>PVHX01000721.1:0-262622 GCA_004024805.1 Geosciurus inauris
ATAAATGGAAGGCATATGATGCAACCCATCTGGTGAAGTCCTATCCAGATTCTCAGCTGGACATACTAATTGATCAAGGGAAAGATGACCAGTTTCTTCTAGATGGACAGCTACTCCCTGAACATTTCATTTCTGCCTGTACAGAAAAGAAAATCCCTGTTGTTTTTAGATTACAAGAGGGTTATGATCATAGCTACTAATTCATTGCAACTTTTATTACTGATCACATCAGACATCACGCAAAATACCTGAATGCATGAAAAACTTGTGATAAGAGAATATCTTCAAGATTATAAATTGTAATAAATAGAATTGCGAAGGGAAAATATTTTAAAACATTGGATTTCATAATTCTAAAAGAACATCATTGTATAATTAAATCACCTGAATAAATATATAAAATTCAAAAAAAAAAGTTCAATTTATAAGTCAATGAGTGAAAAATATTTTAAGCAGAAAATTTCACCAATTTACTCTCCCAAAAGCAAGGAATCCATGCAGTTTTGGAACCAGCTTACTACACTTCACAAAATTGATCATGGATAACTTAGACAATGCAGAAATGCATAAAAAAAAACATTAAAAAATCCCTTGTAAACTTATTGGTCAGAGAACTGTGGCTAACATTCTAGTTATAATCCCTCTCAATGTTTTTTCTATACATCAATACAATAAACATACTGCAGGTATGTAGAGTATGTGCATGATTCTGCATAAAATAGAGCATTTCTTCATCTATACTGCACTTTCTAGTTTTGTTCACTCTTTTCATTTAAAAATAATCTTTAAGAAAATTTTCAGAAGAGTTGGCAATATTCCTTCCTATGGATCTTGTGTGTTAAATGTTTTGGCTGGTTACTCCTGATGAGTATTATACATAGTGTGTTGATGAATACTTATATATAAATCTCAGCATATAGTTCTGATGAAATTCTTGGCATTAATTTCAAGAAAAAGAACTGTTTGAGCATGAAGCATAAGTATTACAGAGATTTTTTTTTTATACATGTTGCCAAGTTACCTTTTGGAAAGGTTTTAGCAATTTATAATTCCACTAGCAGTGTATCATAGCATCAACTTCTTTCTACCTTCCGTAGTATTGAATATTATTAATATTTTCCCACCTTGGCTACTGAATATTCAAATGTAGTAGTTTGTTTTTAAATTTACATGTCTTTGATGACTGGTGATTTTGACATTTTTATATTAATTGCCCATTTGCATTTTCCTTTTGTGATTTTTCTGGTTTAGCTTCTTTGCAATTTTTTTTTTTTTTTAGATTGAGTGGCTCATCTTTTATTTGTAGGTTTACATAAGCTGTATAATAAAAACAAAAACTTTTTTCCCCAGGAAAAAGCCAAGCAGTATGTGTTTCAAAGAGTGATTCTAGGACTAGCAGCAGCAGTGCTTGAGAATTTTGATAGACATGGAAGTTCTCAGGTCCCCCTCTACCCCTCCCTACTGAAGAGGGCATACTAACAAGTCTCGTAGGCTTGCTAAGGCAAACTAAAGTGCCAGGACTACCACATCAGAGAATCACAATCCCTTGCACACACAAGATGTAATTATTCTTTTCTTGAGAATGTCTGAAATACCTGGTTTGCAGGGGGCACTAAGTAAGAGATTACTGATATGTGACTGTGTTTGAATTACAGAGGTGGCAGCTTCATTTGGTCCTACCTATTAAATCTCTAATAATATATATATTTTTGAGACAGGGTTATAACTATGTTGCTCAGGCTGTTCTTGAAATGGGCTGGCTCAAGCAATCCTCCTGTCTCGGCCTCCCAAGTAATTGAAGAGCCCAGTTGTTTACCACTAAACCCAGCTCTAATAATATTTTTTACCAAACATTATTTCCAAAATATTTAAAAATAAGTACTAGCCTGGGACCTTATCAATCAGCTTGGATTTTTTCAGTAGTCAGGGTCCTTGGCGATTTCCTGCTATATGGGTTTTTAACACTTCAGTTGTCTGAAGAAGTGTGAAGAAAACAGAAGTCCTTGTAGAGGGCTGGGTGGCTGGGATTGCAGGAAGGATGCTCGTGGAGTTTGGGACAGCATTTATTTTACCAATCTGTATGGAAATACACAATAGTTTAGCAACCTGTATAGCTGTACCTGTGCACATATGACTGAAACATCTGCTCTATTTTGCAGCAGTGTTCTTAATTAATTGTAAGCTCTATGAGGTTATGCCTCTCCATCTTTTTACAATCTATAGTGTTAAGTTTTATTCATCTCACATAATAAGTGCTCAATAAGTATTTGTTGAATGAATATTGAGTTTTAAATGTCTCATTTTGAGGAAGGAGAGTGAAGATTTTGAGACTAAACTGCTTAAATAGAAAACACAAAAAGAGGGGTTAAATCCTTCAGGACTTCACATTGTCACCAGCATGACCTGTTTATTTTGCTGGACCTATATACACAGGAGAACTTTCTAGTATGGTACCTAACTGATGGCTGTAAAGAAAATCTGCTGGGAACTGAATTTAGAAGGAGTTCTTTGTGTTTATTTCCATCAAGACAGTAGCTTACCCCAAGATCCTACCTTTGGCCACAGCACCTCTGTGGGTGGATGAAAAGTGGATGAAATCCTGGGCACTGTTTGGCCTTTGTGTTCATGTCCTTCTAATACTACCCACTAGGCCAGGCACATCTCTGTGTTCTGATCACCAGTGGAACATAGTTGTGTCTTTGTGCAAACACTGAGAATATCACTAGCAACCATTATATATGTGGATTCAAGGGTTTTTTGTTCATTCTTTTTTTTAAGCAAAATATGCTTTAAGATATACTTAAATATATTTTTCAAAGATGTTTTGTATAGGATAGTCCATAATGAATTTACTTGAAAGATGTAAACTTTCATAAATGTTTTTAAGTCCTCCAGGCCTATATTCCCAAATCCAGCAAGCAAGCATTACTGCACAATATATCATGTTGTTATGACAACTGATGATCTAGAACAAGTGAAACCTGTGAGGATGAAGTACACCATTCAGCATAATGCACTTGATTCGGTTAAAAGGAAAAGTTATTTTTTCCTTTGCAAATGAGACAATATGATGGGGAAATTAAATTAAATGGTGATGTTATTCCCTGAGGGCAAAACAATTCCATTCAATAAATTAATTTTACATCAGTAACTCTTTCTTTTCTTGAAACTGACAGTAATAACCTGACAGCTTAAAGCTCTAATAAACTTCAAGAGCAGTGTGACTACTCTACTTGTACAAAAGGAAAGTCAGGAGTATCACAGGTATGATAATCATTCTCTGTTCATCACAAAGAGGAGAAAATCCTCCAAATTCAATTTAACTAACTGCATTTACGTGATGAAACAGGGCACTTAAAATAGTTTTTGACAGGATGTGGTTGAGCGTCCTAACATTCCTATTCTTTGGAAAGGTCTCTAAACCTCACTGACATTTTACATTAAGCTATTCTAAATAAATAACACTTGAAACCTGGAAACCTACCAGAAAAAGAATTTTATCATCCTAATGAAAAAATAATTTTAAAAAATGAGGCAAGGAGGAGGGGCCGATACCTGTAATGGGGACTCAGGCTTCAATAAAACCAGCAAGGTTCAACCTAGTGATTCAGGGATGTGTTAGGGTTTCTAAATTCTGAACAATCAAGCTTATCTAGAAGCTACTATTTATAATGGATACTGGCAAGGGGAAACTCCAGGCTTTGCGTCTTCATTTCCCCATCTCCACCTCTGCTAGCCTCAAATGAGCCAACAAGAACAAATATTAACCCCCAGGCATAGAAGAAGTCATCTCTTTTACTATTCTTCTCATAAAAACTTTATGTTTCTCTGAAAGTATTTTACAACCATGACAGAAAATATTATCACTGATTCCGGTAGACTCACATTGGCCGAAGCCTGGGAATTCAGCCAGAACTGAAGAGCAAGTCCCCTTTGCATCCTCGACAGGGTATGACTTCATCGCTAATACTTTTGTACCTGCACACCAACCTCTGGGTAACAAACTGGATGTATTGTGCCAAATATCACTGCACTTACCATTTTTCATTTTCTGATGATACTGATAAATGATTTGTGAATGTAACGAAAAAACATTAAATGGAATAAAAAAGAGTTGTTCAGTTTCTTTGCCGCATTGAGTGGTTCCAATTAGAGGCTGAAGGAGTCCTGCTGCTTTTTCATCATTCAAGTTTATGACATAGCACATATCCCAGAGGTCCCAGAGTCCTGAAAACTCAAAGAGAGACGTCACCTGTACACTCAAATAGATTACAGAGGTCTGTTAATCTGCAAAAACATGGGTCTCTCCAAAACAGGAGACATGTGCTAGGCTACCTGTTTTGTAGAACACACAACTTGATTGCTAAGGCCCTACAATTATTCACAAATCATTTTGAACAGTGAGCAATTAATCCCAAATCTTAGCTCGACAGCCTTTACTACAGCTAGAGAGTTATATTTTAAACTGTTTAAGGCAGCTAGCTGCACACATTTTTCAGCTCAAGCTAACAGACTGCTCAAGCTTTTGTCATCTTTACCATCAATCAGTCTAACACAGAAAGCCATGTATTTGATGGAGTATTGAGGTATAACGTACAAAGAGGGAACATTTCTGCTCCAAGGAGTCTCAATCCCTCCAAAGAGAAGAGATTTAGGTGCCAGCATGTCTGTGAATGGTTATGCAGGAAAAAGAGGAGGCATTGGTTTGAGTTTCAATACTGAAATCACCAGGGCTACCAGATTAAAAATATATATATATGCGTGTGCACGTGTGTGTGTGTGTGTGTGTATGTGTGTGTGTGTGCGTGTATATATATATATATATATATATATATATATATATACATATTCTCAATCTTCAATTTTCTTTGGGAGCAATTGGTTATTTTTTGCCTAAAAGTGTAAAGCCAGAGTGAACCCTACATTTTCTGTGGGACTCAAATGACCAGTACCCACTACAGTCTTGCACTCAAAATGGATTAGCTCTTATCTCTAACTTCGTGGTTAACAAGATGCAAACAGGGCTGAAAAGGTCACACAGGTGATTTCAATTGGCACCTTAAGGCAATTTTAGTCCTGCATAACAACTCTCAGAGGGCTTGTTTAATGGCCCTGCTATAGGTATGATTCTGTAACAATATGATTGGCCTAATAACAATACCTCTACTGCTAGTTTTACATTTCATTTAATGTCAACACTAGGAAATAACCAATGACCACTGTTACTTAGAACGAATGATAGAAGAAAAATGCCTTTTTTAGCTGGAAAAAAAACAAAAGGATGTTCATCAAAACCCTCCAAAATGCCTACTGTGGATTTCTAGTTACATAGAAGTCCAATTCAACTTCATGCTCATATCAATTTCCTTTAAGTGAAGGATTGGTTATATGTCATTTATTCATTTACTCACTAGTCAACAAATTCTTATTGGCTATTTAATATGTGCCCCACATGTCTCTGTGACTCTAGTGACAAAGAAGAGAATAAATTAAACAAGCTATTCTGAAGCTTATAGTCACAGGTTGGCAAGGTTTTTCTGCAAAATACTAGGTAATACATATTTTTTTATTTTTGCTGCTATAGGAAAGTGGTCACAGACAATACATAAACAAATGGGTGAAGTTATGTTCCAACAAAACCCTACTATAAATATGACTGGGGAGCTGGATTTGGTCTGCAGCTATAGTTTGATGAATGTAGCATCTAGTGGGGGAGGTACACAGAAGAGAAGGATGATTAAGTGAAATATTTATTAAGCAAATACAAGAGGAGAATGCTGATAGAAGTGTGTGTGTGTGTGTGTGTGTTGGTTGGCTGAGAGGTTTGAGAGGTTGCAATAATGTGGTCAGAGATGTTTTTGCTTGAATGAACACATAAAGAAAGTGGTTGAATCCTGCTGAAATTTGAAGTAATAAACTTTTAGGCAGAGAGAATGGCAGGCTCAAAGGCTCTGAGGACTTCTATATGAGGCCTCAAGCAAAAGCTATCCAGTGAGCAAGGGAGACAGGCAGCAGTGGCAGACTCACAGGGGCAGGAAAAGAGAGGGGCAGGATTTTGGGGATGTTGGAACTTACCGGTAATTGTAAAGACTTTGGTTTTTTATCTGAAACCATATAAGAGTACAGGAATGGAATAATCTTCTTGGCTGATGTCCTGATGAAGAGATTGCAGGGGGCCCAGCGTAGAAACTGGGAGACTAGGCACAAGACTCAGAGCCATGCAGGCAGGAGTTGGTGGCAACCTGAACCAATGTAGGAGCAGTGGAGGTGATGGGGAGCTGTTGTTATGATTTTAAAATAGATCAAGGATTTCTGAAGTGTTTGTGAAATTTAAGAGAAAGAAAGGAATAAAAAATGACTCCAACATTTTAACTTGCTCTACTGGAGGAATGGAATTGCCATTTACTGAAACAAGGACACCTGCAGGAACAGCAAAGTCTATCAGGACCATAACTTTGGAGGTAATGAGTTTGACATTTCTATTTTTTAAAAAATTTTTAGACATTGAAATGGAGATGTAATGTAGGCAGTTGGATACTGTATGAGTGGGAGCTGAAGGGAAAGTTCTAGGCTGGGATTCTAAATTAACAAATTGTCAGCATATGGATAATATTTCAGATGAAATGACTAACAAAATGAACATAGGAAATAAATACATGAGGACTGAGCCAAAGTTGAGTAATTGGGGAGATTAGAATAATCAGACAAGGAGTCCAAGTCACTTTACATTTAGCCTTTTTAGATATGGGTTTACATGTTGTGAAACTACATGTAACAGCTAAATATAATGGAAAATACTTTGCATAATTTTAAAGAAAAATGTTTTGTTCTTTATTGAAATTTTTATACACATATCCTCTATGACTAAAAGTGCAAAATACAGGTAATTCTGGAGAGAAGTTTGTAACTGTTTCCCTTTGAGAGCAGAAACTTGTCTCTTTCTATATTTACATCCAGTGTTTGATAACACTCAACTTTTATATATGTTTCTGCAGCGTAATGGACTTAAAGTTTGACCAAATTATTCTAATCCAAGGATTGCTATTTGAGAAAGTACAGCCAGGATTGCAACTTTTTTCATTTTATATTCAGGGTTGTTCATCATATCCTATTAAGTATTTGCAAATGTCATTCCCACACTGCCTGCACAGTACTACAGCTACCTGTTGAAAAGCATGTCAAACAATTGGAATGTTCCTGTGCTCAGTCATCAGTCAAACAATTCAAAGTATATGAAACTGGAGACAGTGGCAGTGGCAAGGAGGCAAATGACACATTCTATTCTTGGTTCTGCAGCCTCCTCATAAGGTATTCTTGGCAAACCAGCCTCTCTGAGTGCAGTTTTCTTATCTGTAAACTACATTTACTAACATTCTTTCATAACATTTTTGATATTTTTTCCTAATTGAATTGATAAGTTGCTCTGGCTCTTGGGTTAAAATTTCCAATTTGTTAATATTCTATGATGACATTAGTTACATAATTCTTTAAATATGTCAGGAATCTAGCATTTTTCCAAAATATTTCACATACTTACACTTTCATATACTTACATATATACTTCTGTATTTCACATTCAATTCAAAGGGGCATGTGTTGTTCTCCATTCAAACAGATGCAATATCTTCTATTCAAAATTTACATTTTCACTGCACAATAGCAAGAAAATGAAGCAAGGAAACTTTTCAAATAAAAGGGAAGTGGATGCAAATGATGGTCACTTAATAAGAGCTGCATTGACCGTTTCCATCTTCCTTTTTTCTCCATGCTCTTTTTTTTTGTGGGCTGCCAGATTGTCTCCTAGCTGGAGGTGACAGACAGCCCCAGTCCAGATTGCATCTACAGACAACCCATCTGGGAATTGTCTGTGTGAGTTTCAAAGATGTTCCCTGTGGCAAAAACCACTTTATAAGTCTCTTTTCAAACTTTAGGTTCTGTTTAAATGTGTCTTAATAGTCATGGTCTGGTGTGTGATTGGATCGACACTTCTGTTCACAGTGCCTGGATCTTTCTTTAGCTGTGTCCTATGTACCTGGTTGTTTAAACAGGTTAGGATTGACTACCCTTATGACACTTTGTGTTGGCCATTCCTCCTGTCCTATTCCTTCTGAGAATACTTTCTCATTTTTGAGGTTCACTACTTGAGTATACATAAGACAAGGGGAGATTGGGGATGATAATGGTTTTATTCATTTTAATTACTTAATTCCTCCCATTCTTACCTCTATAACTAAAGATCATTTTTGAAATATTTTATGAAACATTTGACATTTGTATAACATTATATATTTAACATACATACTGTATTACATATTATATATATTGCATATTTATAACATTTCACTTTAAAGGTATGCTATGATAGGCAAGAAAGGTTTGTAGATTTGCTTCTCTACATTGAACCAGAATGAAAAGATAAATTTATCTTGGCCAAATGGAATGAAAAATAGCTGCTGACTTGAATACTCAGGATGGTGGTAAAATGCAGCTAAGATCCTAGAGGTTGGTTGGGGTTGGAAACAGAGAAGGGAAGGATAGGAAAGCAACGGAGCAAGTAGGAAATTCAGAATGCCTATTCAGATTAAAAGGAAACTGAATTGAATCAATCAATAAACATACTGACACATTCTTTTGATGTTAAGAGTATTTAACTATGAATCTAATTGTTCTGCCCCAGTCCTTTTCTGATATTAGATTGGGTTTTCATTCTTGTTACATAGGGCAGGATGTGATGACACTATTGCATTTGTGAAGGCCAAGATTCCAAATTATTGAATTTGGGACAGCTGGACTGTTAGCCATTCTCCCAATAAAGTATATTGCATAGATGAGCTAGTAGCATGCCACCATGTCACCTTTAGTGTTGGTAGAATGGAATATGGAGGGAGAGAGAATTCTTGCAAGCATTTACAGTATTAACAATATTCTCTAATTGGTAAGAATAAGATGAGGACAAATGTGATCAGTAGAGAACCTCTAGGGGATACAAACTTTAATAGTAGAATGATGTTTGTTATGACAGTTTATTCAAAATAGCCCAATCATTTTTTACAGGAAGTACTGAATAGGAAAATGTATGAAAAGAAATGAATATTTACTGAAGAATTTTTAAAAAGCAGTGGATTGTTTTCAGAGAACTGAGAAGAGATTCAGGAACAAAGTGGCAATACTGGTAGATGAATCCAGGCACCAAGAAAACTGCATTTGAGGAGAGCAATAGAATGTGATGTTAGATGATAAAGTGCAGGATTTGGTGACAGAGTAGGTGCCAACGGAAGAATAGCATGAATTGTGGATTGAATCCACCAGTGTAATGGCATAAGAATAGAATGTTTCAGTGACTTAAATTGCAGGCAAGAGTTGGGAAATACAGAAGATTCCACCTCACTGTAACACATCAGTACACACTTAAAAGAAGCAGCTCCTAGAAGACAGACTGTTGATTCCAGAATAGACCATTCATGCAGAAATCCCTAAGGAAGAATATTCCAATATCTTCCTCCTAGCCAGAATGTAAAGTTAGACAAATGTTATAAGTTCATGCAGTTGAGAGTAGACAAATAAGCAAATGTCAAAATGAGTTCTAACAGGAGCTCATGAAGGGGCAAGCTGAGCTAACCAACCTTAGAAAGCTTGAGGTGCAGAGGTAATATCTAGGATTTTCCCCATTGTTACAGTAAGTTGTGAGAGAAGAGAAAACTAAGATTTAAAATAACCAGAAATAATCAAGATGGTATCTCAGTTTGGATTTTTTTCTTAATGAATAACTTAGAAATAAATAACTGTTGAAATACTTTCTATTTCTCACTGTCTTAAAAATTGTTAGCCTCTGTAATATATAGCTTTTTCTTCTTTGAGGATAAAGAGAGTGGGGACATCTTCCATGTCTTTCTCTTTTCTCCATAATGCATTGAGCATCCTCCACCTTCCACTTCAGAGAAAAAGAAGGTACATGCTGGTGAAGTTGGAAAGCCTTGGAGGAATTTTTATTTAATACAGGAAGAAAATTAGGAAGAGTGGAGGCGGCTAGAAAACTGGTATGGACTTCTGGACTGATCAGATAGAAACAAGAAGTAAATGGTTCAAAGCCACACCAGCATCCCAAGCTCTAAACTCTCCAACCTAGACTATAAAATTTCAATAATATCCTTCTCATGGGACTGACAGGGACTCCAGGAAAAAATATATGTAATAATTAAAAAGAGGTATGCTGTGTTATTCTTCCATTGCTCATGACATATTGTGAGAAATGTAGATGTTTAAAACAGCACACATTTATTATCTCAAAAGCATACCTTAGTTGGTTTCCTGCTCAGGGTCTCCAGGGCACAATTAAGGTGTTGGCTGGGCTGTATTCTCATTTGGAATTCAAGATCTTCTTCTACCCTCGTTTGAATTGTTGGCAGATTTTGATTGCCGACATTTGATCTCTTTTTTTGTTCCTTGTGCCTGAAGAAGTAAGGCCATCAACACCTGAAGGCCACTCATCTCCACAGGCAGTTCTCAACATGTTTACTGGCTTCTTCAAAACCAGAAGGAAAGCATCTCTTTCTTAGGGAAGGGTCCTGATTAGTTTGGCTTGCTCAGGACAATGTCCTTTGTTATTAATCAGTATTAAATCAGTATTATAATCTATAATTAAATCAGTATTAACTAACTTGGAAACTGTTTTATTAGCTTTTCATGACTGTAACCAAAATACCTGACAAGAACAACTTAGAGGAGGAAAAGTTTATTTGGGGCTCACAGTTTCAGAGGTCTCAGCAGGTAGAGAATTGACTCCATTGCTCTGGGCGCAAGACAAGGCAGCATATCATGGGAAAAGGGCCGAGTACAGGATTACTGTTCAGCTCTTGGCAGAGGTCAGGAAGCAAAGAGGGGTGGGAGAAGAGAGAGAAAGAGAAAGGGGCCTTCTCCCTGGAAGACCAAGCCTTTCCTATTTATAGTTACCACCCAGTCAGTCTATTCAAACTAGGATGGACTAACTAGGGTACAGATCTAATCTAATCACTTCACTTCTGAATATTCCTGGACTAACAGGAACACTTCATATCCAAACCATAAGATAAACTTAATTATATCCACAAAAGTCCCTTTACCTTTTAATAGGAATGACATCCCATCAGATCCACAAATCCTACCCATAATCCACAGAAAGGAGCAATATGTAGCCTGTACAACAGAGGTCTGGAATTGGGGTCCATCTCAGAAATATGCTTACCATATAAGCATCAAGCACAGCAATAGGTGGATCTCAAATAATAATTATTCTTAATTCTTCTGTAAGCTGTACCTGGATCCAGCTCCCTTTCAAGGTCAGAAGAATTATAAATAGTGTAGCCTGATATGACTTTTCTGGAGTATACTGTGTTGAGTCTGGAGTCTCCCAAATGCTGTGGGATGAAGAGTTGGTGGACACTGTTGTGTGCTGAGCTCCACCGGTGGGTGTGATACAGTACTGGCAGGGACTCAGTCCAGACTCTAATGTGTTGCTCCATTCCTATCATCCCGTTGGAGGGATCCTTCACCTTCCCCACACAGATCCTCCTTGCTAACATAACACATGTGGTGAGATAAATGCTGAGAAACCCTTTGTGCAACCTCCTCTATTCCTCAGCCAACATGTTCCCAAGTGCGAAAAAGTGGGAGCTAAGTGTGGGAGGCTTTGCTTGGGGACTTCTGTAGAGCCTGAGGAAGAAAAAAGGTGGAATGGATTAGCAGGCTAGTGTTCTTTCCCCATGTTTTCATAATTTCAAAGAGTACAGCATTCTCTGGGTAAAACTGCATGACATAATGAGCATTCTAGGAAGATTATTCCATCAGGAACCTTGAGTCAACCCAAGAGCATAAATTTGGTAGCTTTGTTGATATTAAAGAAAACAGCAGAACCCACACCAGGTTGATGACTCTTTCCTTAAGCCTACACTGCTCTATGTAGGTGTTGAGGCTAATTGTTTTCTTAGTTTATAAGTCCATTTGGACCAAGGGATAAATTCAGAGAATCATGAATTTGCAAAGAAACCTAATTGGTGGGAATCAAAAGTTAGAAAGACACCTAACACTCTCAAGGGGACTTTCTCTCCTCAGTCCAGGAGAGTTAATGTCACTTTCATAAATCTACAGGGTGTACTTGGGCAGGGCAGAAGGAGCTGGAGAGCCTATAAAGATCCATCTAGACAAAGCAACTCAGAAAGAAGCTATTTGTTTTATAACTGCTGTCTTGATATTTAGAGGAAACTTTACTGCCAATTGACCTGTATTTTGAGGTTAGTGACAAAAGGACAGATTAGGAAGGCCTGGCTCAGAATGCAGCCAAACTGAAGAGTACACTTACAGATCCACAGTCTCTGGCAGCTTGGCAAACCATGGTAACACTGGGTACCAGAATAAACATTGTAACTCCTAAGGAAAGTGTTCTAAGTTTCAGTCAGGTGTTGGGATCTTGTGCAAGAGTTGGGAATGAATCTATAAAATTAAGGAATGGCCTTCAAACGTATCCTTGGGTGTGTCAGTGTACCTGTTATGATCAGTGCCACTATATGATGTAATCTCAAAGCCACTGACCACTAAGAACATGCAGTTCATCATGGAAAATGCTTAGGAAAGGGAGAAGATCCATGGCAATACTGGATAATAATGATAAGATACATGGTTTGAAATTTGTCACTATTATCCAGTGAGGACCAGAGGATCACATCTTCACCTTCTGACAGAAAAAAAATGTGGAGACTGACAGAAAAAAAATGTGGAGAAAAGAAAGGATGAT
This sequence comes from Geosciurus inauris, assembly GCA_004024805.1. Taxonomy (NCBI): domain Eukaryota; kingdom Metazoa; phylum Chordata; class Mammalia; order Rodentia; family Sciuridae; genus Geosciurus; species Geosciurus inauris. Next base: position 12,767 of record PVHX01000721.1, read on the forward strand.
AGGTAGTATCCTTAAGGCAAAGACTCAATAACACTCTGGTCTTGGGGAAGTGGGTTATTTCCTACTGCCTGTTCAGGAGTCAACTTCCATGTCTGGACCATAACTTGGAAGTCAAAGATATAAATTCTTCAGGGCCTTGTCCCATCTTTTACAGGAATATAAGTAATATATTTTGTTAAAATGGTTAACTACCAACTAACCAGGGAGAGCTCTCTGAAGAAATTTGGGAGAAAGTCACCAATATGGTAACTACTCATCTATAGCTAGGCCCAAGGAGATGCTGGTTGGGAGATGATGGAGTACCTGACAGAACTGCTTCCAACTTAATGTGGGAAAAGTCCTTCCATATCCGAAGGACTTAAATATTGGCAGAGAATGAGGCAAGACAGGTAATGTTATTCCATTAGCTAACTCATTCTTTCCTGTCCTCACCCACAGCAGGGAGGGAATCTTTTAGCTAGATAACACTGCAAAATTGCCAGCAAGGATCACTACTCAATGGCTATCATGTAGTTGCTCCACTGGAATAAGGGAAAAATCATGATGGAACAGTCCTGCCAATGGACTGTGCCAGCTCTGACCCTGCCTCCCCCCACCCCCCGCAAAAAAAAAAAAAAAAATGGAAAAGAACTTAAACTTGAGTCATGTATAACTAAAAAAGAGAAAGGACAAAACAAGAAAAAGCAATGCCACCTGTACTTTTAAGGCAAATTTTTGAAAAAATAAAAATTATCATCGGTGACAGTAAAAAAGCAACTTTCATCATCCTCCCATTTCAAGTCACAGGTTAGTTAAGGCTCTTTGCATTACTAGAACATCCAAGTCCTTCAGAGATTGCAGCATGCTTATTTTAGATTCCTAGCAACAATTTATCTTTTTTTCCTCCCAGTACTGGATATTGAACCCAGGACTTAGCACATGCTAGGCAAGCACCTCACCACTGATTTACATTTCCAGCTTTTTTTGCTTTATTTTGAGACAGGTTCCTGTTAAGTTGCCCAGCTTGGTCTTGAACTGTAATCCTCCTGCCTCAGGCTCCTAGGTATTGCAGGCCTGTGTGACTGCACTTGGCTGCATTTTATCTTTTTTGAGTAAGAGAATTATGTGGTTCAAATGAAGTAAAAGTGGCATCAGTTGCCTGATGAGATAATAAGGATGAGGAGGGTAGTCTCCGTCCTATACATGAATTCATTGTAGAGCAGTTGGCAATGACTTTAGATCATTACAGAGAATCAGACAACAGCAAAAGGGCATATACACAAGAATGTATGATTTTTAAAGTATATCCCTATAGGTCAAATTTTATAAATTAAATGGTATTTAAAATAGTCTGAGACACTGAAACTTTTGTAAAGCAGTTTCCTTAGTCATTTTGAAAACTATACTTGGTCAGATGCTCTCAACCTTCTCTGGGCTGAGCACCTGCAGGGAAGCATGAGCAAGGTTCTTAGGAAAATAAGTTCTTCTTCTCTACTTACATGACACTAGGTCTGGGAGAAAGATGTCCTAAATTATCTCAATTATGTCAGTGTTACCAAATAGCGGTACAAATTTTGTCTCGTTAATTTTCTTTTTAATCCATCAGATGATTTCTCTCCTTAAAACAAGGAAATTTTAGTAATAGAAGCCATGGAATGCAAATAACAATACACAACATATAGAGGTACAGTATTGTCATCAAAATCAATTCAGAAGTCTCTGAATAAATGATATTTCATCACTGATTTTAAATGTAGTATTCCATTTTACTGATTTAGAACTGAATATAGGCAGGAGGAATACTTTAGATATATTTTTAAATTATTAATTTCCTAATGAAAACAATCTAAAACAGAGTTCTTATCAATGGATTAATTTGTATAAATATATATATTATTAGTTCTTGTATTATATTTTCATCTATGATTTATAGCCACAATATTTCAGTTTTCTATGGGAGGCTAGAATATTTCCTTCTGTGATTTATTGTCAGCATCTCACCTACTACTTTGTAGGTAGTTCCTATCAATTATCTTTGTGTGTGTGTGTGTGTGTGTATGTGTGTGTATGTGTGTATGAGAGAGAGAGAGAATAAAGAATAACATTTAATAGGTTATATTTTGATCATTTCCAATGCATAGACATATACTTTACAGTTTTCAACATAGTCATATATATTACATAATATATAACAATATAAATACATACATACACATGTGGCTAGGGGTAGAATCTATGTGCTCTACCACTGAGCCACACCCCCAGTCCCCAGATACATTGTTAAAATTTGTTCAAGTTGTTTTATAGTCTTTCTCATATAAAATCACATTTTACAAAATTTTATAAACTATAGTTAAATGTTGACTTAAATATTGAGAATGATGGGGTTGTTCAAAATACATAAGAAATGAGACAAGAAATATTAAACATGTAGTATAGTGTGCAAACTCTTTGAACTACATTTTGTGTACTGTCCTGTAATTACTTTATGTGTCTGAATTTCTCTGTTTTCAAATTTCCATTGGTAAAGGAGGAGCCTAATAACCTCAATGGGGTTATTGTCAAAATAAAAGTACCTGATTTTGTAGGCCAACTGTGTGTTTTATAAGAATATGACAGGGGAGAATAAGAGGAAAATGTGTCCATGTATGTTTTTTTGACATTATCTATAGGCTAAGGCTCTGTAAAAAGAATTTGAAGATTGGAGTAATAGATGAGAATGTGTGGTGTGTGTAAGAGAGTGTGAGTGTGAGAGAGATATGGAAGAGCAAAGGTAAGCGTGTGTGTGCATGCACATGCATTCATGCAAGGTTAAGTAGCCATTAGAAGAATATGCCTATGTTGAGAAAATATTTGCTGAGAAAATTTGCTGGTGCTATAAACATAAGCCTACAATGCCCCTTTGCTAAGGGGCTTTAGAAATGTGAAAGTATATATGAGAGTTGGTTCTTGATTTCACGAAGCTTAATCTCATAAGGGGTACCAAAAAAATAAAGATGTAACAGAGAGCAAAACCTAATACATAAACTTCTAAATTGACTCTGTGTTGGGGAGGGAGTAGGGAGTGTGGTGTAGAGGGGAAGATGCTGTACTAATAATGACAAAAATTCCAAGAAGAGAAAAATTAATGTGGGTTAGAAACAGGAAACATATATTGCAGGGCAAGCATTTAGATTAGTTTAGCAAAGGTTTAGAATGTGTGGGGGTGTATGTGTGTGTATGTGTGTGTGCATGTGCACAGGCACAATCATAGTGAGGAAAATGAACATTCTCTACTAGGAAGAACAGAGTGCTCAAAGCACAACAAGGCAGTCATTCATTAGCAAAGTAGGGTACTGAAAACGACCAGCTCTGCCAGGAGCTGAGGATACAAAACACACATTTCCCTTTTTGTCATCACTTATTTACAAAAATGATAAGTATATTCATGTTTCAAAGCATGGTTTTAAAATCTTAAGTTTTCTCAGCCCACTCTCGAATCCCAGTGGGCCGACAGAGCTTGTCAGAAACCCCGCCTAGCTTCCTTTCCTTAAGAATAACAATGAAACAGACCTACGAACCCCCAAAACTTCAGCTCTGTCACATTTTTTAAAATATTTATTTTATTTTGTTAAATATTAAATTAGTTATTTTCTTCAGTCTACATAGATCCAGTAATTACTATGCTTTGAAAAATGACAAGCTGGGAGGGCTCATAGTGGAAATCTGCTATGTGAAGTTAGATGTTAACTTAGCTACATGCAAGCTTTTCGTGCTCTGTTCATTTGGGTGAGGTTTCCCCTGCTTTTAGTCTCCCATCCTGATCCTTTTGCCCCCTGGCAACCTGTACTTCCAAGGCATCTCCCACACCTCTCTCTGTTTCTACTTATCACATGGTTTGTATCTGTCTTGCTCACTAGACTATAAATTTATTTTTAACAATTATGACTAACAGCACATCTAGCATCCTCTGGGTCCCTGTGAAAATTTGCTGCCCATTGTCAAATAATTTGGAGTCCTTGGCCAGAAAGTCTACAGGATACTCTAGGTAAAAGTCATAAGAATCAACTTTGGCAGCTGTAGGATTTGAAGAAGCAAATTTGACAGACTCCTGGACCTTAAGGGGTAAAAATTAGCTTTAGAAAGTATATATTTCATTCTTTCATTCAGTAAACATATAGCACTAGTGGAAAGGGGAAAAGATGACAGCTCATATCAACAGAATGCAGGCTTTTACTCTTGGAATATCAAGTAGAACTGAATTAAATGTCACTTGAAATTCTGTCTTGGGGTGAATGCTGGTAGAGAGAAGGAAAGGAAGAAGGAGGGAAGGGAAAAGGCGGGGAGAGAGAGAGAGAGAGAGACCATTATCTAAAGTTATAAGTGAATCCTTTTGGAAACAAAGTGCCAGAGTGCTCATGCTCACAGCAAGAAACAGGTTCTAAAAGTAAAGATCTGGGCTTTGAATCCTGCTGTGAAGGGCGACTTTTTCCAAATCAAAGGGTGTGAAGGGGCTGTAGAGCTACTCTACAACTCTGGCACTGATCAAAGCCTTTATTTGCTTCTGCTTTTTCAAAGAGCAAGCTATGAATGGCAGATTAGTGCCCTAATCCTCATATCCTCAACTCATCCCTTCCAAATTTAGACAACCAGGATTTTCTAACACCCGCAGGATGCGTAGCCAAACTACACCTGTGGTTTCCTTCAAGATAATAAACTCTCAGCTATCTGGTTGTCAATGGTTTATAACTGGCCATCAAATGAATACTTACTTGTGAATCTCAATGTACAGAGCTCTCTGAAACATATCTCTTTTATTTGTTTAAGCAAAACATAATATGTTTAAACAATAGCAAAATAGAAACAAACCCACAGGAATAGGGCAAAACAGAAAAAGCACTCTATTTCACTGCTGATTGATTTAGCTCTGGGAGAAATGGCCATATATATGTCATAGTTTGGACTTCTTTTTCATTAAGTTCTAAGTTCCTGGGGGCTGGGTTTGTGGCTCAGTGGTAGAGCACTTGCCTCACATGTATAAAGCCCTGGGTTCGGTTCTCAGCACGACCTAAAAATAAATAAATAAAATAAAGGTATTGTGTCCATCTACAACTAAAAATATATTTTTTAAAACAGTTTTAAGATCTTCTCCCAGCACCTTGCTTTCCCAGTGTTCTCTGCCTTAGACACCCAAAGACTGTTTCCATTTTTCTCTTACTCAGGCAGGTAATACTGGAAGAACACCAATATGGTCCATGTGTCAGGAGCAGATCATGTATCACCGTGTAAGTCACAGAAAGGACTTTCACTTTTATTTTAGAGAAAAAGAGTTGTCTCAGTAACAGGGTTGAAAGTATGGGTGTGATAGGATCTGATTTATGTTGGCCAGGGAACACTTTGGTTGCTATCCTGAGAGTAGCCAAGGAAGGCAAGGACAGACACAAAGAGACCCATTGACATCCATCCAGATGGAAATTTCTGTGGCTGAGGCAAGTGGAGGTGGTGGAGGTAGTGAGATATGGTTGCAGTCTAGATCTAATTTGAAGGTAGGACAAACAGAATTCACTAATGGATGTGATCTAGGATATAAGAGAAAGGGACCTCAAGGATGCTGGGAGGATGGAGTCACTGCCAGCCAAGACAGGGAAGAGTACGGATACAGCTAATTTGAGATGTCAAGGATTCATACCAACAACACTCCAAGCAAATAGGTGAAAAAAGAGAAAATTTGAATTTTTGGCACAACTAGAAAGCATATGAATGGGTTTCCACTCTGCCTACTGGCAATCAGAAGAGATTTTATAGCTTACAAGCATTCGATTGGTCATAAGCTTTAGGTTGGAAGAAGTTAGCTAACAGTTCTCAGATTTAAAAATAGATAGACTTAGGCAGTGATTCTCAAACTTGAGTGTGTCAGACTCATGGGAAAGGTTTGCTAAAGCACTGATTGCTGAACCCCAGCCTCAGAATTTCAGATTCAGACCTGAGTGATCTCAAGAACATGCAGTTCTAGCTCTGGGGTGATATAGATACTACTGATCTGAAGACCACACTTAGGGAACTATTAGCCAGATGACAAGTAGTTCCAGAGCAGAATACTGTACAGAATATTGTTTAGAATTTATTTACAAAGAAAGAAAGAAAAAAGGAAAAGCAGTGTAGATTTCAGCCTGTCATTCTTTGTTCTAGGAAGCTATTAATACTTCACTGGAATAATCAAGAGTTTGGTTTAGGACAGTTTAACCTGTGAATCTGGAATTGAGAAGAGAGATATGGGCCTAAGATATTGAGAATTGTCAGCATATAGATGAATTTAAAATCATGAAAAGTGAGAAACAGATGCTAAAGGCTGATAATAATATGGAAATAGGTGAAATAAAGATCCATGAGCAAAGGAAGAATGATATTTATGTCATTCTTGATTGATAATTGTATTTAAGAGCTATTCTTTTGTTCAAATGGATTTGTAGAGGCCCAAAGCAGGAAGTTATGTAGATCTGACCACCTCTCATCCTAATGACATGTGAGGTATCTGAGACTCTGGGATGGTAAATAACATGACCATTGTTGAACAGCCAGTATGGCACATTATATTTTCCAAAATGACTACAACCTTATATACCATCCTAAGTGCTGCTAAGAAATGTGACCTTGATACTTACCCTGTGGAGAGGTGATATCTTTGTTCTCTCCCTTTAAACCAGACTTTATGACTTGCTTATTATCAACAAAAGACAGTGGATATGATACTGTGTAATTTCCAAAGCCTGGTAAGAAAATGTGCTTCAATTACTTCAATTCCAACTTCATGTGGTGAAATACTCCTGATAAATAAAACTCTGGCCTCCATGTATGAAGTCCAGTTGCAATGAGGCAGCCTAACTGTGAGGAAACCCAACAAAGCCTATGAATCAAGACCACATGGGGAATACCCGAGACTACATCAAGCAAGAGCTGCCTGGCCAGCATTTGGATGCACCTGGATGCACCTGCTTTCCAACCTCAGCCATCATATCAGAGCAAATTACATGGGTGATGTCAAGCCTTGCCTTGCTAGACCTTTTCTGAAATCTCTACTCACAAACACTGAGAAATAGAGTGTTGTATTTTTTTAAACAACTGAATTTTGGGGTGATTGATTCTAGTTTGTTTTATTTGTTAAAATCTGCTTGATCACCAAACCCCTTTGTGGTAGGGAGAGGGGTGATTTAATACATATTAACATGAATTGAAATTTGTGCTTCAATGGGAAAAAACATTTGAAAAAAATATCACCTTACATTAAGTGAGTAAATTTTGGGTAGAAGAGGACTATATATACACCAGTTGACATATATATTTATAACTCACTACAGAAGTATACCTTGGAATTCTGATTTATCTATCATGCTTAAGTTTGGTGAGCATGATTATTCCCCAGAATATCCTTGCTTAGGGCAAAAAATATCAAGTATTTCAAAATGGAAGACTGAGCTCCATTCCTTGGATGGTAACTCTTTTATAGAATTAGACAGAACTTCTGATATATTCTCTCTTTTAACTGTAAGGCATAACTAATTTGTTTATCTGAGCTTTATTTAACTAATTCATGTATATGACTTATTTACTAGGTATTTATATGACTTTATATGACTTATTTATATAACTCTACTTTCTCAGACAAGATCTCTAACAAAATAGTTCAGGTTCAATCATAAATTATTTGAAGACTTTTGATCATTTTCTATTTTACAGACTCTTAGTCAAGAACTTCAGTGTTTAAGGAGAAGTTTACATGAAAGTCTTCATTAGTTTCTGTGCATACACACTTTGAAACCTGTATATGAGAAATTGAGAAGTGGATGTTCACCATACATGTGTGCTAAGCTCTCTTTGCATCTTGCTACCTCAAGAGCAATAGGTCTTGAGAACTTGTGAGAATAACCACTTTGACTCTTAAATGGATTATCATAATGGACTCCACAATGCAATGTCTTTCTGAAGAGAAATCTAAGAGACAAGGTTGTAGAGGAACAACCTCTATTCAAATAAAAGTCTATTCACAGGAGCAGTCGCAGAGGAAGAAGTTATGTCTTTTCATTCCAGGGTCACTCATCCATACACATCACTTTATCTAATATGCATAAGCTAACTACTTTCATATTTCTATTTCTAGAACTGATCTCACTTTTGAACAACAAATCATATATATTATTGTGTATACGACATCTCAATTTGGCTCTCTCACAGATTTTCAAATCAACGTATTCAAACCTCGGAACATGACAGAACCCTCCTCGAAGGTTCCAGATCTCAATGAATAACATTATCATCTATGTAATTGATAATCACTTCCCTCATTCTCATGTTTCCTTCAATACTATTCCCACTCTATTCAATCTATTTAACATCATTTGAATCTGTTAAATTCTTTTCTTTTCATTGCCACTACTGAGTACAGATTACCATGAACATTTGCTCGAACTACTGCAGGTATCAGGATTTTGTAGTTCAAGCAACAGAAACCAACTCAGAGTGACTTACTTAGAAAAATAATGTGAGGATATTAGATGGGTCACTGATGACTAGAGAACACTGGTGATATGGTCTCAGGCTATCAGTAGAAACCATGGGAAGTAAAACTGCAGATATCTAAGCTAACATCCCTTCTCTCAGAGTTATAGTTCTCTTTAGGGACATTTCATTGGCCAGGACCAAGAAAAATAAACTATCTCCCAATTGTCAAGACATGGATGTATCTGACTTTGGGTTCACATGTTAGAATTTCTTCCAAATTAGAAAGTAGATTTGATGTTTTGTTGTAATTGTCAGCTTAGTCTCTGTGGTGCATTCATGATAGACTCAAATTTACTTCTTTTCCCATAGACGGGCATAGTCTAATCCCCTTCCCAGGAATCTAGGATGGCTTATTTGAGTGTTTAAATTTATATTGTGCCAATTTCCAGGCTCAAGTTTTAAAAAGTGGCAGAATTTACTTATTTTCTTTTTCTCGGAGCATTTGCTCTTAGAACCTTAAGACTATCATGCTGTTAGAAGCCTAAGCTACCTGGAAAGGCATTGGAGGATGAGATTTTCTGTGGGGAGGGAAAGAGAGAGGGAGAGGGAAAGAGAAAGAGAGAGAACATATCAAGGCAGCAGACATGTGCTATCTTAGAAGCAGGTCTTACAGTTCCAGCTACCTCAACTAATACCACATGAAGCAGAGAAGAACTGTTCATGTGAACAGCCTCCTTACTTCATTTATCCTTGAATTTCTTCTATTTTGTATACTGTAGCCAGAGTTGTTTATCACATTATTACTGTGCTCAATACTTTTCAATGGCTTTTCAATGTTTGAAAGTCAAAACATTCAACATTATCTTCAAAGTCTCAGCTCTGTGTCCCTGCTGTGTCTCATTTCTTGTCACTGTCTCATTTTCTGAGCTACAGGCATACTTTGAGTTCCTCCAAAATGCCACTCTGCTTTCTTGTTCCTTCTCCTAGAAGCTCTTCCTCCATTCCATGAGGCTTTTCATTAGTAGTTCTTTCTTTCTTTTCAGATCTTAGTTCAAACATTAATTTCCCAAGCAAATGCTCCTTTATTCCTCAGGCTAGAGCTGTCTAGAGCAGTCATTATATTCTAATTAAATCATTCATTGTAAAAGAGTTTTTATTATTCATCTTGCTAGAAATGCAAGCTTTATAAGATCAAGAAATGTAATTTTTTTCACTATATCCATAGTGTTTTGCACCATTTTTTGCACATAATAGACCCACAATAAATGTACGTCTCAAACTTCAAATGTTCAGATGAATCACCTGGGGGTCTTGTTAAAATGCCAATCTTGATTCAGCAGGTCTGGGGTAGGGTCTGAAAATTGAGTCTCGATCACTAACAAGCTCCTAGGTGATGCCATTGCTGTTGGTTTTGTGGACCACAAAAATAGCAAGGCTATTCAGAGAATTGTAATTAAGTCCTGTGGGTAACATGGAGCAACCAATTGGGATTAGTTAATATTTTAAGCCTATGCTATCATTTTAATTTCATTCAATTAATTTCAACAAACAATTATTGAGCCAACTGTTTCCCAGGTCAGGCTAAACATGAATAAGATATGGTCAATGCACTCAAAAAGTTTATAGTATAATGGGCATAAGTAAAATACAAACAAATCAATGTGAAATATGCCTTTATAATAAAAGTATACCATGAAGATAAATTAGAGCATGAAAGAGGAAGCTGTGAACTCAATTTGGGGAGTTTTGCAAATTTGAAACACTTTAGTGACCGAACACAACTACAAACAAGAGTTTTGTTTTGTCTCATTTTGATCTCTTATCCTATATCAAGCTGCCTGAACTGTTATTGGAGAATTTGTAATTTCAATAATTGGCCTAAATTTCATTTTGTTTACAGTACAAGATAGGCAACTCTTTAGTCCTCTTGTGTTGTATAGAACATTCTTCCCCCCGCCCTTGTTTCTGTTGTTTATTTATGTCTTTCATTTTCTGGATCAAGTTTTTGTACAATCTGGCATTCCTTTCTTCAACTTGGTAAATCCTCTCCACTCTTGATAATTGTGCTTGCAATGGAAAACAAAATGTGTTAGAAAAACATTAAGAGAATGATGAAAGTGGAAAGCCTGGGATAGAGCATTTTGGTCTTTGAAGGAGAAAGAATTCTGATTCTGTTTTATTTTATTTTCTTGCTTGCTTGTTGTTTGTGCAATGAAATGGACCTTTGTATTGGAGAGAGAAACTTCTTCATTCAATTTTTGTGTTCCATTCTTAGATTTATTGCACTAATAGTCTCCTGGACTTCTCTAGGGATTTGGTTATTGTTCTTTTAAATTCTTTCTTGTTTTACATAAAATGTTCCCAACCACTTCTGAAACAATTTTTCTGGAGAGGAAGCTACTTAGCTATACCCTTCTTGTTATTCCTCAATCATTATTTTTGGAATACATCAAATGTACCAAGTGTCATCCATTTGTAGCACCAAGTCATTATGCAGATCTGAGTTTGGTTCTTGAAGCCACTTTCTTTATCCCATTAATATTTATCAGGACCCACAGAGGCTCATCTTTTAGGAGAACACAGGAAGTTACAGTTCCTGGCCTCTGAGAGTTCTCTCTGATTTACCTAATCTCACTCTTCCAGTTAAGCCAATGTGTTACTTCAAAATAATCCCTTTGACCCAACTCTGAAGGAAGTACTTCCTCTTCTATCTTCTATCACAGTTATCCATTAGATTTTCATGACTCACAAGTAGAATTTAAATTTATTTGCATTTTTAGGCATTTATTTAATTTTTTTCTTGTTTTTTTTCTTGCACCACTGAGGCCATATTCTAAAATTCATACCTTTCTCAGAAGATATGCTACTTAAATGAGAAGTAAACAGAAGGGAAAATAACTTGAGGCTTGGATTTTCATGGGCACTTATATCACTTTGTATAGAAACCCCTTTTTCCCTAAAGTAGTGGTGTCAGCTATTTAGCTCAACATTCAGGGCTGAAAATATTTTTATGTTAGGTATGCCTCTTAGGAAAGCAGCTTGCCTCAATCCATCACTGCATTTTCACCTTCTTCTTCCTCAAATCCAGTCACAGCACTCAGCTTTGACTGTCTTCTTGTTCAGGTATTCATGGAGTACATAGCTTCTCCAGCTGGGAATGAAGAACACATTTTCAGGGATTGATCTCTACCACAATATATTTTTCAGTTTCCTTTCTTTTTTTAAAATTTTAATGATAATAGATATATAATTCTGGTTTATCTATGCAATAACTATAACTAGGTACCACCCATGGGTGTCATTGCCAATCATGATTCATGTTAAATGTATTAGTGTCCATTGCTTTACAAAGTGACAGTGTGTAATTTGAAGCCTTGTGGTGCTGAATAAGGATTGTTACCACTAATGCCATGTGGTTGATACGCATGTATATTCTTGAAGATGAAGAACTTCATCTAACTTTGCTCAGTGGCTAGCACATGGATTTGAGAAAGACACTCCTGTATTCTAATTCCAGTTTTTGAGTTGAATAGCTCATTGCTCTTGCAAAAGTCTCTTGACCTTTGTAAACCTCAGTTTCCTCACCTATAAAGTAAGGTTTTAAAAAGGGCTACTAACACCATAGGAGTGCAGTGGAGATTCAGGTAATACTGGTGTGCTTATCTGGTGTATAACAGGTATTCTGGAAGCGAAAGGTGTAATTATTATTATATTTTGTTCTGTGAGCATGTTTATATTCTGTAACTGTATATTACTTCTTTCTCTTCAAGAGGAGAAGATATTTAAACTCATGGACTTACGTTTTAAAATAGAACTGATTTCTGATGTGTACCACTGGCCACACATTTAACACATTGCATTATCTACTTTCAATATAGATCTCTGTTATTATTACTTGAATACTGTGATAACTATCACTACTATTAATATTTTTGGAGCTTTCTGAAGGTGGTAGGAAGAGGAACCCAATAAGAAAATTAAAACCAAAGAAATCAAGAGGAGTTACCTGCAGTGTCAAGAAAGAATGACTCCAACTCTCTTACTGTTACTTTCCATGTGGTGCAACACTAGGTCTGTCCTTCATATGAACAGCCAGAAATTCTTCACTAGGCCTAATAAAATAAAAGGGAAAATTGCAGGGGAAAGATATATCAAGACAGTAATCTATTGGTTTGTATAGATCAAACACATGGCTGTATTGTTTATGAGAATAAGTGTCATCCCTCCCCCTTAAATTTCGCTATTTTCTAAAATGGATCCACTTTGAAATGTGCTTTTTCTCTCCCAAGTTAGACCAGTTGGATTCCATCTATCATAATTGTGACGGATAGCAAGTGATTTGTTTCATTACATTGTTAATGGCTGTAGTGGGAACATTTGAGCTATTACATGAAAAGCTGTGGTTGTGTCGTTGTGGAGCTTCCAAGGATAGAATTTTCTCTTCACTCTTTGTTTCTGCAATAGGCTCTCTTGCCCCTAACAGGGATGCACACTGAGTTTTAAATCCTTTTCTGCTTGGCTTGAGGGAGTTTGCTTTTATTTTATCTGTGCGTCATTGAAAAGTCCAGTATGTAGGCATTTTCCAGCTAGACAAGATGTGAAAATGGCATGAGCAATATACATGCTGAAATTGATGTAAAAAATATCATTCTTGATAGATAACAATGGAGAGCATACATTTTTACAAAGTGAGTAACATGCATCCAAAACTTGAGTACAATTCTTTTGAACCTCTATGTGTGACCCAATATCCAGTCTTCTATATGAGGGCTCTTATAAATCTATAAAACACATAGTGGAGCTTGCCTCAGAGAGACAAGGTATGGAGGCTCATGAAAAGTATTTGTCTGATATATTCATACAGGGTTTATGTCTTCATGCCAAGTATAATCTTCAATAAGTCTCTAACTTAAATATATTATAATGCATCCATTTGACTCACAAACTCAAGCTCATATTAAATTAAAAGAAACCCCTCAAAGCTCAGTCTTTAAAACACACCAAGTAAGATGTTATACATTTTTTAATTAATCCAGATGTCATCAAAGGTAATTTTTAATTAGCTATCTACCCTTGAATCAATGACAGTGATGGTTACCAATAAGGATGGATCAAGAGAGGACTTGATACCTCTGGGTCATTTTAAAGGTGATTTTAATATTCTCAGTAACCTTCATTCCTAAAGGCAAAACCCTACTAGAACTCAGCCATTGGAAAACCATGGCCCTTTTGAATACAGGTTAATTGTAATCACTTCTTCAGAATTTAAATTTTTAAACTAACTTACAAACATACCATCAAGTTGATAATAAACATTTATCAGGCATTCTAGGATTACAATAATTTACTGGAATCCCCTTGCATTTTCTTATCCCAAAGCTCACAGTGCTTTCCTACAGGTCTGCATTAGCATCTTCTTTGGGAAATTTGTGGAAAAGCTTGTCTTGTCCTGGATTTAGAAACGAAGAGAAAGAAAGTGAAGTTACTCAAGGCTAGACAATATCAGGACACAGACCTCAGGCTTTCAGTCTGTCCTCTGCCCTTAGACTGCCTGCAATAAATACACCCTGGTGGGCACTTCTCTTTCCTTTGAGAACATACATATTCATGTATTTGAAGTCAGTCATGGATATTGACATGGACTACACTGTGTTCAAAAGAGATGAGCAGCTAAACAGAATGATTAAGGGAACTAAAAGAAAATAGGAAATTTAATAATTGAAATGTCTGAGAGAGAGAGCCAGAGACAGAGGAGAGATGAAAAAAATAAGATGCAAATAAAATAAGAAAATAAAATCCATGTAAAATGAAAAAATGCAATTGATTTTTTATCTTCAAATGCTTAACTTACAGGATGGGAGAACACACAATTTAGCTTGTTTGGGTTTAGTCCTGCTAATATATTCTACAGAGTAATTTATTTTCAGAAGAAGCCTCACTGCAGTGCTCCTATTATGATAATGGGAATTTATGCACATGAGTATTTGTGATCACATCACAGAGCAGTTTTTGGAAGAACTATGGGGGAAGGGGAAATTAACATTTTAAAAATAGGGATGAAGGCTTAAAAATCCTCTAAATTCTCAATCTATCACTCAATCTATCTACACACATACATGCACACACACACAATTCCACGGTGAATTGTCTTATTTGGGCTAAGTGCTTCTCTAGTAAAGAACAAAACTTATGAGTGAAAAGCGGCATAATGCACAGAATGCTTGCATGGATTTGTTGATGAGAAGGTCGCCGCCCCTGAGATTGGAAAACACAGCTCCAGCAGCCCCAGACCTCTCTGACCATATTCACTTTGCTTACTCAGGAGTAGACAATGACAGGCAGGGACTAAGGGGGAGGGGATGAATCAAAGTCCCTCTTACTCCATGTCTCTCTGCTAGAATTGCTGTCAGCCTGGTGAGCTGACATGAAGTAGGGGATCAATCCAGTAGACACCAGATGAAAATGTAAACAGGGATAAGCTCTCTCTGTGTGTACTCTTTTTCTCTCTCTTCCTTCCATCTCATTCTCTATCTTTTTACACAAAATCCAGACCTTTCAGAGGGTAGGTGTTTTTCGCTGTCATGAATGAAGCAATGCTCAGCACTCGAAGTCACGAAGTCACTTAACAGTAGGATCATTTTAAAGCACAGGCACACTGCTTTTAGTAAATTGTCTATGGCGATTTCAAGACTGTGTTGCAGACTGTGCCAATATCGGTACACATAGACTATCACTCCAACTATGAATACCTGTGGGGAAAATTATGATGAAGTCACAGCTTGGATACATTACTGAAAATAAAGCTTATTGAAGTAGCTGAACTAATAAGTCCATGCACCAAAGTTTATGGGCAGAAGTCAGCTGTCACTGGGTAAGCAAAGGGAGACATAATATTCTAGTCATTTCTCTGGTGAAAAGAGCATTAGCTTACTCTCTGTCTTAATTGATATTCTGCAACTGAATCAAACACTGCTGATTGCTGACCGGCTCACACGTTTCCCATATGTCTTCATATTGCTAAACTCAGAAATGTGAGATTGTACATCACTGAGTTAGTTTGAGGACAGCCAACCACAGTAGTGGTTGCTAGATTATTTGTTCCTACAAAAAACAGATGAAAATCAGGGGTATGGGAAAATATGCCTTTTCATAATTTTTATTAAATCTATTGTCTTTTATTTAGGCTACAGTTTTGGGGTTCAAAGCTATTTCACTGGATAAATATTATTAAAAGTTTGCAGTTTGACAGATCAGGTAATATACACTGTATAAGAATTTTATTTTCTTCTTCTATTTTTGTTCTTTGGCATGAATTCCTGTACTTATTTGCTTATGAATAATAAAACAAAAATATAGATATGGTTTGCCAAGATGAGCCTCAGGTTAGAATAACTTACCCATTTTAAATATTAGCTATTTATTAAAAACTGGGTTGTTAAAAGTGCAAAGTAGCATGTGGAATTTCCTGTCATCATCTCAGAGTCAAGAGCTAAAATTATAACTTATTCAACCACAAATAAAGCCATTTTAATACTTTTTGTTTTGTTTTATTTAAGAGTAATATATTCAATATAATACCTGAAGCATACCAAAACGCAAGTTATTAATTTAAGATAATATTAGTGTGCATTCTCATGCGCAAGGGGCTAAGTTCTCTCAGTTGTTAATTGTTCCAACAACCATATAGAGAAGGGCAGGTTTTGTTTATATTTTATAGATAAAAAAGCAGAGGTTTAGAAAAAGGACTTGTTCACTGTCCCACAGACCATTTGAGGAAGAGCAAGGACTTTAACCCAGGCTGACAGTTTTCCTCCAGAACCCAAGACTTGACTCTGTTATATTATTCCTTTGTAACATTAAATAAATTCTCATATTTGAATCTGGTGGCAAGTTTCATGCATTTTAATCATTTCATTGAAGACTATTTATTAAAATAAGAAAATGGGTACCATATTTTAAATTCACAAATCTTTAAAATGGATTGTCTGATGTTGTTGTTATAACAGGTTGAAAAGCAACATGTGTACAAATCTATTGTCAGTTACAAAAATGAAATATGCAATTTTATTAACTCAATTTTTATTATTTACAAAAAGCCCAAAGATTCTAGGCTATTTATGGTAGTTAGGAGCCTCACGTGTGTTTACATGGTTAGACGCATAAGTTATGGTAATCGGAAGACTAGTGCTTAAATGTTAAGATATGATGATGGATCATGGTGAGATTACCTATGAGATCTCAATTTTTGCAGTGAGTATTTCAGAAGTAAAGAATGTGGCTTTCCAACAGAGTTACAGCACATCTTTTACATAATCATTTTGCTTTGTGTTCTCAGAGAAATAATTCACTGGTTTTCCTCATCTAGAGAAATCATAACATTTTTGGTATTTGCAGTATTAAATAGAATCACCATTTTACTCATTGGAAACATTTGGTGAAAATTGCAAATAATTTCTCAGCAAAATATGACTCATTAAAATAATTTTAAAATAAAAAAGAAAAACAGAACAAGAGAATTACATAATTTAATAATTTCAGTATAGAAGCATATATGTATGTCTGCTTCTTATCACAAACAACAGGAAAGAGCTCCTCAATTGAGGCTGTCACCACAAAACTAGATACATTGTTTGAAAATATTTTGGAGGAATTATGGTAAAAATTTTCAGGAGATACAATTCCATCCTTCAATTCATTGTCTCATGTTACTCTCTCAGTCATTCTACTCCTCCATGATGAGACGGACCAAAAGTCTTGCTCTCTTTGTTTTGTACAGTAGCATTTAAACAGAGCTATCACTTACTGCATATTTGCTCTGTGTCTCAAGGAAATAAAGCAGAGAAATGAGTAATGCTTTATTACCTCCAGAGCCTACTGAGAAGCAAATAATATTCTCAGGCCTAGAATGAAATCTTACGGAGTGTTGGTGAAGGACAGGAAAAGCAAATGTAGAAGAAATGATTTCCAGAATTTTCTTATGAGGCAGACATCTGAAACTGAGTACAAGGAAATAATTCATAAGTGCTGCTTTAAATAAAGTAGTCCTTTCCTGCTCATCAATTAAATAATTACTACTAAATTCTGTTCTGTTTAGTAACGTTAAAGTTTGGGATAAAAATTCTTGATTTACTATTTTCTTCCTAATAAAGGTAGCCTCCAACCTACAAATGAGTTGTGTTACAAAAATTCATTTGTTAGATGGTCATGTGGGATCCAGCATGCTCTTTACCAGAGAATCAATGTTATAAATCATTGTTTGGTTTTAAGACTGGTCCATGTACGCCTATTTAAAGAATAATGTTCTCAGCTATAGGACTGTGTGAACTGCTGGGGACTTGCAATGGAGACATCTGAAATTTGAGGTTTGGGATGGAAAGAATTATTTTTTCCAAAAGGAAGAGGGAGGAGCAAGAGACTCCTTTTCTTTGTCATGAGGTAGCTCAAGGATATAGTAGCCACATGTTTTGTGTTAAAAATTGGGGCACATGGTCCAATAAAGTAATTTTTCCTATAACACAAATAAGGTTGGAAAATAAAAGAGAAAATTCCTTGAACATTCTACTGATATGTGAGGATAACTTTTGGAATAAGTGCTACCCAAGAAATTCCAAGACAATCAGATACTATACACTCAAAATTTTGAGGAGAGAAAGTTGGTGGGTATTTCTTTGCTTGTTTTTTTTTCAGTTTTGTGAGCCCAGCCAGAAGTAGAAAGTCCAGAAGGCTGATACAGTTGAACTGGACAGAGAAGATGGAGCCTAGAATAAAGTCAGGTCAGAGGGAAGAGAGAAAGAGATCAATTTAAGATAGATTTTAAGAGGTGAAAAATTTAAAAGCTACCTTTTGTGATGACTGAGAGTAGAAGACAGGGAAGTTGGAAAGAGGAATGGGGAATGGATCAACATTAGTGATGGAGGAAAAGGAATCAACTGGCAGAGTAGCACAAATTTTATTGGGGAGAGGGACCATGACTGAAGACCTATAAATATTCCAAGTTCTATGTTAAATTTCCCCTTCATTTTTTGTTGGATCTTCACAACCATCTAATGAGATAACTGGAGTTTCTTGCTATAAATATTATAAAAGAGAATCAGAAGGTTAAGTAACCTGCTCATGGGAGTGGGTAAGTAAGCATTGATTATAGGACTTTATGAAACTAGAGGCAGTAATTCTTGCCATCACTTTATCTTGTTGCCTTCCTTGTCTGGGAGTTGTATCTCAATCCAATTCAATTCATTCATAAATTCGAAATGTGCCTGATGAGTACCTAGAATATTTTAGACACTGTTCTGGCCACTAGGAAGACAAAGAATGAAGAGACAGGCCCTGTCTTCAACAAGGTCTCACTTGGAAAGTAGGCTTTCAGAACCTGGAAAACAAGAAGATCTGCCCTGGGAGGGAATCACTAAAGAAATTCAAAGAGACAAGCTTGACCTTGGGACCAAAAGTAAGCAGGTTTCTAAGAGAAGCACCCACAGACTCTTGCTGGGCTGAGAAAGGGTGGAGACACTCTGAAACCACCAACCCTCTATGATGCCCTCTGTAAGTGCAGGCAATGCTACCATGGTAGTCGTTGTTCGGGGTGTCTAAAAGAATATAGACATTGAGGCTGGGTTATGGCTCAGTGGTAGAGTGCTCACCTAGCACATGTGAAGCACTGGGTTCGATTCTCAGCATCACATAAAAAAAATAAACATATTGTGTTCACCTACAAATAAAAAATAAAAGTTAAAAAAAACAATATAGACATTGAAACCTGAGAGACTTGGGTTTGAATTTTCATTTTAGTATGACTTTTGACTAGCCATTTAACTTCATGTGCAAAATGGACATAACATTGTGAAAATTAGAGATGGCTTATGCAAATAAACAGTCAACATAATGCCTTTTTTTATAAGAGAAACTCAATAAATTGTACCTATTTTTATTTTATTTCATATTTTTAGATACCATTCTCCCTATATCTGAATGGAAAATGAGAAAACCTAACCACATTGAGGATTCCAGTTTGTCAGAGATACAAGGCATAGCAGATAGTAGAAGTAAGGAATTGTTACCCCCAGTGTAAAAGATTTTAAAGATCAAATGTAAGCAGTTCATCAGGTGACCAATGTTTCTTCCAATGATTTATTTAATTGATTGAATCATGGCTCCAGGAGAATTTCTGCTTTGGGATATTTTTCAAAATCTTGATATTATCCTCCCATGAGTCATATTGATAGTGTCCCCTGTGTGTTGTATTCTCTCAAGAGTCTTAAATGCTTGTTCACAGCCACTGACTCATCAGATGATCTCCATGAGGAATGATCAACAAAAACTACATAAACTGAAATCATTAGAAAAACCTACTAAAATTCTGCTTTGCCATCTTCAGATGACCATAGAAAGAAAAACATGTGGTATCTAAGAGTAACACGAAATAGTTGGTCTCAGTTCAGATTAGAGGATGACCAAAATGGGGGAATTATTCAAACACAATGGCTTGAGAATCCTCTGAGCAGATAAAACTGGAGCCATGGAAGCAACTTTGAACTTTGCAAGCATAAGTGAAACTTAATGTTGGCTATGTCTTATAAATGCCTATATTTTTTAAAAACATGAAATTTATGCTCAAATAACTTAGATAATATGGATCTTTGAGCAGGATAGAACAAATACATCAAATATATAAGTGAAACCAATTAAATTTTTTTTTACTTCCATATTTACCCTGTAAACACCTACACCTCGTGTTTCCTCAGCAGAACCCAAACCTATATTTGGTTTGATGTTGTCTGATTCATATATGACTGTTTGCTGAAATAAACTCCTTAAAATTTTATTGTGCCTCAGTTTACTTTTAACATAGAAAATGTTAGAGTTGCAATCCTTGCCTTTTGAATACACAGAACACATTAATGATGCTGGGATATGTGTTTGTGATTTCACTTCTGTTTCATTAATGCTGATGTCTACCCAGATCCCTGGGGCATGCAGTTGAATCCCCAGGAACAATGGATAGTGTAGTGGTCAGAGCAGACAGGGTCCCTATGCAGTGTTCCCCGCCTTCCTTGAACCTTGCCTCGCATTACAATCTGGGCCTTCGTTAGAACTAGGTCTCCTCAATTCACTGACCCAGGCAAGAGCAACACTTTCCACTAACCAGCAAGACAGGATTATTCAAAATGAAGGCTGGAACTCAGCCAGTCTCCCAGCACAGAAGTGCTGCTACTCCTCTCAGCACAACCCTCCTAGGCCGTGGATCTGTGGAGAATGAGTGACAGCAGGCAGATTCCTAAGCTGCTGCTGCACATTGAACTGAAGAGAAGCAAAGGCGGACAAACAAAACAGAAAATAGAAACACTCTAAGGTTTCTCAGCCGCTCAACTTCCAACCACCTGGCACACAGTGGGAACCGCGAGGCAGTTGAGGCAGTTCAGCATACAGCAATCAGAAGAGTCTTGGTCTTTTTAAACAAAACATCAAGGCAGTGGTCAAGTCCAAAAGATTCCGGAAATCAAAGAGCCATTTTTACGTGTGGAGAATGTTGTACACTGGTTTCTTTCTCCACTGTCTCATTTGGACAGCAATCATGATCAAAAATATCATCTTGAAATATGGAAGGAAGTGGGGTGCTATGAATTGGCTCTGGGATAACTTTAATCTTGTGTGAGGTCTGGCCTAACAAGTAACCAGAATAATGCCACTAGATGAAATAATACATTATTAAAATGGCATCACTTCATACCATCTGTGATTAGTGTGTTAAATTATTTTGGGGGGAAAACAAAGGTTTCCAACAAGGGTTGTAACTATTAGAAAATATATTTATATTTTGTCAAAAAAGAAGATAGTAGGATTCTCGTTCAAAACATAAACAATTGCATGTATCAAAGAACAGAGAAGAATAGCAAGATTGCAGTCTCCATGTAGCTTTAAAAATGCTATCTAGATATATTTAAATGCTAGTCTGGGGTTTGTGTTGCATGTGAAATTTCTTCAGTCATCTTGAGGGGCTGTTATACACCTTCCAATCTTCGTGTAATTAAGGCAGTAGTTTTGTTGTCATCTTGTCACAACTCATGAGAAAAACTGTGAAAACTCAAGAGCGTGTGCGGTAGGAAGTCAGCATCAGACAGCTATATGTAATTTTGTGTTGCTTTTTAAGGCACTTCATTGCACCAGTGAATCGTCAGCTATTCCGTTCCCATTAACTACTTCCCCACTCCCAACCCCAGAGAACCTAAAGATTCTATTTTTTTTTCCTTTTTAAAGTTTCTAAAAGGTATCTTGTTCTCTTTTTCTCAGAGTATTGTGGGGGCTCGGGTGTTTGTAAATTTAGCAATGAATCAATTTAATTGTTTTTACAATTTACTCAAATTAATCTACAAGCTTTCATAAAATTCTAAATAATATATTGTTATAAAATTAACTGAAAGCTAAGTCAAATGAGTTTGTAAATACTTTGTATTATGGCAACCACATATTGGAATTGTTTTTTTATTATTTTATAATGTTTTTGGTAAAAAAATAATAATAATATTAAACAATGGTAAATAGTAAATGATAAATGATGAACTTCTGTCTTTAATATTTATGCACCAAGATAGCAACTTCTACATATTAGAACATATTTGGGGCTGGGGATAGCTCAGTTGGTAGAGTGCTTGCCTCTCATGCACAAGGCCCTGGGTTCAATCCCCACCACCATAAAAAAAAAAAATAGAACATATTTGTTGGCTCATATTACTTCTAAATATGTAAAACATGCTCTAAGTTTCTAGAGATTAAATAGTGGCCAGTGATATATTGCTAAAGTAGAAGGTCTTAAAGGAGACTCCTAAAGACTTGAATTTATTTGGTTCTATCATAACTTAGAGCATGGATCTTTTATTAACATCACATTGAACATAGATGGAGAACAAAGTTATAATTGAATATAATGTTAGGTAGAGAATGATAAAATTTCCAAATGCAAGAAATCTCACAATGACTCACAGATATAAAATTTTACATGATTGACAGGAACAACATGGCATTAAAAGATGTGAGAATGAACCATGAGTCAATAATGGCTGTAGATAATTGATTATTGGTCCTGAAAATATACCCAACATTGTTTGCCTACTTTCAAACTCTATATTTTAATCAATTGACAAGGGCACAAAGCATAATAGAAATTAAAGAAGTGCTAGAAAATGGATGGTAAAAGGCAAAGCAAAATGACTGGAGTTTTTTTTTCTGTCTGAGACAAGGATAACTTTAACCACATGTAGTGACATTGCATGCATGGGAGTAGAGAAGTGACTGTCATCAGTACCAAATCTAGAATGTATTGTAATGGTTTTGAGATAATCAGTAATATTTTTTCTTATTAGGAAAACTTCCTGATTGAAAAAAAATCACCCTGGGACCTTTGAGTGAGTTAAGGAGAAAAAGAGACTACATAATTTGCTGTTCAGACAATGTGTACAAAGTTCTTCACTTAAGATGGGTAGGTGAGGTTCTTAGAAGAAAGGGACATTTTATGAACTTTAAATCATTTCTAGACCTTTTATCTTTGTGACAATTGTAGCTAAAATGTAAATTTTACTCAATCTAATTCAGCTTTGTGAGACTTGTAGGCACATGTACCCTTAACAACTAAAAAGAAATGCTATAATGCTCTGAGAATTAGATGTGGGTAACATTTCTTTCCATTCCAATGTAATTACTTTCCTGTTTCTTTTGCCTCCTACAATTTTCTATTTTTTATTTCCATTCTATTTAATGCATATATCATTTGAATTTTTTGTGCCTTTTTCAGCTCTGGAATAGTCATTAGTAATTCAATAGTAAGATGTGTACCATACTATAAAGAACAATATTTTCTTCCCTTTTAATCTGTTTTTTTTTCCCTAAAATAATTTCTAAGTGCAGAAAGACAAATTCTTCCTATTTTATGTAACTTGTTCATTTCTATTACCTCTTCCTACAGGTTTCTCCTTGATGCTATTACTCATAGAGCCTGGAAAAATCAACTTCTGCCTAAAATAATTTTTTTCTGTAACATTTATACTTTTCACTCATTTTAGCCCTCATTTATAAGTGTAACTGAGCCAGTACTCACTTGACAAATATTTTGAATATGATGAGAGTAGGTTGTTTAAAACAGAGAATCTTAATCTTATAACATAGAAGGTAGAGATTTTTACACTTGAGATAAGAGATGATGAAAAATGCTTATTAACAATTATCATAATGTCAGCTATTGCTAATTTTGTCAGTACATTTTTCCCCCTCTACAAAATGTTATTCTGTTGAAAATATTTAAGTCTTTTATTTTAGCTTTATTTTCCTCTTGTAAATATTCTTCATTTTTTGAAGAAGTCATACTTCCTGTACAATGTCATATATTTGACTGGCCATGGATTCACTGTAGTTTTTAGAATTACCTGAAGATTTAGTAAGGTACTTAATAAAGTTTAGGAGAAAATGCAAAATATTTCCTTCAATTTATTTTTCTTGTCTTAACCAACAATGTTTAGTATTGTAATCAAATAATTGTTTAAGATGAATTTTGTTTATTTTAAAAAGCCACGTATCTTTTGAGCCTATTTCTAGTCTTTATTCAATTTTATTTCCAACTTCCTTAGTGCCTGTGCTTGTAGCTATTAGATATTTTCATCATTATCTCCCTACAATTTAAAATGATACTCATTTCTGTTCCATACACAGTCATTGTTCATTTCATATAAGGCTGAATAACAAATTTCATGTTTTCAAATTCCATTTTTGTTTAAAATGTAAGTAAAACATTTCTAAGTATAAAAAAAAAAACAGTAAAAGTCAAACTACTGAACGATTTTACCACCTTCAGACACTAGCCACTTCAGAGAATTTTCTACTCAATAGTAAGGTAAAATCAACTCTTCAATTTTCCCCCAAAATGCTTTTTGGTAGTTTCTACAAGAAATAAATTTTAAAATTTTAATTCAAGCCAGGTGCAGTGGCTCATGCCCATAATTCCAGTGGCTCAGAGGCTGAATCAGGAGGATTGTGAATTCAAAGCCAGCCTCAGGAAAAGCAAGGCACTAAGCAATTCAGTCATACCCTGTCTCTAAATAAAATACAAAATAGGGCTTGGGATGTGGCTCAGTGGTCGAGTGCCCCTGAGCTCAATCCCCTGTAAACTGCCCCCTTCACATAAACCTGAAGAGAAAAATGACATCAAATATACTTATTATTTTTCTTTCATTAAGATTTAGTTTTCAAGATTTAAGAAAAACTTTGTGTTCTTCCTATGTGACTGTTTGTGAATTGGCTGCTGCCAAGTAGCAAGCTATATTATAATGTACTATATTCCTCTTTTAAGGTTTCTTTCATCATTAAAGGAGTCACTATCTTTAATTTTTTGCAAAGGGCTGTAATTATTGGTGCTTATTTCATATTTAGATTATTCTTAGTTTTTAATTTCCACTACTTGTCATGCCGTGTTTTGTCATGATCTTTCAGTTGGTGCCATTTTAATTATTATTCTGGGAATGTGTTTCCCCATTTATTATTACTTCAGTTCTTTTAGCTGCTTTCAGAAAGGATAATATGAACTTTTAAGGGTGAAGTGGGAAGAACAGATTGCCTTCACATACTTATAATTTTGAAGATTTACAAACAAATGTAAAAATATGATTCCTATTAAGGTATTTAATAAAATTTGCTAAGAGTTAAGTGGTATAATCCATGAAATCTGCATTAACAATGTATTAAGAAAACATATGGTATGCATCAGTACATTGGTATGTACTAATAATATCTATGACTAATTTCATTTTGCATAAAGCATTTTAAGTGAAAGTGAATTTTTTAAAAATTAGCAAATTCTTTAATATTATAGCATCATTTGATCATGAAATGATATTGAAAATTGGTTTGAGACAGAGAAACTTTTACATTTTTATTTATTATGGCAGAGTAAGCAATTAAAATTTTAGAGTTAAAACAGTTGGATTTGATTTTCTGACCATTATTAGTATCACCTAATTGGCCTTGAATGTGCCTCATTTTAAATATCTGAAAAAAATAGGAATAATTAACTCTAGCAAGTTTGAGGATTTTAGGAAAAGGAATATCTATTTAAAGTATAGACAGGAGCAACTCAACTGCATTGCGTAAGTTAAATGTACGGTCAAACCACTTTTATACTACATATGCTGACATCAATTGATATGTGGAGTTTTATCACTAGAACACTATTTTTTTTGGTCTATTACTTCACTGGTGGTTTGCATGACATTTCCATTGGAACTGACAAGGTGGGTTATATAGACTCAGAAATGTTATCCAGCCGGGCGCAGTGGCACAAGCCTGTAATCCCAGCACTTAGGGAGGCTGAGACAGGAGAATTGCAAGTTCAAAGCCAGCCTCAGCAATGGTGAGGTGCTGAGCAACTCAGTGAGACCCTGTCTCTACATAAAACCCAAAGTAGGGCTGGGGATGTGGCTCAGTGGTCAAGTGCCCCTGAGTTCAATCTACAGTACCAAAAAAAAAAAAAAAAAAAAAAAAAAAAAAAAAAAAAAAAAAAAAGAAATGTGATCCAGTATGTTGGGATGCTCTACACACTAGGGTATATAGAGAGCACTATTACAAGATTTTACCCTAAAAGCAAACACTTAGACACTTGATAAATTCCATTTCATTTCATTCCTTCTCCAAAAACAAAACAAAACAAAACAAACAAACAAAAAACCCTGAGGGAAAACATACATAGTGGATTTATAATTATATTTGCTGTATCATCAAGAAGATTCCTGACATGAGGCAACTTTCATTTTTAATAGATATCAATGAGAGATGAGCCTTCTGTTTACATGTTTGGTAAGGGGAATGATTTTTCCATAGTCTGGATTCTGTGCCCACACATTTCCAATCTAGTTTGTCCTCTGTTCTTCATGCACTTCTGCTTCTGAAATCAGAGGATAAGGTCTTCCCATGATCTAAACCCTGCATCAGTTAGTATGTTTTACCATTCTGGGTGAGCTAGCAGTGTGGCTGAAGAATGCTCCTAGAAGTCATTCTTCGTTGTAGATGGCTAGCAATAATTCAAATTCTCACATGAGTAATTGCTAATCATATTAATATATCATAAGAACCCAAACAAATGTATTCTCAATTCTCCCACCTCTTAATCAAAGCTAAAAATGCTTACAGTTTTCCTAATACTACCCTATCTGAAGACAAGTGTGATGGAGAGAAAGTCAGTGGAAAGAGAGCAAATCTGACTGATTATGCCTAAAATATCTAAAGCAGAAAATTTGCAAACACACATGATTGTTCAAGCACAGTGTGTTGTCAGACTCTTTCCAGGACCTTCGAAGAAGAGAGGCTAGCCAAGTAAGGGGCTGGAAACAAGCTTCTTTAGGTCTATATTAAAATTTATCTTTGAACATTACTGTTGTGAAACAGGAGAAATCTCAGGAAGTAAAATGATACTAATAGTAACTGAGCCAAGAACAAATGGAATTTGAGATTGATTATTGGGTAAAGTTAGAAGGATCTGCTGATGGTCCACAGTGGAAAGGACGATGGAAGAGGATTTTGGAATGACCCCTAGGCTCTGAGTTGGAAGCAATATGAGAGACAATACATTTTGACGTGGATAGGGTAAGCTGACAAATAGGTATGATAAAAGAAGTTTGGGGCCATATTGGAAATATGGAAGTACCTCTGGAACAAACAATAGACCATTTCATATTTATATTTTCCATTCTGAAACTCAGAGGAGAACCAAGAAGCTAGAAACTTGTATTTACAAGATCTATGCAAATACATGGCAGTTAGACCCACACATTCCACTATGGACAGCGTATAGAGGAAGCCAAGCAATAGACCACACAGGAAATTCAAAATGCCAGTTTTTAAAATGAAAGCAGAGGAAAAAATTTGGAAGTATGAGAAACATGAGAATCTAGAATGAAGTATGCCAAGTAATTCCTAGGAGGAGGGAGATTAGAAAAGAGGGGTCAAAAGTGGCAATATAAGTGAGAAAACTTTTCACAATGTGGTAAGATTGAAAGCCATGCAGCAATGGGTTTTAGTTATGCAGAGAAGAAAGCTTGCTGACTGAGTGAATAGAAGGTGGTTGTGCATTTGTTAGAGAGAAACACTGGCTCAATGAGAAGATTTTCTTTCTTTCAATCTTGGAAAAACTAAGCATGTTTACAGAAGACAGGGAGAAATCAGAAGAGAAGAGAGCTTTGAAATTCAAAAGTAAACAGAGACAGATTCCCTAGTAAGCTCCCTAGCACTCCTTACACTTCTTTCTTGCCTTCCATCTGCAGCATGCTCTGAGTGTTCCTTCTGTATGTACTTGTAGCTCTTTTCATAAGCATATGAACATATGTAATAGATAATTTCTATTTATTTTTTTGCATTTGGAATCTTGTTTAATTTGTCTTTAAAACCCATTTGCAGAGAGCAATGTTTGTTGAAAGAATATCCATGAAAAGGAAGAAATGGAAAGACGGGATAGACCACAGAAGGAAGGGCTGTTGAACTGGAGGAGACTTTTCGAGATGTTTTGAAATTAGAATGAAATGATGAGGATAGGTTTAAATATTAAATTGAGATTTCATTGAGTTCAGACTAGTATTTTACTTAATAAGCTTTTGAGATCCAGATCAAGCCCACCTCTAATGTGTTTGGTTTTAATATTTTTTATATTGTTTTCTGATGGTATCTTTTTCTATTTTCCTTATTTATTTATTTTTCATCCTCTTCATTTCAGAGGCATTCGTCGCTGTACAGAGCACATAGGGAGAATTACACAGCAAGTGGCCATAGTGAATGGGATTATCACCTAAGAATGTTTTGAAGCACTGAACTCTATAAGTATTCAAACTATTTTAAAACTCTCCAGGATACTTTGTAAAAGGAACAAAACAAAAATTACACTCTGTTTACTCTGCTTCAAAATTGAGGGCTACTTGTTTTGTTCTGGGTAGCTATTTATTAGATTAAAGCTGTTTTTAGTCACAATTTAGATAAAGTAAGAAACCGGGGATGATAGTTCACTTGTCATCAATACTTTTAACACCCCCCCCCAACCTGGAAAGAAACAAGAAATAAATGCATGGCTGCTGATTGTGAATCAATAGTGTATCTTCATTTGCAAAGAACAGCACTTTAGAACATGTTGATTTAGAGTTCCTTATTCCTGTTGAATAAACACACAGGTCGCTAATCATCAGCTACTAAATATATTTTCCAAAGGTGAACAAAAGAAATGGTAATTTGATGCTCCTTAATTAAGCTCACAACACACTATTTTTTAATACTTTTACAAGCATTTGTTTATGAAAGCTAAATGAGTATAGATTTCTGATGGAAAGATTTCTACCTCCCTCCCCAACAGCTGTGAGTGAATCTGGCTAGTAAATTATATGCTGTCCTCTATGTTGCCTTGTAAGTGACCTCAACCCTGACCTTGACATAGCAGTATTTCTGAGAGTAATAATTTATTCTCTATGTTAGATGAATTAAGCTCATGGTGTTTCTTAGCTATCATTCTGTATTATTTTCCAAGAAAACTAGTTCTATATAGACAAATAATGGGTGAATGAGATAGAGGGGATAGTAGGATAGTAGAGAGAGAGAGGAGAAAGATATGAGTATTGTGAGGAGGGGAGAGAAAGAGAGAAGAGAGAGAGATAGAGGGAAAATGGGAGGGAGAAAGAGGGAGAGGAAGGAGAGCAGATATACAGACCAATTTAGAGCAGAAAAATGTATGTGAGGGTAAGCAAGAGATAAAAGATGATAAATAGCAGAGTAGATGGCTCGGAAATGTTTAGTTTTTCTAACTTCATATACTTTAGTTTAGTGTTACTAAACCTTTCATCCCACTTCAAAACTTGTTCTCCTTGTACAGGGACATATAAAAAAGCACACAGATGTAATAATGATTTTCAGACATAGAATTTCTATGCCTAAAATTTCTATGCCTAAAGATGCCTAAAATGACAATTCCACATTTGATATACTGACCCTTAAACAGGTCCATATATCACAGCTCATATTATCCTATTTTAAAGCTTTGTTTATGTGTATGTAAACCCCTACATTAATGTTTTGTATTCTGAAAGTTTCACCCGCACAGCACCAGTCACTTAATTGCACTAATTATTATTCACACATTAGCGCCTATTAGTCAGCATGGGTTTTTGCTTTTTTTTTTTTTTCAGATGTTTTAGCCAGCATTCAGATTTCACTTACTTGGCAGAAACGACTTATTAGAGTGGTTTTCAAAATCTGGCAGTAAGCCTAAGAAACGACCTCTTTTGTTGTCCGAATTTCCTATTCCCATCATTATTATAGATCTAAAGAGACAATCTGTCAAACTCATTGAAACTTTATGGGGGAAATGGTGAAGTGGAACTTCAGTAGATCCCTAAGTTCTATTGTCAAAGCAATAGAGAACATATTTTCTAGTAAATTGGGGTTCAATTATGTTTTTTTTGATATGCAATTACTGTAAGAATTTCATTCTTTTTTAACCATTATAGATTTTTTTTAGTCAGCATTATTTCATAGAAATCTTAGAAAAGAAACATTTGAGCATATGCAGGGTTGTGACCTGCCTAAATTGAATTCTAACTATAATATATATTAAGAGAGAATCTCGAAGGTGGCCTATAATACAAGATCAAGATTACTCTTTAGTTTAATAATTTGGACACATATGGCAATAAAAATTGAAGTTAATTTTAAATATTACTTGTAACTTGGGGGGGATACAAATTTAAGAGGTGACATTGAGAGGACATTGTGTTAATTGCTATTACTGAACAATATTGAAGGACAGTTTGTTTTTTCTAAACCCCTATACACTTACAAATATTTCTTTTGTTGACTTAAAAAAAAACAATTCATTTCATGGAATGAATTCCTAAAAAGAAACCACCAGACTTACAACAAAAGCAATTAAACAAACCAACACATTCTTTCATATATTCAGCCTGGCTGTTACTGAATCCAGCTTCAGGGTTGGAAACAAGCTTGAGAATAAGTTACCAGAGAAGGACAGGTTGAAGATTCCTGAGGAAGAGGAAAATGTTACTTGACATTCAGTTTCCTGTTGGTTCATTGCCCATTACATGACAGTCAAAGTCCTTTTCTAGGTCTCTATTTACCAGTTAAACTGACCTCCGGTTGAGTTTTAGTTGGGCTTACTCCATTGAAAATAAAATGCTTCAAAATGCTCTAATTACTGTTCTAAGAAGATATTGCTAAAGTATTCCAAAAGATTAGTATTGAAATCTTTGGAGTCCTCTCAAAGCTTGGGAGAACAGTGTGTAGGCTATAGGGAAACCCAGATATTAACTGCACCCAGACCACCAATACATGCAGGGAAAGTGTAACTGACAGAGCTGAGGAGTAAATGCAAAATTTAAAAAAGCAATGTCCAGGCAGGACTCAGAGGACTAATGAACGAGCAAACTTATAAGAGGGAAACAACTTGGCATATTAGGTATGATTCTCCAGATAAATGGACCAATAGGAGACAGATATATATATATATATATAAATTGATTTACTTTACAGATTGGCTCGCTGAATTATGGAAGCCAAGCAGTCCTATGAACCGCTGTCTGTAAGTTGGAAAATGAGAAAAGCCAGTGGTATAATTCAGTATGAATCCAAATGTCTCAGAACTGGAGAACTGATGATATAAGTACTGGTCTGAGTGTGAAGGCCTCCAAACAAGGAAAGCCAAGGGCAGACCTCAAGGATAGAAGAAGATGGATATGAAACAGTTCAAACCAAGTAAGTTCATTCATCCTTCTTTGTGTTTTCTTCAGATCTTCAACTGATTGGATGATGCCCATACATATTGGTGACAGTCATCCTCTTTACTCTATATCACTATTCAAATGCTAGTTCTTCAACTAACTCTCACAGACACATATCTGGGAATAATGTTTATCAGCTATCTGGGCACCCATGGAGCCAGTCAAGTTGACACATAAAATTAACCATCATACTAAGAATTATCTAAATCTGTTGGGGTTAGATAGAAAAAAGATCACAACACAGAGAAGAGTAAAGACTAACCAGAGCCATTGCAAGGACTCCATTGCAAGGAGAGCTGAAGAGCTATGAGAACCAATGGGCTGTTAAAAGGTTCTTTTGAAGTAGGGTTATTTCTTGTCATAAAAGGACTCTGTAGATTTGGAGAGGCACTGGGTAGGCATAAGGGATTATTAGTGTCACCAGATAAAGCTCTTCTGAGATCTCACATCTGGATGGGAGTTCTTCCAGAATTGAACTTTACAGACCTTGACTTGGCTTGTATCAAGACCTGTAGTGATCCAAATGTTGCTTCTTCTGTCCCTTTATACTTTAAGCTCTAGAGGTCCAGACTACTATGTGTTTATTCTGCAGTTTCTGGTGAGTTGTTTTACAAATGCAAGCCCAAAATAAACAACTTATATTAATTGAAATATAAATGGATGACATGATAAATATTTACACATCTCTAGGCTGTTTCATTTCCTGTGATGCTTGTCAGACTTGTCTTTGGCTATTTAATTCAATTGCTTGGGGTGTGGTGAAAATGATGCTGAGGTCACAAGTTCAGTCCTTGTGTGAACAGCTTGCTGAGCTGCATTTTATGGCCACAGAGTCCATTGGCCAGCTGTCTCAAAAATGCATGGCATTGGTCACCAGAGGATGAGAAAAGATATGAGGGATCAGAGGAACCTCATCACCTTTGATACAAAACAACTTGGAGTGTTTGACTTACAATCAGTTGGTCTTTTCTTAGAAGATCCACTTGTTTCTTTCAGAATTTCTATTTCTAACATTAAAATATGACAGTATGGGAAGTCCAGAAAAGAATCCACAGAGCCACAGATAAAACTGAGCAGCACAATGGGAACAGCAGGGAAATCAGCACTGGGAGAACTGAGCTTGAATTTTATTTATGCAACTTATGCCTAATATGATTCCTTGGAAAACTATTTAATCATTCCAGGTTCTAATTTAGTTCTTTGTAAAAATTTAACTTGTCACATTTTTATGAGTATTAGAGAAGAAATATTAATGCCATGAGTAAATTCTTCACAAATGTTAACTATCAGGAATTATTTCAAGTTGCAAGTACATTGATAGAAAATAGCTGACCACAAACCTGAATAACAAAGATCTAATAATCAGAGAATCTTTGCTGTCAAGTATCTCATGATTCAGTAGAATCATGAGATTCTACTGAAACTGGAAAAACTAAAATTTAAGTGCATTCTTTGGAAGTTATAGAATGACTCAGAGCAGAGACTAGTCTCCATCTCCATGTCCAATCTCAATGCTCCTTCAAGCTTAGTAATAGGCAGCAGTCTGAATTCTAAGGAGGAATATGCTATTTAAAATTCCTTAGTGAGGCCTCTGCCAAACTTGGAAAGCACTACAGTTTGGTTACTTAATTCAAACTCACTTTTTGAAAACTTACCAAATACATGTCCAACAATATCCAAGCTAGTGGGATATTTGGGAAGTGTCAATATAAATATAAAATATTTCCTGCCCCTGTGAGGCTAAATCTCCAGAGAAAGGTCACATGTAACAAAAATGAATGCAATTCAATTCTATGCCAATGTGGTAAAAGCCCAAGGAAAGGGAAATATGGCAAGAGAAGTCCTGGTGTTTTCACAGAGAAGCTATGTTTGAGCTACATCTTACGAGAAACTCTATTATGCTATACAAGTGCTATCAAAGACTGCTTGTTTCTCCTCCTATATTTGCCCTAAGAAATGCCTTCCAAAGAAGATTTTATGAAAACTTTACAGAATTTTATTCACTGTTTTGTTTATATGCATGGTTGCTTGATGGCTATTTGTTAATAGAATATGGACTTGAGATTCAAACAGTAAGCAAATGGTCTTAAGTTTACTTAAGTGGCTTTCTGACATCTTAAATTGCT
Organism: Geosciurus inauris; assembly: GCA_004024805.1. Taxonomy (NCBI): domain Eukaryota; kingdom Metazoa; phylum Chordata; class Mammalia; order Rodentia; family Sciuridae; genus Geosciurus; species Geosciurus inauris. The sequence continues at coordinate 46,149 of PVHX01000721.1, forward strand.
TGATAATAACAGATATCCCTGCTCTAGGGATTTTTCAAGGTAGATGTCCAGATGTCTCTGCTCTGGGTAGGTCATCCAATAAAAATCTGAATAGATTGTCCAAAGCAAAGCTATAGATCCTATTTTTCTTCATTGTTCATATTATTCTCACTCTTGAAAAGAGAGATGGAATTTACAACACTCTTTGCTCACTGTGTGTGCCCCACTTTCTCTTGGGTCTTATTGTCATTTTTAATAAGAAAAAATTTGCTCAGGAAAAAAAAAGCCTAAATGATAATTCCTTCCCATTTGCTTGGAGAAACCCATGGTTAGATAATGCTTTGGTTGATCAAAGAATTACTCTTACTCTGTTGTCTTAATTTTTTGAAAGGATAAAGTTACAATTTGTTAAATATTTCCTCATTGTCATTTGTGTACTGCTTTCTTGTGATCTTAGGTCATTCTCTTTGTTGACTAGTTTTGATTGATTGGTATGCTTATTGATCAAAAGAGTTATCCCTTATTCCTTACTCACTACAAAAATCAAAACTGACCTAAATAATTTGATGGATGTTCTGAATACTCATGTTTTTGAATTATTTCAAAAAGCAAAAACTTATATTGAGATTACAGTGAACTAATGTAATATTTTGCAAAAAATGCATTTGTTATTTTTTTAAATAGAGCCCTTAATATCGGATAAAGTCAATGTCCTAAGTAAAATAAGATGATAATGCTAAAAAGATTCCTATTTTTTGTTTGTTTGTTTGTTTGTTAGGGACTGGGGATTGAACCTAGAAACACTTTACCACCGAGATACATTCCTATTCTTTTTACTTTATATTTTGAGACAGAGTCTTACTAAATTGCTGAGGCTGGCCTGGAACTTGTGATTCTCCTGTCACAAGCTCCTGCTTCAGCCTCCCAAATTGCTGGGATTACAGGCATGTACCACCACACCCAGCCCCAGTTTTGTTTTGTTTTTTAAAGAAAAATGTTTTCCTTTACTTAACCAATAGCCCTGTTTCTTTCAAATGTAAATAAGTAAAGCCCAGGAAGGAAAGAAGGTAGCAAGGAAAAAAAGGAAGGAAGGAAGGAAGGAAAAAAGGAAGGAAGTCATTTTCAATTTCTCTAACAAATTGAGCAGGTATTGTGGTTTGTAGCCTTACTTTAGGTTAATATAAAGGCTGCATTTATTTCACTTACTGTATAATTAGGATTTGAGTCCAAATCCCAGAGTGCATATGACAGGGATTTTCTTAAGGCTACTCTCTGCTCTTCTCAAAATGGTCTTCTTATTTCTTGTGTTTCTAAAATCAGGAAAGTGAGAATAAACAAACAATAGATGACCTTTATAAGTAAAGCATCTGAGCATAGAAAGATTAATCGACCCCCATCAGCCAGTCATTAAATCAAATAGGAGATTTCTTGTACTTTTAAACCTCCGATTTACAGTCAGGCAAATTGTGTAAAAAGGCTGGTAATACAGTGACGCCCAATGCCACTGGGCTTTAGAAAGCTGACAGTTCCTGTAAAATAGTCATTAAACAACCTCTAGAAGAGACTCATCAGCAGATGCCCCCAGGTGAAGGAGAGAGAAAGCTGAGAGAATGAAGGAGAATCTAACATCTTAGCATGACTGAATTAAACAGAGCATATTATGCTGATTTTCAGAGTCAGCCCAGTAATTTAATTTTCAGAGCAGTTCCTTTGATTGTAGCAACCATTTTATGAAACATTAATAAAACTTTGTGAGTGTGTGTAACACACATCTCTTTTCCATTTCATTAAGAAAAGGGAGTCAACATATTGAAATTTGCTGACCATTAGTTCTGTAAATGCCAAAAAAATTTTTTTGTCGTCATTATTTTTGAAAAAGTAAAGGAGCAGGATAACATAGCTCCCACTGTATTATTCCATAGTAAGCACAAAACAGGGAAAAGAAATAAAGTATATAAAGTTATTACATGTTAGTTCTTGGGATTTTACATTAAGACTCTGAGCTAAATCACTACTGTAATGTATAATCCAAATGTGATTCCATATCTCTGTATAATAATGTCTACTGTGCATCCAAATTAATTGTTGTAGAATACACATTGCCCCACACACTGTTATCAGATTTCCATGGCAAATAGATATTTCTGAATCAAGATACCCAGTAAAAAGTTGTTTTTAATGATTTTTGTTATATACATTGAGTAATAGAAGATTCATAGATATGAATGGTTTAAAGAAGAAAGGGACCTTTAAATAATTAATACTGATCTGCCTCACTTTATAGAAAATGTATATATTTGAAATGTGTATCATAAAACTATTTTTGCAAGTTAACATATTTCCTCATTTATTCCCATCATAAAACTGAAGATCTGTTCACACTGAAGTAATTTTTGGACCAAGGACAATAATCACATTTAAGAATGAATCAACCCTTTTAAATCAGTGGTAAATTTTATATTCAAATCTAGCAATTATCCTGGGCATTTTTTCCCTCATAATTCTCTCTTCTCTTTTCATTACATAACCCTTGTTATTTCACCCAAGGCATTGTTAGATGCCTTGTATTCCACTCTTTTATAAAAACAATTAAATAAGCTATATAGAGATACAAATGTGCAAAACAAATAAAAATATTTTATGAAGTAATACATAAATAAAAATAAAACAATTGCTAATAAATAGAAAAAAAATCCACGAGGTTAGTATAGTAAGGATGTGAGAAACATCATAGGCACAACAGCTCTGGAGGACATTAGGGCCCCAGAGACCTGGTTTTACTGAAGATGCTTCAGGTGACTTCATTGCAGACCTGACTGGGTCACTTGACCTCTCTCTGAGACTTTCTTCATCCTTAAAATGAGGAGCCTACACTAAGAGATTTTTGAGGTTTCTTTTCTCATGATAGTCCTTATGATCCCAATAAGGTCATTCTTTCTATGTAAATGTAGTTAGTACTTTTTATGGTTCTTGGTGTACTTATTAACAATGATATTAAAATTTTGGTAGCCCTTCCTTATGGTAAGATAGACATCATGAAAAAGACCATGGCCACATATTATTATATATAAGAAAGTCATTTACCAAATAATGTGTATGTAACTAATGGCTTATTCTTATATTTGATTTCCAATTTTTTATGCTTATGGGTTTTCCTAGCTCTTCTTTCAAATTATACAGTATCTATAATTGCTTTCCTCCTAAGCTCTTAATTTGGACTTTGGTATTCGTTTCTGTATTGGGACTCAAAATAATATCTAATTAACAAACATCAAGTTAAAGTTCTCTTGGATATATTTTTGTTTATAAAAGTCTGTAAAAGACTGTCAGAATTTGTTAATTAACTCTTTAAATTCTATATTCTTACAGTGTGAATCACCTTTTGGTAATATCATATTCACATTTAAGCTTATACCTTAGGCATTTGCTAATCACCAACTGTAAAATACCCATAAGATTAAGAACCACACATTCAGGGAAAGAAGGAAATGAAAATCAGTTGTTTAACAGATTTTCATCTGCAAGAGATTTCATTAAGAGGTTCTTTGCTATGTGCCAAGATATGAATGCTTCAGTATAATTCAATTTTATACAAAGAAAATTCCATTCAAATCTAAAGATAGAATATTTCTATTTCAAGTAACTTTGCACTGAATGACTGAAAAGAATTGAAAGATAGCAATCCAAAATCCCAAATGTATGAAACAAGTCTTCAAACTGTTGAAAAATAACACTGGCAAATTCACTGCACTCTGGTAGACAGCAGGACAAGGCCTACTGTTCAGCTGGGTTAAGGTTAATTCTGTGGTGTGTGGCAGGAATACAGTCAATGTGGGCATGAGAAGCAAACCTGCTGTTGGTGATTCTTTTAAAAGGGAAGCAGACAGTGTGGAAGCCCCAATACCAGCTTTAAGTTACATTATCTACTGGGCTACACTTTTTTCAAAAGTTTAATTTCCATTGTTAGTCCCATGAAGAACAGCCCTGCCCTCTCTATTTTCTTACAGGGCTTCTTTTGATGGAAAACTTTGTGGATGTTTGTGATACTGCTCAGAGCCCATTGGCAGATGAGCATCTCTTGCTGTGGCCTCCATCATTATTTGCCTGTCTTGTCTATTAACGAGCACTATCATCCCATCGTGGGATGACAGCTGCAACACGTACTCAGGCGCAATAAACAGCTAAATGAGGCGCACAGCAATTTCACTTGTCACCAGCGCCCTCGGCACGACTGGCTGCACAGCTTGATGCATAAATTCATGAGGCTGTTGCATATGATGGAGTATGCTTGGCTGAAAGAGGTGATGGATAGCAGGGCAGCTAAAAATGGCCATCACCTTGACTCTGTCAGGACATTTTTTAAAACTACCCCATCAGCTTTCTTATATTCAATGCACTATCACAGCACAGAAGACTCTCAGGTACTGATTTGGTACTTTTCTTCAAGGAAGACTTTTGGGGGCTTTTCTCTAAAAGCAGGTACTATGTATTGAAATGGGTTACATTTATTTGTCATCATCTCTGGTGTTGCTAGATTAAGTTATGCTTAAGAGTAGAATTACTAAAATCATCTCAGAAAAAATTTTAAGTCTTAATTGTGGGCAGGATAACAGCATGGGAATTTGAAAACTTTTCTAAATTATACAGTAGAGCAAAAGATTGTTTAACATGAGATTTGAGGAATTTGATAATATTGTATGGGAATACTCAAACAGAGTCAAGAGATGGAACTTACGTACAACTCATTACCACATTGAATAATATTCTGGGTCACATCATTACATCAATGTTGGTAGTGTATTTTGTAATCAGAATATATAACACAAGCAAAACTAATACTTTATAAAAGTGCCCCATCAAAGAAACACTGTTTAGGGGACCTTAAAAATGACCAATGATATACAGCATTCCTTTCTCAAATCTCTCTCTAACCTCTTACTCAGCTGCCTGCATTCAACCCAGAATTCCAACTACCATGGCTGGGGCCCTAGGCATCCCACTGAAATGGGATATAAAGCCTCCATCTATGTCAGTGGAACTCATCTAAGGAAGACAAATATAAAGACAACAAAATCAATGAGGCAGTTTCCTGCAAAGCTTTATGCATTAATCTCTATCACACAGAGATACATACAGAAAGCAGTGCAAGGGAAGGAAGTCACTTGTTCTCTAATAAAAGAGAAAATCCTAGATAATAAACAATTAATAATGTTGTCATGATTAGTTATGCAACTATGAATCAAGTTACACAGTAAAAATGACCATTTTGTATAGGTATAAAATATCTATAATTCAATCATAGTGAAAACAGTAATTAGTATGAATGGTTACCAATGACTTTTACAGCTACTTTCTTTCTTTTTTCTAACTCAGTAGGAACTCCTGAGCAAGAATTATTGTAAAAATTGAGACAAGTACTCAAATTTTCTCTCTGACCAGAGAGAAAATCTATTAGTCATTTACTTTTTTGTTCTTATCTCCCCATATCCAAACTTTATTTCTTAAACTCACATGTTCCCAGTCCCCTAAATTAAGAAAAAAAAATTCAAAAAAGAAAGTGAAAAAAAGTGAAATCTGTAGGCATAATTTTTATTATTAATAGAAGTCCAGAATTCTACACCAAATACAATTCCCAAATATATAGGAGGAAATAATTTTGAATTATTTGAAAGTACTTTTAAAGAAGGCAATTATATGATATCTGATGGTATTCTTCCCATACTACCCTTAATAGGTAATCACCTGAAGTCACAGGACTAGATGAGTCTGATAAAGGCGAGGAGAAATGGATATCAGTCATTAATGGGAATGGGCAGATGGAGAAGAGAAACTTCAAAGAAGTAGAGAAGATGAAGTTGAATCTCTATCAATGACTGGAATTAGACGACACTGTGAACAAGGTAATGATAAGCACATGCCATGTCATACCTACTTATGGCAAGTATTATCAGATTGGGACAGGGAATGGGGACAAATAAGGAATTTGACCTAAGTAAAATATTTAAGGGAATACACCCCAAAAACTTACTAATCAAATAATATTTTAATGTGATATATTTAAATATATAAATTTATGCAAATTTTTAATGATTGTGTTAGTTCTATTGTTGCATTAAAATTGCTATAAACTTAGTGGCTTAAACCAATACCTATTTATTATTTCACAATTTCTGTAGTTTCCACTTCCATGATGGTATGACTGGGTAAACTCAGAATCTCACAAAGCCAAAATCAAATTTAGCCTGTGGTTCTCTTCCAAACTCATTCCTGTTAATAGCAGAATCCCATTCTTTGTGGTTGTAGAACTGAAGTCCTCATTTCCTAATTGCTTATTGATTACTCTTATCCACATAACTGCATGCTAGTTCTTTCCTACAGCTCCCTTCTTCTTCAAATGCAACCATAGCAAGTTGAATCTCGTCCACTTTTTCAAATCTCCCCAACTTTAGCTTTTCTGTTTTGTGACCAGAGAAAATTCTGTCTTAAAGGGCTCATGTGATTATGAACCATGTTATATGACACAAGCATATAGTGACATATATTCACAGGTCCTGAAACTAAGGAAGGACATCTGTTTTCTTTTTGGGAGGGCTACTTTAAAATTTTGGCCTATTGCAATGATGGACAAAACATTAAAATTTTAAATAAGGACAATTTTGATGCAATTTATTTAAAAATAGAGGTTAATGTAAAATATTTGAGATTGTATCAATTCTATTGTTGCATAAAAATTACTACAAACTTAGTGGCTTGCAATAATATCCACTTATTATTTCACAGTTTCTGTAGGTTGGAAGTCCATGATGTTATGGCTGTGTCTTCTCAGAAACTCACACGGTTGATATCAAATTGTAGTTTATGGTTCTTTTCCAAATTCATTCCTTTAACAGCAGAATCCCATTAAATAAACCATGCACTTGCAGGAATGACCTTGATTCACTTAACTTACTCTTACCCCAACCAGGTTTTGTGTAAAACCATTTTTTAAAAATTAAAAAATTGCTTGGTAAAAATATTGCATTAAATGTTGTTTATATTAGTGCCATCCCCTCTTTGATTTTACACCCATCGCAAGTGTCTCAGTCACCTCACACTAGTCTTACTTCTATCCTCTCCACAATTTTGGAAGCTGTGTGTAACCACTCCAAGTCATAAATGGAGAAACTCCAAGAAGGGAAGCAATTTTCTCACATCTCTATAGTATAAGAAGACAAAGCAGGGATCTGAGTTCAGATCCACCTGACTCTGGACACCATGCTATTATTGATACAGCATGGTGTTTAATAGGAAGTGCTATGATTTGAAGATGTGTCTCCTCAAAATTAATGTTAAAATATAACTTCCAATGTAATGATTCAGGGGCCTTTAAAGGTAATTAGATGAGGACTTCCCTCCATGAGTGGGTTTAATGCTTTACTAACAGGCGTTTAGAAGCAAGCACTCTCCCAGTTCTTCAGTTACTCTGTCACATAAACATCAGTGTTCCTCCTCTCCAGAGTATGCAATATTCAAAATGTCATCTTGGGAGTGGAAACCAGGTCAACACCCAACATCAAACCTGCTCCAGCCTTGATATTGGACTTCCCAGCTTCCAGAGCTATGAGCCAATAGATTACTGTTCATGATAAATTATCCAGTCTGTGATACTCTGTAATAGCAGCAAAAACCAGACAAAGACAGAAGGGTTGGTGAGACAAAGCTGACATTTCCTAGTAGAGACTATTTTAGAAACACAAAAAGATCCTGAACTTAGATTCAGAAGGCTTTCATTCAGTACTCCTATACTAATGATGTCATTATTGAAGCATTTAAGGTTGAGATAAGAGCCACCTTTTATAGTTTTAGAAGAAATGTGTGACTAGCATGCAAATTCTTTTTTTTTTTTGGCACCAGAGATTGAACTCAGGGGTACTCGACCACTGAGCCACATCCCCACCCCTATTTTGTTTTATGTAGAGACAGGGTCTCACTGAGTTGCTTAGCACCTCACCATTCCTGAGGCTGGCTTTGAACTCGTGATTCTCCTGTCTCAGCTTCCCTGAGTGCTGGGATTATAGGTGTGTGCCACCGTGCATGGCTAGAATGCAAATTCTTTAAGGTCACAGATATCTTTGATTTTATGTACAGTTGGCACACAATAGTTTTTGTGAGTGAACCAATATTTAAATTAGTGAAATAAAATATTGTAAAAACTTCATAAACTCTATGACTTATAAAGTATAGCTGAATATCCCTTATTTAAAATTCTTGGGACTAGAAGTACTTCTGATTTGGAATTTTTTGGATTTTGAAATATTTACATGCATAATGAGATGCCTTGGGGATGTGACCCAAGTCTAAACATAAAATTCATTTGTGTTTTATATATGTGTTATACACAGAGACTGAAGGTCATTTCATGAGATGTTTTTAGTGCATGCATTTTTACTGCAACCCATCACATAAAGTCAGATGTGGAACTTTCCATGTATGACATCATGTTGGCTCTCAAACACTTTCAGATTTTGGAGTACTTAAGATTTCAAATTTTCAGATTAAAGATACTTAACCTGTGCCACTCAAGTATGACATGTGTTCTACAGAAACATTAGGTGCTTCAGTTGAGGAAACATCCAATTTTAAGATGTTTTCTCAAGTTGTATCCTTTGGTAAGTTTCCTCAATATTATTTGAGACCAAAAGAATAGATTGTAATATTAGATGAACACAGTGGTCTAAGGTTAATATCCTTCCCTTTTTAAATTGGTTATACAAAATGACAATATGATGACTAGAAATAGCTGTACAAAATATTTTAATGAAAAAGTAACTTTTACTTATTCATCAGAGTTCTCTGTTCTGTGGCACTATGGCCATTGGATAGAAGTAATCACCAATTAGTCAATTGGTTCAGAAGAAAGAAAGGAAGGAAGGAGAAAGACCTTTTCTAGATATCTCACATAATTAGATAACATGATATTTTAAAATGTGCTACATAGATTCTGAACCATGTTTATAATTTTGAGTTTAGAATCATTTGTATTTATTAAACAAGTTTATTAAGAACATTTTTATATTGATAAAGTATGTTTCCTTGTTTTGGAAAAAAGCGACAATCTAAGTGAACATCAGCCAAAGCAAAGTGCAAAATGTTGGAGAGGAAACAGGAACTCTGAGCACATTTTATACTTGACTCTCTTGGCTAAGGGAGAGCTCAGCACTAGCATGCTGCAGATGATAGATTGGAGCTGTACTTGGCTCTTTATGGATTTGGCTGATTTCTTACTGCCCAGAAACCTTTTTTCTCCAAATTGCCTTTAAATTCAAGAGAAAATCCAAATGATTATTTCTTAGAACAATTTATCCCAATGCAATTCATTTCTACTCTCTTTGTTATGCTTTTCCTTTTTTATCTTACTGTCAATCCACATGTTTCTGCCTATTTAAACTGAACAAATTGTATTTATTTCAAACTATCATTAATTACTTTAATCTATAGAAATGTGAATAATGAATTCACATTTATATTTAAAACATTTAAACTTATATGTAAGTGTATATATGTATCTATAAAAATAACTAAATTTACATGTATGCAATATCTTTTTCCATTCCCTAATTTTGTTCTCGTGCTTATTGACTGATATTTCTATGTGACATCAGTGTTAGATAAGAAGTTAGATGCAGTGGTGCACACCTGTTATTTCAGTGGCTTGGGAGGCTGAGGCAGAAGGATGTCAAGTTTGAGTCCAGGTTCAGCAACTTAGCAAGACTATATTCCAAATATAAAATTAGAAGGAATGGGGAGGCTCAATGGTAAAGCACCCCTTTTTTATTCCCAGTACTACAAAAAAGTTGTATTTAAGAATAACATGTATACTGTACATGGATATTATTTATGAGTGTGATGGTTTGAGGTAGCACTGTTTGCTGATCTTTCTAACTTGACTTTAAAAAAATCTATTATTATCCATTTGTTGATTTATTATTATGATTTATAATTATGCAGTTATAAGTTTGTCTCTTTTAGGAGTTATGGAACAGAGCTACTGTACTAGAACCTAGCCAAGATCCTACTGCAAGATGACAATCATTCAATAGCCAATCTGTTTCAGAATGAGAAAGTAAATAATCCTGACCATAACTTGTTGTGTAACTTTAACATAATTCCTCTTATATGTGACCATGTCTTGTCCTTGCCTAAAACAATTGAATGGCCTCTCAGTGTCTTTAGGATAGGAGTTCCCTCTTCACATGGCCTCCAAAGTGCCCTCTGGCCTGGTTCCCTCCAAGCTGGCCCCATTCCATCCTCTTCACAACCCTCTCTCTACTTTATTATTGATTTCTTTAATTTCCACGCATGCAGACTATACATTTCTATGAACTGACTCATTTAGTTGAATGCTCATAATAACTCTGAATGACATACTAATATCATCCATATTTTACAAGTGAAAAAACTAAGGCATAAAATGGCTAAATAACTTACCAAGGGCCTCAGGTTATAAATCAGAGAGCTAAGATCTTGAATTGCACTCTAGCATTTAAATAGTTCTTAGGATTTCTAAAAAGATAAAGGTCTACTTTGTTGTCTTCTTCAGGCTAGCCACTTAGCAAAATATCTTTGGAAAAGCAAAGATAACTAGCTATTTCCATGAAGTCAATGTTAATGTATCAGCTTCCCAATTACTTTCTCTAAGAACTCAGTCTTCCTCATCTTCATCTAGTTGGATATTCATTTCTGGGTACAAACTTCCCCAATAGTTTAAGGATCAATACATCAAATATCTATAATGACTTTGACACCCATTGAACATGTATATTCTCAGATTCTTCACCAGTCTGCATAATATTTTTGAGACATAGTGGTCTTGGGTAGTTCATGCAGTAATTTTGAGGTATGATACTTAAGATGAACAGTTTCTGGCAAGTGTTTACCCCCGAAAATCAAAATTAAAAGATCTCCTTCTGAAAGTTTCTTCCAGCTAGTCAAGAAATACTATAGTTTATCACTATAATATTATGATAATAAGTAATAATTCCTGAGACACATCAATCGAGGTAACTGTGATATTTGTGAAATACAGTATTAATGCCTTCTCCCCTCCAGTGACAATAATATTGAATGTTTACCAATGAGCTCTTTACTATTCATCAATAGGGAGCATTTTTAGTAAAAGGTAATTGGACTTTGAAATTTACAAACCAACTTGGAATTCTTGCTTTAAACATTACTAGTTATATGTCCTTAAAGTTAAAAATTTTAAATTCCATTTTCCCCATTTATAAAATAAATGATTATACTTGGTTGTAGGTTTGGAATAAAAATGAAATAATATGTAAAAGGTATAGCATGGCATTGAAATATAGTAAAGGTGATGTACCTAATACTGTCTTTTACATTTTTAATCTCTAAAACAGCTAATCCAGAATATGTTGACAGTAGTCATTTATTTTTAAAACTTATTTTAGTCTGTAATATTGCTGTCAGTGAGTCTAACCATACCAAATAAGTGGTTTCATGTATTTGAGATGTATAGGTGACATGAGCACTCATCACATTTCCCCCCCCCAGGGATAGAGATTTACCCAAAATAACTTTGATGTTTTCTGGTCTGATACAGAGTAGAACTGACCAACGTGTCCTTTAGGCTGATAAAGATGACTAGAATTTAAAAATCTAGAGTCTCATAAAAGTAAAGTAGAATTTCAGTGATTAATTGGAATATTTTCAAATACAATGCACCAAATACAATGGACATGGTTAAATGCCTTGATCTATAAATATTTTGTACTATTTGACATATAAAAACATAAAATGAACTGAAAATTCAGAAAAGGATTCTGATTTTATCTAGAAGGATGATGTTATTGACCAAATACTTGTGTCCTCTCAAAATTCCTATGTTGAAATCATAACTTGAAATGTGACGGTGTTTGGAAGTGGGGCCTTTGGGAGGAGATAGGAGCCCTCATGAATGGGATTAGTGCCCTTATAAAAGAGTCAACAGAGAACTCCCTCCTTCACTCCTCCTATTTCAGAAGATTTCAGGGAGAAGATGGCAGTCTATGAACCAGAAATTGAGTCCTCACTAGAAACTGAATTTGTTGGTGCCTTGATCTTGGGCTTCTAAGCCTCCAGAACTATTTCCTATGAGAGGTAGATTTCTCATGTTTACAAGCCACCCAGCCTGTGGTGGTATGTTATGGCAACCCAATCAGACTAAAACAGTAATGATTATTTGGCAGATGAGTTTAAAGGTTAATAATCTATAAACATGTGAGTAAATAATTGAAACCTCAATTATCCCAGCATCTACCACAGCATCCAACACATTATAAATGATCAGTGAGTGATGCATAACAAATTTAAACAAGGAAATAAAAGAATACTTGTACTGTTTATATAACTTGTTTCCCCTCCTCCTGGATTTGGTAATTCAAAACTCAACAGAAAGAAACTATCAAACTATAACTTCAAATGCAATGCAGTTTATTATTGCTTATGTCACTAAGTACACATCTGGGCTACTGAGGGAGATAGAGGTAGTTAAATGTTAAACCGTTATCATATGTTAAACACAACATGGTCCCCACTCTTTTAATGCAATTATAATGTCCCTTACCACCATTCTGAAACTCTGCATTAGCATTCACTCCGCTGCTTTAGTGCAGTCTTCATTTTTTAATCCAGAAGAGTTGCTGTTTGACTTTATTATATCAAAGTGACAACTTATCTATTTCTCAGCCACCACCTAGGTTCAGATCAGCACAACCTAATTCACCACATCCTTTATGTTTATTCCACTTGTAGTTTTAAAATTCTGACCTAGTCATTATCTTGCTTAAAAAATAATTTACTCCTTTTTGCTGATATTTGTGTTCTTTAAACAATGGACCCCAGTTTCTCCAAATCTTTTGAGAGGTATTGTGGTCTTCTGGGAATAGGAAAGATTGAAGGGATGTTGGTGTGCAGGATACTAGGTCTCCAACCTTCTTCAAACAGAGAAGCACTGCATTTATCTGTCCTGTGGATTAGGCTTTGTGTAAGATTTTATTTGACAAAAATCCTCAAAATATGGTCCCAACTCTGGTCCTCCTCCAAAGAATGACAACACACCTGTGCAGATTTGTTTTACACCATACTTTACTGAGTTTCTTTCAGCCATATTGTGCCACTCATGATTGTGCCATGGATCCTGTATTTCCCTTCAGGGGTCTTTCACATGCTCTCCTTCACAGCTCAAGTCCGATATCCCCCACTCAAGTCTTTCTTGCTGGATTCCTCCTACCCTTTATGGTTCAGTTCCAATGCAGGCCTTTTTCATCTCATCTTTGAAACATTCTCTTCTCTATCCCTTGGAATCTCAATTGTTCTTTCTTGAATCTCTACTATGACCTTCAACATTTTGCCAGTGTAACTCAATACGTATCTACTCAATATGAGACTATTAGTTCTCTGATGTCAGAAACCACAACCACAAAACCACTCTTTCACATGTTACATGATCATATTTAACCTTTAATAAATTTTATTAAACTTAAGTGTACTGTACTTAAGTGTACTGTATACGCCTTTGATCAACTTTGTTTAATAAGTAAAAAATTTGTATTCTGTCACATATTAAGTGCTAGGCATTTATTAAAAATAATATTTAAATAAATATGTTTAGAATTTATCTTGTCAATCAAAATTCTTAAATTGGCTAAAAAATCATTATTACTTCCAATATGAAAGATGTAGAAACTGAAGAACAGGGAGATTATAGTATTTTTTTTCACTTTGCAAAATGGGTCTACAGAGAACAAAAGTGGTACACTTATTTTCTCCACTTAACCCACTAGGGAGCCCTTATTTTACCTTAACATTTCCTTTTTTTAGTTTTCCTCAGAATGTTTCCAATAACCTTCACTTAAACTTCCTGCAAAAGTTTTCCCCTTTCCTTAGTGCATGAGCATCTCATTTTGTGGTGACCTACTCTGAATTTGGATAGGCCATACATATTTAGTTCTTTTTAATCTTACCTCACATCAGCCCTTCCAGCCTCTCAATCATTTTTGTAGCCGCTCTCTGAATTCACTCCAGTACGATGACATCCTTCTGGTACTGAGGTTTTCATAAATGGACACACTTGTCTGACTTGTGATGTGTTATCTCTGCATGTGCTGCCCAAACAGTTTTTATGAACCACTATATCATCCCATGCAATCTCATACTAATTTTCTGTAACTATCACTCCCAAGTCTCATTCGGCACTACTATTTTCCAAGTATAGTACCTCCATTTCCCTGATTATGTGTGAATTTTTCATCCAGTATGCATTACATTACATTTTTCAAAGCCTAATCTTATTTTGATATTTCCTATTCAGAGCTATAACCTCTCTATATTCATAAACATATTTTCAGTTATTTCTAGTGTTTGAAAACCACCCAAATTTTATATTTGTAAATTTAATATAGATCAGTTACCCTTTGTAATTGCTAGTTTAAGTCAGTTAATATATTGTATAAACACTTGCCATTTTCCATTATCTATCCCTAAAAAGAAAATAAAAATATATCTTAACTAGTCTTATCACCCAGTTATTGTCATGTATTTTATCCTTTATGTATATGCTTTCATATAGAAAAGGGACTGATATATCACATTTCCTGGCCCATTGAAGCTAGTCTTTTATGTCATATTATAACATAACATATTAAAATATACATCCAGATATACAGTACATTATAGATTACATGGAAATTCTTTTCTCTCCATGGTTTTATTAGAGATTTGGAGCTGAAATTCAAGAATATTTTGGATTTAATTTACTCTTTGGATAAAATGAAATAATTGTTCTTCATATTCATTCCTGTTAATTTAGGAATTATCCCTTACTTGTCTATATTGGACAAAGTCTCAGAAGTCCTTCCATATTCTTGTCTAAGGAGTTACTGCTCATAGATTTTGCTAAGGAAGGGGCCTCAAGTAATTCATTAGACATAAAATGGAAGGATGCTACTCTTCTGTCTGCATCTGGGGTGGGTACCTGATATAAAGATGACCCATATGGTATTGATGCAAAACTTCTGTCCATTAATGACTGTGACAATGTAACATATGCTAACATTTTTATATATATGCAAAGGTAATAGAAGCATTGCTATTAAATTTTCAATAGTGCAGAAGTTGAGATATAAAGACTGAATGATGTGTTCATATCTACACAATTTAGAGTAGAACTTTGCAGCCAGTAGAAATCCGATATTATTAACTACAGGAGAATCCAGAGTTAAATCCATGGAAATATTGAATTTCCATGGATTGTAAAAGTCTTCTCTTCCTTCTACATGTGCCCTTTTCAGTTAAAACTTGAAGCTATGAAAGACTATGGATGCCTCTGCTTTTTTCATGGCTGCAAGACTCACCTTCCTCCTAGATTTACTTTTGTAGTTCTCCTAGGATTTCCATCACTGTCTTTCAAGGTCACTCCTTTATGAAAAAGGGAGTTGTATATATTTTTTCTGACACCTTTAGATGTTTTATAGTGAAATAGTTTGAGGACATCCAGTGTGCCAATTTTCTAGGAGAAGAAGATTGCAATGACTTCATACATCTGTCTCTATCCTCACCCTGGAATGTCTTTGATAACTTCCCCACTTTTCTCTCCTGCCAAATCATGCCCAGTAGGTGAAGGTGACAGTAAATATTTTAAGTAATGGAATAAATGAATTGATGCATTTGACTTATTAGTTGACTAATATATTGGTTTATTGAAATCTTTCTTATTAGACATTCAAGTCTGGTGGAGATATAAGGAACAGATGGAACTTACAATGAACAGAACACCTTTATAATGCTAATCTATATCAAGAGTTCTCCATCCCAGGTCATGGAGTTCTTTGCCAATATGAGGGAATACAGGGATTCTTCTCAAAGAAAAATACATAGAATATATTTTGTATATTTCATTCGATTCATATCCTTTGGATGCTAACTTGTAAACCCCAAAGAATGTATGGTACAGACAAGATACCCTAAAAAAATAGTCTGATCAATTTGTAACTACCAGTATTTTTGCCTGGCCATATGGTCATATGTGTGTTTTCAAAAGTCACTTGCAATTTCTTGACAGTCATTTTAACTTTACTCACTACTCAAGACTCAGTCATAAGCAGTAATGTCTGACAGATACCGCCTGTGGACTAAATGCCAAGCTTTGGGAAAGCTCTCCATTCTTAGCTTCTGTTTCTGGAGAACTTACATTTTAGTTATTTGGAGACATTCTCCCAAGAAAGGTATATGATACTGGTGGTCAAAATACCAAATACTCATTGTACCCTTATTATTCAAAAACAAAACATAGGAACAAAAATTGTGTGAAGTTGAAAAAAAATAACAAAATATTATACTTTAATCCAGTATTACTATACTTCAGTTATCTCCAATTAATTTTTTTCTTTGCCACACTAGTTATTTTTTATTCTATTATGTATTTTGCTTCTCTCAATTGGCATCAATATTATATAAATCATTATAGAGATGAAAAATTAAGCATGGAATTTTGAGAAATAAGGAAGTCTTCAACATATAAGCATGCTTTGTGAATGTATTAAGAAAATACTGGGAATGCAGGACTAAAAGTGGAGAGCAGGATGAAGATAGAGACTGATGAGTTATCTGCAGAAGAGTCAAACTATCATAGAAGAAAACTCTTCAGGAACATGGTCATGAAAAAAGTCTCTATCTCCCATGTGCTGCAGGACAAAAAAGCTGTTATAGGAAGGTGAGGAACCATTAAAAAGAACCCATATATTCAGGTAACAATAGTTATTAAAGGCGATTTTGTGACATGAGCACATTTATAGAAATGTGAATAAGGCATATTCCTTCCCTTGAGGAGTTCAGGTTTTAGTAGGAAATTCTCCAGACTTTTTCTAAAGAATGGCTAGAAAATAAAACAAAAAGAAGGACCATTTTCACCCAACCATATTTTTTAAATGTTTTCAAGAAAGTAAAACAAACATGTCATGTTTTATTTGCCTTGAAATCCTGAAGTGACAACTAACAGGCAGAAAGCCATAATTTTGCTTTGTGCTGAAGTTGCATCAAATCATTGAGTTTTTATAAAAATTGGCATATCATGTGTTTCTGTTGTGAATGTAATAACGTATATCTTAAAAGTGCTGAAAATTACTGAAAAATGGAAAAAATATTAACAAAAACATCCATAGTTCCACCATTCGTGGAAGTTTTTTAAATGACTTTTCACTCTTTAATCCATACAAAGTATTCCTTTCTAGATTATTTTTTGTTTTTGTAATTTTGGTGGAGAAAATACTTATTTCCTGAAGTCTATAGTCAAATATATTAATTACATATGGTCTTTTCCACACATATTTTATAACTAGAAAGTTTTTTACATTATTATATTATAGTACTTCAAAACTTTCACAATAGTCAAACAAGTGTCTCTAACACAATTTACTTATTTCCCTAATATTGGCCAATTAATTAAATAATGATGTGTTGGTTAGCTTGATAAATTCTGTTTTTATTATCATCAGTAATAATTCCATGGAGATTTTTATTTTAAGGAAATCATTAGAAAGCACTTGACCCTAATATAATCACAGTACTTTTTTTCACTTATCTAATTGCTATGCAATAAGCAACTAAGCTAAAAATAAACCAAACATCCTCCCAAATCTACTGTTTGGGCAGGGCTTGGCAAGACTAGTTCTAGATAACCACATGAGTCACCTTCAGTAGCATTCAGATATATCTCAATATGACATAATGCCTGCTTATTGAAAGGCATAAATTAAATGCTGCGGAATTTCCTCAGAGAAGTACACATGGTACATGTTCAGAGAAGGTTTTCTGCATTCAGATAATGTGAAAAGATCTGAATGCCTTGCATGGGAGACCAACAAGGTGGAGATGTCTCACGTGGCAATGAGAGGCAACTTAGACATCGCCAAAGTTTTTCTGAGATTGCAGCAAAGAATTTTACAGACTATCCTATGTTTGGTCTTTCACCAGTAGCAATTTCTTAATTTAAGGATAGTTTTCCATTAGGAAAGAATAGGAATATTTTTATTTTTGAGCCCTTAAAGATTTTAGAAAATACGTTTCCTTAGGTTTTGCTTAAAAACTGACAAGTTCTTTTCTTGGCTTTCCTCTTATCTCTCCCATAGATTAGGTAGCTAGAAGTCAAGTGGCACCTTTCACACATTTTCTGGGAATCTCCTCAGCTAGATTGCCAATTTAAATAGACATGTTTCTTATTTTGAAGATAACTGCAAGCAGCAGTTCTGTCAAATTTCCTGCCACTACATAAAGTCCTTTTTCTTCCAGAGTTTAATAGCATTCTCCCCACTTTTCTTTAAGTTCTCAATGCCAACCTTTTTCATTCTCTTTAGGCTTCTGCTGACACTCAAAGCCTCACTAATTGTCCTTGAGGCCTTGAAGCTAATATTTGCCACCAAATCCCAAAAGCAAAGGCACATGCTTCTGGACTTTTGTTACAGCAGCTAAACTAGGTTTGTTACCTATTGCTATATAACATACCATCCCCAAGTACAATGGCTCTAAACAACAACAATCATCTCTTTTGTTCTTAGATTTGCAAAGCTCAGCAGGTACAGCTTGGTCCTTGTGGTATTAAGTGAGGTAGACTGACTGAAGGTCAGGGCAATTTGGTACTGGGAGCTCAGATATTACGTGAACCAAGGCTCTGGGTTCTATTCTACATAGACCTCTTTATGAGCTGCTTGGGCTTTCGATAATACACTGGCTGGGTTATAGAACCAAGCATCCCAGAAAACCAGGTGGAAACAGTATCACCCTTTATCTTGGAAATGACACAGTGTCACTTCTGCTGTAGTCACAAACCCATCCAAATTTAAAGAGTGTGAACATAGATCTTGCCTCTTAATGAGTGTCACACTGTAAGAAGGCTATGAGGGGTGTTAGATAAAATTGTGGCCTCTTTTTGCACAATATAACCTGTCATATTATCATCCATATTCTTGAGGGAAACTAAATACTTACTATTGATGATGTTAAGTGTCCTGATTAGTAAAGTAGCAGTGGCAATTTGTATTTGTTTATTTGAAGGGATATGTAATATTATATATTTCAGATGGGTCTTTCTGGAGAAGAGATTTGGTAGAGATGAGAATGAATATTTTGTAGAGTATAATTTAAAATAGACTTTGTTATAGCTAACAAGTATATAAAAAAAGGTCCATTATCACTATCAGGGAAATGCAATCTAAGACCACGAGGAGATATCATCTCATTGACTATAATAAAAAAGACAAAAGGTAACAAATATTAATGAAAATGTGGAGAAAAGGAAACCTTTGTATACAGTTGGTGGGAATGCAAATTAGTACAGTCATTATGGAACATAGTATGGACATTCCTAAAAAAAATAAAAATATATGATTCAGGACTCCCACTACTAAATATATGTCCAAAAGATATGAAACTAGTGTGTCAAAGAGATCTACCTTCCATATATTCATTATGAAATTATGCTCAAAAGTCAGGATATAAAACAGCCTAAGTGTCCATCAACAGATGAGTTCATAAAGAAAATATAGTGTGTATGTATATATATATGTGTGTGTATATATATATATATATAGTATATATTAGTGTATATATGTAATATATGCATGGAATACTATTCAGTCTTTAAAAAGAAGGAATTCTTGTCATTTGTGAAAATATGCATGAATATGGAAGACATTATGTTAAATGAAATAAGCCAAGAGGAGAAAGACATATACTACATGATATTACCCATATCATGTGAAATGTAAACATATTAAATCATAGGAACAAAGAATAAAATGGTGGGGATATCAGAGGCTAGTGGTGTAGGATTGGACATAGATTGATATAAAGTACACAAAATTTAGGTTAAAAGAAATAAGTTCAAGAAATATATTGCTCATCATATAGCAACCACAGTTAATAACCAAATATTATAAACTTGAAAATTGCCAAAAGAGATTTAAAGTTTTCTCATTACAAAGAAATGACCAGCGTATGAGGTAACGAATACATTAAATAGCTTGATTTAGCCACTTCACAAAGTATATAGATTGAAATAGCATGTTTCACATCATAAATATGTACAATTTTTGTTTCTCAATTAAAACTATAGACAGTCAAACTTGTTTATTTGCTTGTTCCCGAGAAAATGAGTGATTTAGGGGGAGGCATGTGGCAGGGGGAATGTTTTCATGTGAGTGCAGCAGGTTGAAAGTTGTTTATATGGGAAAAAGTGCAGAGCAAAGCGCAGATGCTGAGGAAAGAAATTTTGTACAAGTCAGGTCACAACCTGAGTTGCTTAGGAGTCCAAGTAATTAAATGTGGCAGAGACATTGATAGAGGGGCACTGTTTTCCTCGCCTCCATATAAAACCCAGTGATTCCCAGAAGGATTTGGGAACATGGAGATCTTTGTTCAACTTTTCACATGGAACATATACCATGGCAATCCCATGACTAGCACATCAATTACACCACTCTGAGGATTCTCTAGGTGGACTTGATGGCTAAAGACCTCAGCTAGGCACAGTTGCAAAGAAGAGTATCATAGACAGCCCTGAGGGATTGAAGTTAACTGAACTTACTTGTGAATTCATATTTTATGCCTCCTTTTCTAGGGTTCAAGAACAATTCCAGGACAATTCTTCCCAGATAGTTTCTCAAAACAAGGTTATATTGGTACCCAAAAATTAAGCCTCAGATCTTTGAATTGTGGGTATAAAAATTAATGTGATATCATTTTATACTCATGGGCTGAAAGGGCCTGGACATCAGTTTCTACAGCTCTGCCAAGGTCACACGTTGTTTGTAGGAGACCTATTACTAGGAATGGCTGTCTTTGATTCATGAAGAAAGAATTCCTAAAGCAAAACATTGACCACCTTAGAGTGACAATGCCATTTTGGGTATTTTACTTTTATTTTTTTAGTGAACACTTAGCATTTCTGAAGGAAGATGATATGTGATATGAGACCAGAATGGAGAAGGTACAAGGAAGCTTCCTCCATATTTTGCAGTAGCAAGACCTAAGGATAAACCATTGTTTATAGTTTTAAAATATTTTTTGTCAGATTTGTTTTAGTAAAATCTCATTGAAATTCTGGCAATAGATTGGCTCTTGTGCTAGTTTTTGATGGATGTGTCTATGTGTGCATGTGTTTCAAAGTCTTTTTATGTTTTAGTAGGAAGTTGGGAAGGGCTGCTGTCCCAATGCCATTTTAATTGGGAAACATCATCTAAATTTTATGAGGAAAACAGAGAAGAACATTTCTGTCATCTGTCTGAGAACGTGATTTTCTATGAATGATAATTTGCAACAACCAAAAGACACTTTTTAGACCAACATAAAATATTATGAAAAAATAATTTGAAAGTACTGTGTTGTTTGTGCTATGAACTGTTTTTCATTATTTATTTTTTCTCTGCTCTCTGAGTTCTTTAAAAGTCAAGATTTTAATAATTCTAGTATTTGCTCCTATAGAACCCTCTGTTCTGTTAAGAGTGGGACAGATATTTTAGTAAAAGAGATAACAAAACACCTGAAACGAGGCCACTTCAGGACAGATATTCACTATGCCAGCCTTTGAGGACAGACATTGCTTCTCAGGGGAGTTATAAATTTGCTATGAACAAGACAAGACCAGTGCAAAGTTTTAAATCACTTCCTGTATACAAACTCTCAATAGGCATGCATGAAAACCAAATAAACAACATTTAGAAAATCTGAACTAGCTACCTGAAAAGGGTTACTTTTAGAGAAAGTATTGTTAAGAAAAAACAGGGTTTCTTATCACCTCTCAACTACATCAGACTCTCTATCCTCTTTATTCGTTTACTTTTCCAGTCTGTATTGTCCTTATGCCCGCCTCCACCACACACATACCTCAACACACATTTAGTGATTAAATCACAAGGTCTTTTGAGACCAAGAGTGATATCAGTCTTTATGCTCCATCATTCATATTCAGTACAATGTCTAACAACAGGTAAATGAATGCCTGACTACTCACTTTCCCACAAATGACTCAGTGGACAAGGAAGTAAATGGATGCATACATTCAAGATACAAAGAATTCTGCTACATTTTCATTTTTTTCTCTTAGGTCTTTTTTTTTTTAGACAAATGCTGAACAAAAAGGATTTTTCAGACTCTATATAGATATTGTATCATTCTATTACTGAGGAAAGAGATTGAGTTGACAGATGACACAGAGAAAGCAAAACTATGGAAGTATTTTGCTTTTGTCTTTTTCTTCAAGGAGAATGACTTGCAAATCAGAAAGGGTAAAAATGATGAAGAGGTAAATGTGAAAAGACAGTAGGGGAGTACTGAGATTCTTTAAATGAATCCAAATCTATATGCTGGGTGAATTTTATCCTACAAAACTGAAAGAAGTTACAGATGGGACTGCAGAGCCTAATCTGAAAACCTCTGAAGAAATTTTCTAGAAAACCAGAAACGGGAATCTCTGCTTTTTAAAAAATATAAAGAAAGCCAGGCACAAGGTGCACACCTATAATCCCAGCAGCTTGGGAGACTGAGGCAGGAGGATCACAAATTTGAAGCCAGTCTTAGCAACTTAGCAAGGCCCTAAGCAAGTTAGATTCTGTCTCAAAATTTTAAAAAATAAATAAATAACTAAAAGGGTTGGGGGTGTCACTCTGTGGTTAAATATCTCTGGGTTCAATCCCTGGTCCCCAACCCCCCTCCCCAAATTATGGAAACTATAAAGTATGACATTGACACTGATAACATTCCAGAAAAGTTTTTTACAAGTTATTTTCTTTGCCCTGGGAAAAGAAATTGATATTCACTATGAGTTAGAAAGTGTTTGCCTGGAATAAATCATTCATTCAAGTTCCTTCTATCTTTTCCATTTAAAAAAAATGATTATAACAAGATGAATGAGAAATGTACTATAGATGTTGAAAATATGAATTTCAGCAATTTTTGATCAAATCTGTTAATATTTCCTTGGTGATAAGATGATATAACTTATCTTGGTGATAAGACATTTGGATTGAACTGTTTAGGTAAGCAGGTTTGTAGTTGGTCAAATGACCATAACCAAAAAAATCACCTGACACATCACTGTTACCATACAGGAATAGGGTGACTGTTAGCCATATCTTCTAGTACCATCTTATTTATTTGAATATATACATAGAAAGGACAAGTATTGAATTTATAGATTAAAAATGGTGGGAAAGTTGGCTATTATAACATTCATATTTTGAAAGTATGTCAATACTTTAGAAAAATCATACAAAAGAAGTTAGGTAAAAATGAGTTGACATAAATGTAAACTGAATAATGACACTGTGGAAAATAATATGTCTGGTTCCATTTACATAGAAAAAGCTATATATAATATAGTGGGACATTTATTCCCCCTTCCTCATCTTCAGCATGGCTTGCTCTCCCCTGGAGTACCATTGCTAGCCTCTGCACCTTCAGTTTATTCATGCCTGTTCACACAGGAAGAGGGTGCCACTCGATTGGTGGGTGACAGTCACTGGTACCACTATTCACACCCCACCCCACTCAGTGAGTAGAGTTATTCAATAAAAATGTCATGATTTCTGAGGATTCCCTTTCTTTGCTCCAACTTCAGGCCAGTTTGATAGAGCAATCCTGGCTTAATCTACTGTGCTCCTCTGCAGATGAAAAATTTTCCCCATTACCTCCCAGTGTCTAGACTAGTGTCTGTGAGTGCATGGTTGGCACAATTGGCACATTGTTAGCAAATTTCATCAACCAGACATTTATGTCATCTCCTCTAAGCTTTTTAGTAAAATAGCTCATATCATGATATCCTTCTGTGTGATTCTGTTCATCTTACAATTGGTTGCAAACCTCAATAGTAGGTACTTGATTAATGTTTATTGATTATTAAATGGAAACCTTAGGGTTTAAAAGGACAAAAATCACTGTTTCCAAATGTGTATCATAGTACTACAATCCACAATAGTAGCTGCTTTATTTCCATTATTTGTTTGTTCTGGCCTCCTCACAATAGATAATTTTCTCAAATGTCTACAAATATCAGACTGGGCAAATTAAAAGATTGGTAGAAATTTTCCATGTATAAGTACATTAGTAAAATTTTTTCTTGCTTTAAATAAAATTTGATTTTAAACATTTATTTATAAAGCAATAAGAACTTCCAGATAACCTGCTTACCAATTGACAAATGACTGGAAATTTATTCTCTAGAAGGAGCAAAACTGAAATTCACTTGATTAGAGGTGCTGAGCTCAGGTGAAGAGTACCCACATAATTATACATATGAGAATTTTCATCCTGAAATTATTTTTAGCAGGGAGAACCCAGATGTCAGTATATTTAGGCTTTTCCTCCTGCACCAAAGTCAGTTTCTTCAGAGAAATTCCTTCCAGTCTCTGCCTATATGGAATAATCCTGGTTGCTAGCATTTTGGGACTTGGGTGAAGAAAAAAGCTGAAGATTTCAACCTTCAGGATGAAAACTCTCACCAGTTGTGATTTCAGTGTGGTACTCCTGACCTTAACGGCTTAGTACTCTTGAATCCAGTGAACCTCAGTTTTATTTTTTCCAGAGAATAACCTCCTAGTCATCTTCCACTTGGTACAGAGGGGAATATCTTGGGGTTCTAATCACTTTCTAAATAAACTTTTATCCACACTCTGAATAGTTAGCCTTATCTTCATCCATGCTTTCAGATATATCTGTCATTATACACATTCTGAACCAACTGAGAATTTTTTAGACCTATGTAGGTAAGGTTTCTTTTTAGCTTCTCCCACAATTAATTTAGGATTCAGCTTTTCAGATCTGTTAAATCAGTTACGACCTTTCCATCTCCTTTTCAGTTGCTGCCACTGTCTCTTTCCCATCTTCTTTGTTTCCATGAGTTCCTGTTTTCTCCATTCCTTTACTGTGATTATACTAGGGCTTTTATAACTGGTCAAATGACCATACCCAAAAGTATGGTCATCAGACGCCATATGTGTGAGGGTAATGTATGTAACCAGCCTGCCATACTTGGTTGCTGTTTCTATATTATAGATTTGTTATGTTCTTGTGACCTGAAGCAAGAGTGAGGCCTGCATCCAATGACTAGGAATGATGACTGAGATTTATGCTTTGACCTCCTTCCCACTGAACATAGAGCTTCCTATTGCACTTAGTAATTTCAACAATAATGTAGTTACTATTACCATAATCTTTCAATCTATGGATATACATAAATAAAGTTAATGTAAAAACTAAAAATTGTTATTTCCTTATTTATTTAGTACCTCTCTTCCTTATGAAATCAGTGTCTAGTGAAAATAGTTCCATTTCTTTCATGGAGGAATTATTTTTCCAAGTTAGTATTTAAAATGTCAATTATATTTATTGACACATAGAAACAATTTTCATTTTGAACTGTAATGGTATTTTCATTGTCTTTATTTTATAGTTTCTTTCCATTTATAGAAAGTAATAGCGATGTTTTAGGGCTGGGACTGTGGTTTGGTGACAAACAAAATAAAGGAATTCTGTCCATCTACAACTACAAAAAAAGTTAAAATAAATTTTAAAAATAGTGGTTTTATTTATGGCAATAACACTAAAATTTCTTTTCAAAAAATATTTAGGTACAAAAGTGGAAAAGTTTAAGGAAAATTGTCAAGACTAAAGAGGAGCATTCAAATATGGCAAAAGCATGATGAAGCTATGAAAATGACTTTAGTAATGCTGGGATACAAGGTACTGTGATTATTCAAGCTAACAGCACATTATTGGATGTGAAGTATCTATATTCAGGGATAATATGGTATTCATATAGTGTACATAAGGCAAATTGCGTATGCAAAATAATATCAATTCTGGTGCAAAATGAAGGGAATGAAAACCATCTTATTTTGGTGCTTAGTCTAATGTTCAGCTTATAGTAGTTACTCAAAGATTTGTTGCTTAAGAGGAGGAAAAGTAGAAGGAAGTGAATGAAGACTTTCAACATAAAGAATAGATGATGTAGGAGCGAGGATGACTACTGTCTTTAAACCTGTGAAATAAAGAATGTAGGCAAGTGTTGAAGTGTGAGCTTCAATTTGAGTGCAAAGTTAGGGAATTATAAATTACTTGAAGACAAATTTTGGTTAAAGTTTCGATAAACATCAAGAATTCATCCATTTAAGATGAATATGTGCTTTTGAAGTACTGAGTTATCAATCATTAGAATTGTTGGAGCAGTGACTAGATAATGATACTACAAGGATGTTGTCAAAAAAATAATCATATTCAGACACTGGTGGCTGTCAGAAGAATCTTTGGGAAACATTGGGAAATCCGGTTCTGGTACTCAACCCAAACTTACTGAATTAATCCATGTGCCAATGATCTCTCAGTTGCCTTCCCACTCTCATCTGAATCCAGGATTAGGATGGACTTCTAGGTAAGGTGCATAGGTGTGCCCCCAAAATAGCTAAAGTTTCCAATTTTATCTGGACACGATCCCAAATCATGAAGGTTTTGATGTCTCTAAATCTCATCATTTATCTGTGATGGATAACTAATCAATTTCACAGTTATAATCAAAATGTCAAAAATGAAATTTATTACTACATTAAATTATCAGATTGTTTTAAGTGGTATGAAAGAAATAAATGAGGCTTTATGTCAGGAGACATCATGGAGCTCTTCCCAAGCAGGTGATATTAGAACTGAGTCCTGAAAGATAAGGAGATGGCCAGACTCATTGCTGGCCAAACAGTGTCCAGGCAGAGATAAGCAAATGTAAAGACTCTTATCTCAGAGTTTTAAGAAACTGCTAACTGTCTCAAGCGTGGCAAGAGCAAAGTGAGCATGAGGAAGTGGGGATGAGCTCAAGCCAGAATGTAGAGGGGGACCCTGCTATAGGCCATAGCTCATAGCAGATTATTTGTTCCCTCCTTTACTTCCCATTGGCTTTATGCACAATTTTATTAGTACCAACACACATTTTTGTAATTACTTCATTTTTTGACCCATTTGTATGAAAGGATTTGAGTCCATTAAAATCAAAATTCATTTACTGCTCACTTAAATGCCTCTCATTCCAGCATCTAAAACAATACCAATATTCTACTAGAAGAGGTGCTCAGGATAGTGGTTATGTAAAAAATCTAAGAGACTGGATAAAGCATATTTTCTGTGCTGATCCAAGTTTAGGATGGCCACTGTTGGCCTGAGATTTTTGGCTAAAGTATCCTAATAATTAACATGATATATTATGATCATTGAGCTACTATTTTATCAATATTAACAAACAATAAATGATATAATTTGGTTTTAAAAAGTCTGTTGATTTAATCCACCACAGAACTTAACACCATGGATCTTTTTAATGGTTATGTAAGGAAATTTGAATATTCAGTGTTTTATTACCCTTGTTCTTACTCACTCTATTATTTTACTTTATTTCAAATTCTACACGTTACTTGTGAGTAGAATCATACAGTATTTGTCTTCCTGTGACTGGCCATTTCACTTATAATATCCTTAAGACTCATTCTTATTGTCACATAATGTAAGACCCTCCTTCATTTTGCAGGTCAAATGATAGTCCATTGTAAGTAGATATTTTCTGTATTTATTCACTGATGAATTTTTATCTCTATATCTTGAATATTGTGAATAGTGATGCAGTGAACATGGGAATGCTAATCTTTGATATCCTGATTTCAATTATTTGTGTTAAATATTCAGATGAAGCATATTATAGTTCAAGTTTTAAGTTTTTGAGGAATTTCCACACTTTTTTCCACCTGCACCATTTTGTACTTTCATTAACAGTGCAAAAAGGTTCCAATTTTTCCACATTCTAACCATTACTTGTTGTCTTTTTTTTTTTTTTCCATAACAGGCATCCTGACGAGTGTGAGGTGATAACATACTGTGGTTTTGATTTGCATTTTCCTGATGATTAGTGATATTGAGCATTTTTTCATGGCCCTGTTGGCCATTTATATTTCTTATTTTGATAACTGTCTGTTTTGACTAGGGCTATGCCAGAGGATAATTGTAATCAAAGTGCCACTTTCAAGTGGAATATGGAGTCAGAGTGGCATGGAATAGAGGAATCTTGGCTCTGTCATATACAGTAACAGTGCAAATTATTTAATTCCTTTAAGGTTACTTTTTATACTTTCCTTTAAAGATTAAAATATAGTTAAAAGAAATGATGTTCACATCAAAAACAATAGAATCAAAAAAATTCTAGTAGCTCAAGAAAAATAGATAACTAGCAGGCAATAATACAGTAATTCATTTATATCATGTCAAAGATGACTGAAAATAAAATTTTATGGAAGAGCATATTTTTATAAAAAAAATCTTTGCTTCAGAGTTTTCTGATAAATATTCCTTTTGGCCTGAGAACTACATAGTTGATTTCTTCATGAAACTGAATATTTTTTCAAAGTGAGGGCTAAATTAGTTGAGTTATTTTTGCATGATGAAAGCGTGAAAACAAAACACCTTTTTTGCTAAAATATTATCTGGTCCTCGTTTGAGCCCAGAGGACTGAAAATACTATGAAATTAAAATTTCAAATGTGGGAAGGAAATTCTATAATATTTGGTAATTCTTGCCCCAAAATGTTCAAAGTTATTTTTGCTCCAAAATCTGGAACTGAACATGCACTTAACAATTTATTTCAACTCATACTGTTAGAAGCTGGCCCTGCCTATCTGTGCAGGTTGGGAAGTGTATCTGAAGTCATTCTCTTTTCTTTAGAGAAAGTTGAGTAAACTTGTAAAAGGAAAAAGTCAAAGCAGTTGTCTCATGACACTTTTAAGACACGCAATTGTAAAACTTTTAAGGAAATAATAATTGTTGTCATTTTAAACCTGGACCTCCTAACACTGTATCATCAATATTCAAGGTAAAGGTGCACATGGGTAGAGATATCGTTGAGGCAGAAAAAAGCATGTCATAATTGAACATCCTTAAATAATTTTATGGCACCAAATAATTTTACCCTGGAATCTAAAGAACAATAGGATCATAATGAATTTTCTGTGTCATGTGTAATAAGGAGATAATGCTGCACTGGTGCAAGTTGAGAAATGCCACAGACTTGGCCATTGCCATCCTGGTATGTGGGATGAGCAGCAGTGACCAGTTGGGTCTTCATATTAGAGCAAAATGTGCTTCATATGGCTGAATGGGTTGGGCACTGAGGAATTGTGCTAATGTGGTTTCACTTGCTCTACTTTTCTATTTCCTTATTTAAGCATCTTAAATTTCAGTGGAACATGAATTTAGCATACATCTTGCATTTGATTAGATCACATTTTATGTTTTTTTATGCATTTTAATCCAAGTTTGGCTCTGTGAACCTTACCATCTGTCTGGAGTTGTCATTGCATTTATATTTAATTTTAATTTACCCCATTATATTTTTGACTAAAAGTGGTTTTATTTTTGGCAACTTCCTCACCTAGTGTCTTCTCTTCCTCCCTTCAGTTTGCCACAATGCATCCAGAGAAGACCTTCTCAAGCATCAACTTGATCACATTATTCCTACTTGAATCACATTATCTTTATAAGTCCACATTCTTTAACTAGACTCATAAGATCATGCATCAGACTAACCCTTTGAATATTGTTTTGCAATTTCCTCTTCAAATGCTATGCTTCTGAGTATTCCTTCTGATCCTCTAATTATGGTCTCTTTTGCCTCTGGGCTCTTCCCTTCTCCTGTAACCATTTATCTCATACCCTACCTCAAGAACTCCTATAAACTCCTTTGTTCTAGTTTACTAGGAATTTCTTCCTTGAATGTCGACCTTAATTTTTACCCATAATATGTAATACATAGCATTTCATGGATGAAAAAATTTACATAAGGTGATAAAGAATTATGTGCCCCTCTGAGACTAGAAGCTCCAGGACAAAGTAGCTACTATCTACCTTATTTACCATTACTTTAAAGTCTAGGACATAATAGTGTCTCAATAAGTATTTGATAAAGACCTGGATAAATGAGTAAGAAACAACCTTAGAACATTCTATACATATAGTATTCATCAATTTACTTACTAAATATATGAACCCTCAAAAATAATCTAAGTGTATAACTGAAATCAAAATTACATGTAGACTACAATCTGTTCTGTATGTACATCTCGAACTGTTGTATTTTGTGGGCTAATGAATGGTAAAAGCCAGAAAATTATCTCATATCATAAGATCTTCTTTGTAATTTATTTAGACATTGTTATCTAAGTTTCAGTTCTTTATGATAATGCTTTATTGCTTCTAAAATAAATAGTTACTGAGATTTAAAAATCAATATTCCAATTAGAAGCTTATTACACATAAATCTACAAAATTGCAGAACTTTAAATTTGTGGCTTTATACAAATGCCTCTAGGAATCAGAAAGATTATGAAATACACTTCAGTAGCTGCTGAACCCAAAATGAGAATTATAGCTCCAGTCATAGGTAAGGTCCTTGGAGATCTTCCCTATCCAACCCTGCTGACAACAAATGTTGATAGCTGCCAGTGTTTTCTCCTGGTAGAAAACAAAAATGTTGCTTAGACGTGGTCCCAAAGAAAAAATAACTATGAATTTTAGAGTCATCAGGGAAGTCTCATGTTCAATAATTTCACATCTATGGGAATCAGGTTTCTCAGCTAGTCTTGTTAATATCATTATCATTGCAGTAGTCAGAAATGCTATACCATTCTAATTGGTGCCTGTTTGCATGATAGGCTTTAAAGAGTTTACACATTTATCAAATATTTACTTGGCATCCATTCTGTGATATATACTATGCTAAGAGTTGAGAATACAATAATGAATAAAACAAAAAAATACTCAAGTATATTATAGATGGTTGTGGAGGGCTACGAGGGGAACAAGGTGATGGGCTAGTAGTGTGTACCAAGAGGCAGTGCAGTGGGAGTGAAATTTAAGGCAGCTGGTCAGGAATGCCTCTTATAGGAGGTGATTTTTGAGCTAAGAATCAGAGTAAGGAATCACTGCAAAATCTGGAGAAACACATCTATGTACAGAAAATGGTGAGTGCAAAGTTCATGGTGTGGAAAGGGCTCAGTGTGTTTGAAGTTAGGAAAGAAGACTCATATGACTGGAGGAATGTGTCAGAAACATAAAGGCGTGAATTAACTTGGAAAGGCACTCAACTCAGATGCTGTGGGGATGATGGGAGTTTGGGTCTTATTCTAAAAACAAGAGAAACCCTGGAAAATTTTTAGGCAAGAAAGTAACATCTAATTTAAATTTATAAAGCTTCGTTGTAGCTGCTGTATGGAAAATGGATAATAGAGGAACAAGAACGGAAGCAGAGAGACCATGCAGAATGTCATTTTTATAGGTCAGGTGTGAAATATGACAGTTAAGAAGATCAAATATATATTCTGGAGACAGAATTGATAGGACTTGTTCAAGGGCTGGGTATGAGGGGTGAGGCAGAGAGAAGAATCAAGGATGACTGTCAAGTTTTGTGATTTAAACAACTTGGTAGAGAGTGGTCTCATTGCAATGAGAAAGCCTGGGGAAAGAACAGCCTCCAAGATAAAGGAAAGTTTAACAAATATATACACCTGAAGACACTTGCTGATTCAAAAACAGTCAGACCACTGGGGAGAATCTTGGTAGGATAAACAAGCAGGAAGTCAGGTAATAAGTGCTTTGTGTCTGTAAGTGGAAGATACATTACTTACCTACTGGTAGAGGATGTGTGCTTTGCATTGTATGTAATGCAATAGTGACAGATTTACATCCAGAATTCCTCAAGAACAGCATCTGCTTTCACCAGCCCAAGATCATGGGCTTGCAAAACTGTCGTGGTTGTGACATTTCAATCACTGGTTGAAGAATATCTCTGAGGTCTCACTCTCTAAGTCATTAGTGAAACTGGATCTGAGATTCTTTCACCTATTCGTCTCCTTAAAAAAACAAAAACAAAAACTCTTTCCTTCCAGTACTATTCCAAAAAGATTATCTATTGCCTTTTAAAATCATAGATCTATAGCAATATGTTTTTAAAAGAGCAGCATCTGGTTTATTTCTCACTGAAAGCTTGTGCTAAGAAGTGAGAAACATGGATCAACTCAGCACCAAAGAAAGACTGTGACTAATTTATTTAATGATTGAAAAAACATATATTTTGTTCAAATTATGT
The DNA here is from genome assembly GCA_004024805.1 of Geosciurus inauris. NCBI lineage: Eukaryota > Metazoa > Chordata > Mammalia > Rodentia > Sciuridae > Geosciurus > Geosciurus inauris. The sequence continues at coordinate 78,322 of PVHX01000721.1, forward strand.
GCTACTATCACTAGTTATTAAAAATCTTTGCTGTGCATTGAAGGACAAAATTTGGAGGAATTTTTCTGCCCCTAATATTTCCTTCCTTCCTTCCTTTCCTTCCTCCCTCCCTCCTTCCCTCCCTCCCTCCCTCCCTCCCTCCCTCCCTTCCTTCCTTCCTCCCTTCCTTCCTTCCTTCCTTCCTTCCTTCCTTCCTTCCTTCCTTCCTTCCTTCCTTTTTGGTACTGGGGATTGAACTCAGGGGTACTCGACCACTAAGCCACATCCCCAGCCCTATTTTGTGTTTTATGTAGAGACAGCGTCTCACTGAGTTGCTTAGCGCCTCACCGTTGCTGAGGCTGGCTTTGAACTCGTGATTCTCCTGTCTCAGCCTCCCTAAGTGCTGGGATTACAGGCTTGCGCCACCACGCCTGGCTTTATATTTCTTACATGGAAATTTTCCATGATAAAAAGTCAAGATTATGACAGGGCATCTCTTTTGATCCAATAACTTAAGTTTTCACCTGAGTTTTTCACTTCCTTTTCCCCTATTAACCATGAAACAAGATCTGTGTTTACCTTTTTGAGGATAGGGTAAAGGCAGAAATTGCTTGCAATTTCTTCCCTGATATACTTCAAATCCTAAAGCTTATGCCAGTTTTGTTAAGTATACTGGAGAGACACCTGGGTTGGGAGAAAGAGACAGACACTGGGAGCTGGGTGTGCTTGAAATAGGATGACCATATAAAATACAGAGCATTCAGTTAAATTTTGATTTCAGATAAATAATGAATAATTTCTTAGAATGAATGTTTCAAATGTAACATTATATAACTATATTAAAATGCCATTTGTTGTTATTTTAAACAAAATATAATCAGAAGTCCTGTAAGATTTTTGTTGTTTTTTTTCTGTTGAATCTGACAACCCATAATGAAAGACACATAAAGAGAGAAGGAAGGACCTCCATATACTGCAGAGGGAGAAAAGTTGGACCTTAGGCCCTATCCTAGCAATGTGTGTCAGAGAATTGGAGAGAATTTTAAGGAGAACCTATAGATGTAGTAACTGTGGGACACAATGTTTGATATATATATTTATTAAATTTATATTTTTAGCAATTGTATTGTTTCTTAAATGTATAACTATTTCCCACACAAAATTATAGCATGTAATTTCATTCACAATAACTTTGTATTATATTTATATATGAAAGGCTACTGGATATAGATCATTTGTATATGATCTTTCATGTCTTAAAACAGGCAGCATTCTGTTGTCTTTGTGCATATACCATTATGAACAAGTCTGATATAGGCCTGGTTTCTTTAAACTTATAAGTAAACTGTGTGTCTGCCTAATTATTTTCCCAATTTGTTCTTTCTCCTTGAAATTATTGCTATTCAACAGAACATGTCTAAGTACTTGAGCTTTCTAATTCTTCAGGATGACCCTGCTCCCTAGGCCTATTTTCCCCAGTCACTACTTCTAAAGGGGCTCTTCTCGTGCCATTAATTGCACCATCAGAAGCCCACTCTCAGGTGATTGCTCAATAAATGGAACTGTTTGCTTCTTTGCCTGTTCCAACAGCCAATGTTCTCTAATGCTCTGCTTTCGTGAGCTGCTCTATTCCCTGAACATCAATTCATATTAGTTTTCTTCATTTGCCTTGACAATGAAACCTCCCTGTGCCAGAGGTAGTCAAGGAACTCTAAGTTATCATTGTGAACAGGGGCCAGTTGCTTTTTATGCATAATTCTTATCCTCTGTGTCATCATAATAGAGACTATTGGCTCAAATTGGTTTGATGTTAGTGAAGGGAACTAATTAAGTTTCTCTTCCCAGCAGAAAGTTCCAGTTAGGTAATAAGAACAGAATGTCATCAGGAGTGCCATCTTCAGGTGTTGGTGTTCACCTTATTTTTGTTGATGAGTAAATGAGCGAGGGGTTGAATGAACTTAGATGGCATCTAGTTCTGGTCTCAAAAGTCCTTATAATAGGTAATCTTCTAATGAGTAATCTGATAAATAGGATATGCATTTAATTGGCCTGACAACGGGATGGGCCACTGCAAAAGCTTGTTCCTACCTCATTTAAGCGAAGTTTATGGATGAGTTCCATTAAGCCTCTAAATAAACTCAGTGGAGAAAGCCAGCTCTTGCAGGACTCTGAAAAGTCAACCTGAACCTGCTTCCTCAAAAAGTAAAGTTTGCATTTATGGTCTCTGAGTCCCAAGGAGCCACATTTTTTTTTTCCTTTTTAGTAGTAAAAGTACTTACATGTGCATTGAACTAAAAGTACTGCTTTTCTCATTTGAGGTTATGCTGATTCTGAGTCTTCTTATTACTTCTAAATTCTGCAGAATTTCACATAGAGGGTTTACCTTATGTTGTAAGAATATGTCCCTTATTATTCAAATTCCAAACTACTTAGAGCTGAGTCAGTCATTGGTATTATCTGGTATGACAGACTCTACTGCTCTACCATTTATTGTTGGGTTCCTTTATTCTGATAATCAAAGAGTCTCATATCATATAGTTCTCTAACCACCAAGTGGAGGGCATCAGTAGTCGTCGAAGAACCTCAGGCTTAATTGAAAGCAGTCTTCCTATCTGTCACTTCCCAATGGAAAAATTTCTTTCCTCAGTGGTACTTTTAACTAAGGTTCTCAAACTTTTCCTGGAAACATTTAAATAGGAGGCAACCACCCTAGAGTGCAGCCTTAAGTCTAAGGTAAAGGCCATCCTGTTGAATTTTATCCCAAGCCCCAGAATGTTCGCATCTCACAAGATTATCAAGGAGCATAAAGACAGCCTAGGAACTGAAGGTGGAGTGTAGGATAAGACAGTCCTTCCTTCTTTGGTACGTATTTCCTTGATTTAATTTTAGGCCCTCAGGATTACAATATTAAGGGTCAAAACAGATTCAAGAAATCCATCTCACATGTCTTCCCAGATTCTCTGAACATATGTTAAATTAGATTTGGAGTAAACCTGATGCTGAATTTAGTTCTAATTCATCACTTCAGAGGAAACCAAAAGACAAAGCAACTAAACTTCCACAAACAAAAAAAAAAAAAAAAAAAAAAGAGAGAGAGAGAGAGAAAGAGAGAGAAGTAGTTTTATTCTAGTAACTTTTCTGGAAGAAGCAAACCCTGGAAAAATTTTCATTTCCCAAGGGAATAGGAAATACCAGAAACTTAAGATATAATAAGATGTTAATTCATCAATTTTGTAGTATAGATTTAGTGATTAACTTATCTGAAGGTAGCTAGAGTCGTGCATCTCCATATCTGGTCATCTGTTTATGCAAGTTGTTAGGGAGCTTGCCTTTATTAAATAATACATCATTTTCATATATACTGAGAATCATCAAAGTCTTTGAGGCCAAAATCTTCATAAATCTTTTTTTTTTAAATGTTTCTTGTCTCTTCCTGATTATTCTCCTAAAGTAAAGAGAGAAAGGATAACATTCTCTTGTGGGATGAACCCCCAGGTCATTTCTGTGGCACTACCTATGTGGGAGAAGGGAAGGAAAAGTAAAACAGTATTTTTTTTAGCAGTTGGAGGAACTTAATGCCATATTGAGATGGCGTTAAGGAAATGGGGACAGAGTCATGTTCACACCTTTACAAATACAAGCTCCTTTGCTTATCAACTTTTAAGAGCCCATTTTTTCTTCTTCACCCATTGAAGAACTTCTCCATCTTGTGAGGGCAGGTTGAGGAAGAAAGGAAATTGTAGCAGTTGCTAACCTTCTCTGTGCATTGGAATTACTAGGAGAACTTCAAAAATATTGATGGCTGTGTCCTTCCCATTTGCCCTCAAATATAGTGATTTAGTTGTTCTGAGATATATATTGGTTTTTGGAATGTCTAAATCCACAAGTAATTTTAATGTGCAAATAACTTTGGTAATCACTGCTATAGTGGTATCTAACCAGTGGCCAGAAAACATCAAAATCACCTGGGAGGGTTAAAAGAATAGATAAGCCTGAGCATATGTCTTAGACCTCCTGAGTCAGAACCTCCTGGTGAAAGGTTTGAACTCCTCCAGTGGTTTCTGTTCAAGAACTGCTGCAGACAGCAGTGATTATGGGTAACAGTATCTTCATTAGCATTCCTATAACCTGAATAAATAGACTGTAACAAATGCCTGGAGCACCTTCTTTTGCTCTCTCTAGGATTCCATGCCTCACACCCTCTTTTACATTTTGAACTGAGCATAATTCATTGCCTAAATGCTTTCATTTAAAACTCACCACCACCTGACTATTTTCTATTCCGCATTCCCTTAGGATATGCATCCTCTTCTGGTAGTTCCCGCTGCATCCACCTTAACATGCTTTCTGTATGAGCACTCAAATTCCAGTTTAATTGGAAGCTTCCCAAGGGCAAAGTGTTCATGGTGTATTTAGTTTAGATTCCATGTTACCTTACTTCTGTTATCTAATACAATGCATATTACAAGGTACAATATAGATAGACATTATACATAAAGAGAAAGATAACTGAGTTCAATTGGTGTGTAAATGTAACTGAAAAGTAAACAGAAAAATATATTCAATTGTACATAATTGTGAATGCAAATATGAAATGAATAAGTCATCTTGTGGTTGTCCGGTGTCTATCTTGTACTTCATATTTCATAAAGAACTTTCAGATTCACCAACTTATGCTACTGTGACCCATGAGGTAGACAAAGCCATTTTGTTGATGTGTAAAGATGAGGCCAGGGGTGAGGGTGACTGCCCTTACTCATTATCTCTCCAGTCTTCATTTCTCATTGATTCCTAAGTTTCATTCTTAAACTGCAGATTTAAATACCACATTCCCCCACTCAATGACCTTTTATTTCTTAATGAAAATTATAAAACAAAACAAAACAAAAAGTTGGGTTCTCTGATACTTTTTCTATAACCTGTCTTTCTAACATCAGCTCTTCATTTAGTCTTATATTCTTTACAGCCAGAACTGTTGACTATTCCCTAGCCTCATCAGGCACATTTACCTCTGTGCCTCTGTCCAATTCCATGGGCTTGTGTTCTCACCTCAAAAGACCTCCTCCTCTGCATCTTCACCATCTTCATTGTCAAAAGCCTCGCTTCTAAGAAAGACCAAGTGAAAGAATATTTCTCTTTGGTCAATTTTCTAATCTTTAGTTTCCGTTCTGGGTGATACATCTATATGATCTTCTTTACTTGATTTTGCTTTTTGAATTGTGGTAAAATGCACATAAAATTTATCATCTTAATCATTTTAAATGTGCTGTTCAATGGTATTACACACATTCACCATTTTGCCCAACCACCACCACAAGTATCTCCATAATATTTTCATCTTGTGAAACCAAAACTTCATAAGCATTAAACAATATCACTCATTCCTCTCTCTACTTAGTTACTGGCTACCATCATTCTACTTTTTAATCTCAGTGATTGTGACTACTCTATGTACCTCATATGAGTGGAAACATACAGTATTTATATTTTTGTAATTAGTTTATGTCAATTGGCATAATGTCCCCCAAGGTCCACCCATTATGTCATGCATTGCAGACTTTCCTTCCTTCTTGAGGCTGATAATAATATCTACATACACATTTTGCTTATTCTTTCATTCATCAATGGACACCAGAATTGCTTCCATAGTTTAGCTGTTGTGAATAACACTGTAACAAACATGGGTGTACAGGTATTTCTTCTAGACCCTTCTTTCAGTTCTTTTGGGTATGTACTCATAAGTGGAATTGTGCATCTTATGGTAATTCTATTTTTAATTCTTTGAGGAACCACCATACTATTTTCCATGACAACTGTACCATTTTGCATTCCCACCAACACTGCACACATAACACCACACAAATTTCAATTTCTACATATTTTTAGCAATGTGTTATTTTCTATTTTTTAAACAGTAGCCATCCTAACAGGTATAAGGTAGTATTTCATGGTAGTTTTCATTTGCATTTCCCTAATGATTAGTGATGCTGAGCATTTACCTATTAAGGTGTCTATTAGCCATTTATATCTCTTCTTTGGAGAAAAAAATCCTTCACCTTATTTTTGAGTTGATTTTGCTCCTGTTGTTGAGGAATTTTCTATTTATTTTGGAGGTAAAGACCTGAGTGTTGGACTTAAGACTATAGAAACTTTAGAAGAAAACAAAAAATAAAAGCTCTATGAAATTAAATTTGACAATGATTTCTTGAATATGACACTAAAGGCTCAGGTAGCAAAAACAAAAATAGACACATTCATGCATCAAAAGTTACTATCAACAGAGTAAGAAGGAAACCTACAGAATGTGAGAGAATATTTGTATATCATATATTTGATAAATGATTAATACATACTCTTTTTGGCTTAAATTCATGAGACAGGATGGGTCATAAATATTTATACAAACTCATTTTTTATTTGTCGTTTACCACCACATTCTTGAACATATATGAGGCTACATAATTCTGGATTGAATTATAGGAAGAATCATGTGTCCTATAGTGAGTTAGAACTGACAACTTCTAAAGTTTTAACTTCAATATTGAAAAACTGTTTTCAGACTTATTAAGAAGAAGCCACATAAAAATTCCTTAACTGAAAATATTTATGAAAACTATATATTTTGATTGTGAAAGAAATCTGTGTAGAACACATAGGAGACAACTAACTCCCTCTTCATCCTCACCCTGGAGACATATCAGCCCATCAAGATTATACCTGAATCAAATTTTAATCAATGAAATGCACTGAATATAGTTATAATATGTAGAATTCTCTATCCACAATTTCACTTTTAACTTTCTAATAAAACACCTATTTTCCCTCTTAGTTATAAATCAACTTCACAATCTAGAAACTTGTGGCGTAGTTGAAAAATTATGTTGTTTATTAAAAGTGAATCAGGATTAAGTATTTTGATAATTTTTTATTAAAAACTCAAAGTAAATCACTATAAATAGCATTTCTTAAAAGAACATTATTTAATTTGCAATGTGATTTTATTAGGAGAAAAAGACTTTTTCATCTTCCTGGATATTCTATTTTTGATAAAACTTAGTTATAAAAATAAAGGAAAACAATATAAATGATAATATTTCACAAAATAATATGAAGTAATTTTGATTAAAGCTCTTCTATAATGATTTACAACTATGTTCTTACAATATAGAATTTAACTGAACTGTAAATAAAAAACTCAAACATAAAATATAGATAGAATTCTTAACAGAATTCAACATTCATTGCTTTTATTTGCTAAGTTTCTGTTAGTGATATGCAGATTCAGAAATTAATCTTGGTTTAGTACTAGATCTTGAAATATCCCCCCTCCACTTGAGATGTCTACTTTAGTTTCAGCTTGGGAAGTTCAGTAATTAATATTTTCTGACTTCACTGGGAAGTATCTGAGGGATAGCTCAAAATTTCTCTAAAATTACAGCACTATCATCAATAATATTAAACAACTAATAGGAGGTAATTTCTTTTAATGACATTTCTCATTCTCCAAAAAGAAAAAAATGGCAAAATCTAAGTGCAACTGAATGTAAAAGAAAAAAATAAGTAACATTCTTTTTTTTTAACTTTGGAACAAGATCTAAATATTTAACTGCACTCACCAATGCCAAATATTAATTCTATTGTGAAATTGTAGAATGCCAAACATCAATTCTCCTGAGAATTTTTTTTGAATCCACAATTTAGGATTACATCACATATTAGCAGCACCATTATTTAATTATATCATTTAAATACTCAGACAAATTTATTATTGGAGTCCAACATATAAAACTATGCTTTCAACACCAACCAGTTTATCAAAAGTGAAGGCAGAAAGAATGTCTTTTGGCTAGTTATTCTGACTTGAGGTTATGGCATTTTTTAACCAAACTTGGGACATATCACAATTCCCAGTATTTTACTTTGATTACCTTTCCCCACTGAAAATACAGTCAAAAGAAAAAGAAGATTGAAACTGAGGAAAATACCTCAAGTCCATTTATAATAGATCATTGTTTAGAAATCCCAAAATGGTCAATCTAGGGTTTGTCAACATGATCATGCATGAAAAAACAAATGTAGTTTTGGTCCATAAAATTTTATCAATATCAATATACAGTTGCAAAGAGAAGTGAATTTTTATATTTTTATTTTTCCTCCACATGGAGATTTATTCTTTTAATGCACATAGTCCAAATTTTTCATATTAATGGAATTCCCCTATGGCTTAAGTGAATCATTGTTATGGGATTTATTTTAATCAGCTTTTTTGCTGCTGTGACCAAAAAACCTGACAAGAACAATTAGAGGAGGAAATGTTTATTTTGGAGGCTCATGGTTTCAGAGGTCTTAGTCCATAGAGGCCGACTTCATTCTTTGGGGCTCAAGGTGAGGCAGAATATCATGGTGAAGAATGTGGTGGAGAAAAGCAGCTCAAGACATGGCTCCAGGAAGGGCCATGGGGGAGCCTGTGCAGAGGAGCAAGAGAGCTCCTCAGCAGGACAAAATACATGTAGCCCAAAGGCATACCCCCAGGGATCCATCTCCTCCAACCGCATTGTACCTGCCTATAGTTACCATGAAGTTAATCTCTATTAAGAGATTAATGCACTGATTAGGTTAAATCTATTATAACCCAATCATGCATCTCTAAACTTGCATTTCTCATGCATGAACTTTTGGGAGCCATCTCACATCTAAACTATGACAGGATGATATACCAAAATATAAGATGATAATTGTTATAAACTTTAGAGCATTTTATAATGGAAAATTTCACACATACACAAAAGAGTGGGAAATATTTGTGAATCCTCATTTATCCATCACTTAGTTTTACAGCATTATCAATGGTTTTCCAATTTAACTTTGTCTATATCCATCATCCTTTTTCTAGAGTTTATTGAAGCAGTTTTCAGAAATCATGTATTTTACCTATCAAAAACTCCAGTGTGCATCTCTACTTATAAGGGTATCTCTCCCTATTCCATCATGTCATTGTCACACCTCATATAAATGACAATAATTTATAAATATCATCTAATAGTCCAAATACAAATGTCCTTAATTGTCACAGAGATGTCTAGTCATAGTGGATTTGCTTGAATTATGAATCCATGAAAGTTCCAAATGACAATTCATTGCTTTTAGATAACTCCTGTATTCTCAATGGAGTTGAAATCTTCCCACAAGGGTGGAAAACCAAAAGGCCACTGTACAAAAGTAATGTATAGTATGTATAGATTATTAAAATTTTATGAATTGGATATTTAGGAGAAATTGTCCCAAACGGCACTTTAGTGGCAGAATAATGAAGAAAAATTTGCAAAACACTCCCAAAGTCTGGAAAATAGTAGTGGGATTTAGACACTTAATTAGATTTAAGTTTAGGTTGTACAACAGGTTCAGAGGTTTTAGTTATTACTAAGAACTTTATTAATTTTTATGTGATGGATTTATCATTCAATGATGACCAAAGTCTGCCTCTAGTATTTCACTCCAGATCATAAAATAACTTCTTACTCTTACCTTCCTTTCTGTATTAATTATCTCAATTCTTTACATAAAAATCTTTTCCACACTGACCATTTGGGTACCCTGTAATTCAGTAAATAGAGTAAATATAGGCCAAATGCTTCTTTATCCTTTTAGTTATAAAAATTAACAAAATGTGTTTACATGTTACCAACTTCTAAAAGGGATCAATGAAATTGGTTTAAATAGTATTAGAAAGTTGTGAATGCATGTGTTTGTATGTATTCAATGTGCTTCAGTTTTAGTGTGTGTGTGTTTTTTTTCTTCTTATCAGCACCTTCCCTTTTGGAATAAGTTATCCCAAGATCAGTTTGTACATTTTCTAATGAAGACCTGGAACTGTTATTTTCCAAGGAGCCCTAGTTACTTTCAGTGGGGAGTATTATTTGAAAACCTTAACTTGGTCACTTTGGGTGCTTCATATATATTTTTTATTGCTTCTATGCCTTTTTCTTGGGTAAAGCTAAAAGTACATTATTGTTTAAAACATGGAAACAAACCAGGAGTTCATGCTAATATTTTTGATCCCAGTTAAGGATTACAGTTTTTTGACTAACTTCTCTGATTTTGCAACTATGTCTTTATTCTCATTCAAAAATCTTGATCTCTAATTTTATCAGCATAATTCTTCATTTGCCCCCCCATCTATTGATCTATCTTCTAGTAGTTTCAAAATAACAAAGTCATTACCAAAATTAACAATAAGTTGAACAAATGTACTTTAACTTTGCTCAGACCTTAGATTCTCATTAAATTAGGCTTTATAAGGAATGTAAAAGCAAAATACTATATTAGTGTGAGTTACACTGATTCCTTTCTTTGTGTAGTTATATAGTAACATAATATATGTACTGATTTGTTTGTTATACTTTGTTTTGAATTTGTAGGAATCTCTTTTTACTTTGTTTAAAAGCATACTACCTGGGCATGGTGGCACATGCCTGTCATTCCAGTGGCTCAGAAGCCTGAGGCAGGAGGATCGCCAGTTCAAAGCCAGCCTCAGCAAAACCAAGGCACTAAGCAACTCAGTGAGACCCTGTCTCTAAATAAAATACGAAATAGGGCTGGGGATGTGTCTCAGTGGTCGAGTGCCCCTGAGTTCAATCTCCAGCAACCCTCCCAAATAAATAAATAAATACTAAAAATTTACATAGTTTCAAACTCAAAACTATGTGGTAACAATGCATAGTCATAGCTCTCTTCTATATCTATTCCTTTCCTCCTCTTTCTTACCATTCCCATATATAATTATTTTATTAGCTTTTAGTTTATTTTAACTCTTGCTTCTTCATGAAGCTATAAGGAAATAAAAGTAGATGTGTATTCATATCTACTGTAAATTATTGATTGATTGATTGATTTTCTGTAAATTATTTATTCATAGCTTTTGCCAGTTTCTATTGAGCTTCTGGCATTTTTCCCTTTTTTCTTTCTTTTTGTCTGTTTTTGTTTTGTTTTGTTTAGTAAAAGTGCTAGTACTTTTAACCCTAGCTTGGACCCCACTAGTGGTCACTGGGAATATACAAACTATTGACCATCTTGAGAGATTGATTCACAATAAAATTAGTGATTTCATTTTTATAATTACTTGTTTGTAGTTTCAAGGATGGTATATAATCCTCAAATCATTTTATCTACTTTAGCAGTGAATAAAATTGTGCAAATGGAAATCTAGGTGAAGAATCATTCAGGAAAAAACTGATAATATAACAGTATATTATTTTTTAACCTTTGGAATAGCTTCCCATGGAAGTGAGGGAAGCCCATCACTACCCTCATTTCACATCAAACTCTCACACACTGAAGCTAATTTGTGAATGTAAATCACTTGGGAAATACAGTGCAATAGTAATGTAAAATAAAAATGCATATTTTGATTATTTGATACAGGAAACATAGATGTAGGGACCTAAATTGAATAATTCCATAACCATAATTATAGCTTCCCAAGCACAATGCTGTTTATTAGATAACTCTACCTTTTTGTTATAATAAAGCCAGACTTTCTTCTTTGCCTTAAGGAGGACACAAATTACAAGACTCCTGACCTCCAACTAGTTGAATCCATTAACATAGCTGTGCTCAAAGACCACACCAAAGAGACAGAAAGTAAAACAAAAATGACTGAAACTGAGAATATGTCTGCTCAGGACACAGTGGGGCTTTATAAACCATAATTCTAGGATAGTTCCATTTTACCCAAAACATAAACAAAAGGATGAAAATCAATACTTTGTATATCCTAGATACAAAAATTCTAGATTATATTGTTTTATTTTCTGGTTTTGACTGCTGGTATGAGCAGACCTAAGCTAATTTGGTTATACAAACTTATTAGGTTGTTTTTAGCATATTGTGAAAGTCACAAAGCATTCAAAGTAGGTAAAGTTTAACTATTCCCTACAACTTGCTACTAGGCTTGCAAGCATAGTAGCATGCCTAGATACATATGAAAAAGAAATCATAAAACAGACATATAGTCAGACCTACGAATTCAATGTCCTTGTCTTCTCCTAAACTCTGAAAAGGCTTTGCATAAACAATTCAAGGCAAATACAGTACTATTCTAGCAACAGAATTTAGCTAACCATCTATCAAGTCAGATGATCAAGAATCCTCTCATGCAATAGCTCAAAAAAAATTTCTGGAGAAGTCCATATTGCCCGTTCTATGGGGATAGGCAAGGATCCATGGACTTTTGTCTTTCCTCTGCAAGGATGGAGAAGGGTCTTCAATATCCAGTGAATATTTTTATATAGAATACACTAATTTCACTTGTCTAATTAACAAGCCACAAATATCACTGGTGAAATCTCATTTCCTCCTTTAAGTTCCAGAAAATTTAGCAAAGCCTCTGGTCTTGATAAAAAGATAAAGAGAACTAAAGTCCTAATAGTAGCTGCCTGTGGACAGTGGTTTTTCTTTGGGATTAAATTCTCAGTGAACACTAATGGCATAAGATTTATTAATTAGACAACCTCTTCTCCCTAGAGTATGGTTTAGCTATTATTTTCAAACTGTTTATGGTAGACTATTTTAAAATCATTATAGATGTCATAATTATTTTATAAGAGCTATAAGGTCATGTTTCTTTTTTCCATTGTTCTGTCATCCTAGTTTTAAAAATTTTTTAAATCATCAAAATCCATAGTAATATTTTATCTTGAAAATAATTCATAAAAAATTTAGCTATGTTTTTATCTTGAGAATAAACAAATACAAATAATTTCTAAGTTTACTTACATAGGTTTCTACTATGATTTATTGTCCATTACAATTGCCTTTCATGATGTTTCTAATTACTAATAGACAAAAACAAAGCAACAGGTTATCAAACACTACTTACAAGAAGCATTTTTCTAAGTAATTCAACCTGCCTTGTCTCAAAATCAGATCAGTGCTTGATTCCTTTAACCCGTAGCATTAAAGCATTGTAGGTACCATAGCTCCAAATGAGTGTATTTATATATGTTGAGGTCAAGAGACGATGGAGGCATAATGAGGGCAGGAGAGGACTTACAAAAGTCTGATCTAGGCTTTGCCTGAGAATATTTCACTGCTTCTATTATTTTTTCTGCTCAACTGCCCTTCAAGTTTTGTCTGAGGATTTTTAAAGTGCAGGGTGGTTGTTAAAGGACAAAGACTAAAGTGTTCTCTGGGAATAACCAGTTGAAGTTGACCAAGATTATAAAGTAATTTGCAAAGCTATTTGCTTCTACATGGAGCTTTTAAGTGTTAGAATATCATGCCACTACAAAAGAATTATCTAAAATGAGGTAATATGCTGTACTGCACTGTACAGGCTATAAGCAATTATGGAGGGATATACGTTCTTCACTTGTATTAATAAGCCTGAGTAGAATATAAAGAAATAAAATCCTGGAGTATATAACAACTCCTGAGGCAAATTGAAAGAAATTATGAAGGAATTTATTGTATTACTGAAACAAAGCAAAATGAAATGCATTGTGACAACATGATATAAATCACAGGATAATATCACATCTTAATAACCAATGCAGAGCAGAAGAGAGACTTTTGTGTTGATTTACTATGTAGAAAATGTGACATGACAGAAGACCCTTCACAAGCCTAAGCTTTACATACCAGTATAATTAGTTATGCTTTCCTTTCAAGTATATGACTGAGAAGTCATCCTGATCAGGATGGCCATGGGTGGAAAGAAGTTTGGCTAATGATTCTTTTACCTGGCCCTGTTCCATTAATGCCCCGATCCTCTCTACCTGAAATAAAATCCCAATGCCAGTTTTTATTTAGCTACATAAACCTACAGCTAATTACTAGCTGTGCCAAAATAAGGCAGAAAGTATAATCTACTAGCAATAACTTGTGTCTAACAATATAATTGCATCTGGAATAATGAAATGTTCTTTTTAGTATCAAAAGTAATAATGTCATATCAATGCTATTAATAATTAAGGATTCTTTTTATAACATCACATCATTAATAACAACTGCATTATGAACAATTCTATTAATACCAACAATAATAAAAATAATGTCACATTGCCTTTCTATAACTACAATTTTGCAAGTATAATGAAATGCTCTATACATAATGGACTAGACCCTGCTGTGTCCAAGGTAAGCAGTTCTGGAGATATATTACTCTTTTAGATTAAAAAGTATCTTTTTGTTTTCCTAGACAGCAATTTATGGCTAAAAAAAGTCATCATTAAATACTCAGCACATGAAAATTTTGTTTAAAATTGTCTAATTATTATTTATGGGAAAATGTTGGAATTGAGACAGTGCCCAGTAGCTCATTGTTAGTTTATTGTAAGTCTTCTTTTTCATTTGAAAATGGGGGCATGGTTTTTTCCTTCTTCATAATTTAAGCACATGTTACATATATCCTTTTAATGCATTTAATATTATACAATATTTTATAGAATATCTTCCTATCTTTCTGGAGAACATAATCTCAGCTATTTGTTCCAATTAATTTTCTATTTATCCAGGTTTTCTCTATCTCAGCCAAGCATTCTAACATATAATCTACCTTCAGATAATTTGTAAGCAAACTGCAACCTGCAGGCCAAGTCTGGCCAATATTCTGTTTTCCTAAATAAAGTTTTATTGGAACATATCCACAATCATTTGTTTAAATATAATTATGGCTGCTTTCACCCTATAACAGAACTGACAAACCAAGGAGAATATTTGGTCTACAAAGCTTATATATTACTGTCACTTTATAGATAAAGGCATATTGATTTCTCTAGATAAGAGGCGGAAAATATTTTTAACATGTCCAATACCTAAATAAGAAAAATAAAAGGAGAGAAAAGAAATAAATATATATCCTTAAGAATACATATTCTAGGGGCTGGAGTTGTGGCTCAGTGGTACAGCGCTTGCCTAGCATGCGTGAGGCACTGGGTTCAATCTTAGCACCACTTAAAAACAAATAAAGGCACTGAGTCCATATACAACTAAAAATTAAAAAAATTAAAAAAGGAATATTAATGTTCTTATTTTATATTTTAATATAGCATTAGAACAGTGGACTATGTTATTGTTTGAGTATAATCTTAAGGTCAATGCTGGAAACAGATGGATTTCAATAATTACTTATTGGAACAATAAAAACATAAGTTTTATTTTACAATTACTTATAAAGAATATATCTTGAAATAATAATAAAAATTTATTATCAATATTTACTTATCAATATTTTCTATTGTTACTTATCACTATTAAATGGTACAGGAAAAATAAAATACCAAGATATTTTCTACATAGAGTTTTTGCAATTATTTATTAAAAATTTCAAAGGTGAACACAATTAGATTTAAAGTCCCCTGTACCCTTTACTAGTCTTTAGCAATTTTCAATTCATGGCCAATTTTGTTCATCTGTACTGTATTATGACCTCTGTTTTTTGTCATATTAGTTTGAAACAAATCACACCATTTACATTTTGAATATTTCAATAGATATCTCTAAAAATTAAGAACATTTTAATTTAAAATAATTCTAATACCATTGTTTTTACCAGCAATCCCACTTCTGAATATTATCCAAGACAGCTGAAGGCAGGATTTTAAAGATATATTTGAGGATCTCACAGCAGCATTATTTGCAATGGCTAAGAGATATAAACAATTCTAATGCCAATTAATAGATGAGTGAATAAACAAAATGTGGCATCTACATATGATGGAATATTAGTCAGCCTTTAAAGAGAAGGAAATCCCATAGAATATAAAAGCCTTGAGGATATTAGGCTAAGTGAAAATAAATCAATTACAGAAGAATTAATACTACGTGATTCTACCTATATTAAATATGTAAAAATCACCAAACTCATGGAAGAAAAGAAGAGAATGATGTTTGCCAAGTTTTGAGGAGAGAGGAAAATGCTGAATTGCTAATCAAGGGGTATAAAATTTCAGTCATGAAAGATAAAAAACTAGAGATCTATTGTACAACTTTGCACCCATATATAATAATACTGTATTCTTTTAAAGTATTAAAAGTATAGGTCTCATATTAAGTGTTCTTACTACAATATTTTTTAAAAAGCAATATCAATTAAAAAATCCATATATAAAAGATTCATCACATATATCTGAGACAATTGTGGAGCATATGAATAATATGAGGCAAAACTAAGACATCATGGAAAGGACAAAATTTCATAATATGAGCAAAGAGTTAAGTATGAAAAAATCATACATAAAATATATATGATGTAGAGCAAAATTGTGAGAGGTAAGAGCAGATTGGAGAACTCTCTCAGAAGGCAATAAGAAGGGATAAAGACAGACTTCTACAGTCGCAAAGATAAGAAAATAACAGCAGAATTATCAGAGGACATATCCGAAAAATAATAAAAATAATTTTTCATAATAAAATTGGATGAATAATCTCTAATACAATGGGCTCAAGATTGCTAAATATGAAAGGTAAGAGAGAAAATTTCAAACATGACCATATTATAATATTAAGAACATACAAAAAAATTAAGAAATTTCAAAATGGTTTCAGAGAGATGAACCAGATTACCTACATAAGAATAAGACTCAAAATGTCATCAAATTTATTAAAACTACACTGGATACAAAAAGAACAGACACGTTTTCAAAATAATAACAGAAAATAAACTTCAAATCTAGAATTTTATATACAGCCAAAAGTTCACTAAGAATTTTCTCTGATTAAAATAAAATAAGTTTTTATTAATGTGAGCCTATACATGTTGTTATATTGTTACTGTATCACATACTAATAGATATTTAAAAAACAGAAATCTCCCAGATTTAGCATTAACTTCAAGGACAAAGAAAAACCCATTAAAGTGGTAATAAGATTAAAAAGATGTACAGAAAAAAATAATTAAAACAGGGGTACTTCCAGAGAGATAAATACCTCATAATAATATATAAATATATTTTTAATAAACCCTTCAACTGTTGGAAAGTTAAAAAAAAAGACTCCACAAAAACCAAACAATTTTGAGAAATTGTCAACATCTTTGTGAGTATAGTGGTAAAGGGCATCTAATAAGACAGAAAATAAATATCTTTTGGGGGAGGATAAGGATTTACTAGTATGTTTAAGAAATTCAGAGGACTGAGTCTATTTAAGTTCCATGTTAAAATGCAACTGCCATGCTGTCCACAGAATGTTTGTGTACTTCCAAATTCATATTCTGTAAACTTAATCCTTGATACGATGGTATTTGGATGTGGAGACTTCATGTGGCAATTGTGGCAAGATGGGTTCAGTGCCCATTAAGAAGGGATACTCTGTGCCATGTGAGAGTACAATGAAAAGATGATCATCTGCAAACCAAGAAGTGGGTCCTCCACAAACACTGGATGTCCTTCCTGGCCCTTGATTTCCAACTTCCCAGTCTCCAAAACTGTGAAAAAGAAATGTTCGGTGTTTAAGCCACCTGGTCTCTTAGTCTATTGATTCTGTCCTATGATTAAGACATGTTATAAGAATAAAAATAAATATGTAACTTTAAAAACAGTTTAATAAAACCAACAATATAGCACACACATGAAAGTGCACAAATGAAGATACATTTAAATGTGTGCCAATGGAAGGGAAAAGCAGTTGGAAATGGAGATAAAAGGAGTGAGTGAATGAATGAATGGATGAATGAATGATTGAATGGAGTGCCTTGGATGAACCAATATCCATAGGGAGCCATACATAACTGTGGCTAATTTCACCTTCTGCACCTGATGAAGTGAAATATAAACATGAATGAAGTGAAATTAATAGAATTACCATGTTCATCTTTTCTCTAAATATTAAAGCAAGTGTCCCTTGAAGCCTAGATTGTCAAATGTAGTTCTGTTGAGATTTATGTGTGGTATACAAATATCTAAACAATAAGTCCTTTAATATGAAGTAAGCAGTTCGTGATTCTATGAATGTTTGATAAGGGGATGCTAGGAAAAAACAATAACAACAAAACAAAACAAAACTAGCCTGTTCTCTGCCTTAAGAAAATAAACTGAGTGACTTTCAATGCTTTATGATGATGAATAATGCCTAAAAAACACAGCCAGTTTCTATATGAGAGTGAGTTTTATTGCTTGAGCTAAAGGGCACTGACATTTTGCTTCCATAAAACACATTATATAGGGTTTTTCAAGAACCTGAGAGATTTTGCTTTACTATTACAAATCCATGAAAAGCAAACTGCTGTAAGTATTGTAGTGCTTCTGCAGGTGAATGTTTTCAGGATATTATGTTTTACTTGGAGATGAAGGATTCTGAATTCTAATCTCAGTGGTGCTGGGAAAGTCATTTTAATTTTGCCCTAGTTTTCCTATTTGCTAAGTAATTTTGACACTGGCATTTGAGATGAAACAAATTCATCTTCCTAGGATGAGTTGTTTTTGTTAAGGAAGGCTGCCACAGGAGAGTTTTGGTCTGTGAATCAGACTAGAACAATGCAAAATATGAGCTGAGGGGTACAAACATTTCTTCTTCACTGAGCAATGTCCTTTTGAAAGGGCTGTGTGTGAGATCAGCAAAATGGACCATTTAGATTACTGTCATATAGACAAGGGCAGGTAGAGGACAATCAGGGTAGAACTCTTGAAGAAAGGAAGTAGCCCCATATCAATTTTCCCTTCACAGTTGGGAAAATATTAAATAGAAATCATGTAAATGATATAGTTAGAAGTATACTTAAGCTAGAAACCTGACTCTCATTCTGTGGCAATTCTGAACCTATTTTCTCATCTCTAAAAAGAGGTTAATGGTACCTATCTGAAAATATTATTGTCAAAATTTTTAAAAAGACTAAATATATTAAGCATCAGCACATAATAACATTTCTTGTACCCTGAATATGCATTTTGCTTCCCAAGACAAAAAGAAATAACTTTTTGATTTAATGTCAGAAGCTAATATTTCTGCTTCCTCGTTACCCAGAAAATCTGTACATCTAAGTAGTTGTGGCCAGGAGCAGTGCCTAAGGAATAAATGCAGGTAAACAAGAGCTGGGATGAAATTCTTACCTGAGCATTCTACATTTTTGCTTGGATTGAAGCACATTCCTATGCTACTCTTGGACCTTCTTGATACCTTTCATCCCACTTTCCTTATTCCAGGGAAAGAAGTTCATCCTCTGTGCTGCTCTTGCCCCTGTCAGCACCTCTCTTCATGCTTAGTATCCCTTGTCTTTCTGGTCAGTAGAAGATGATATTTCTAGGACTGAATACTGTTTCTGCACCTATTCAGTGCTGAAGCATGACAGGGACCTAGTCTCTTTCATAACTTGACATTTACTCCAAATTGTATAAGTGACCTACTAAAAGAGTCATTTAAGGGAAGAAGATCTCTGGAAAAGAAAGATTTGAAGTTCAAGCTATCTTAGTAATGGCTGTAAAAATAACAAGCAATGAACAGGGAATAGTTATATTTATTGGCCCATGAGTTGCAGTTTGCTTGCAAAGGCACATTGTGATTGTGCTTAGTGACTTTGTTTTTATAGGACTAAAAGATCTAATTTATCTACTTGGATTAATTTTTTAAAAGATAAGGAAACACTTGGAAAAAAAGTTGTATAATTAATCCATACTTAAAAAATATTTAATTTAGATTAAAGAGCTACATATAAGTTAATAAAAATAAACTATCATTAGAATAAAATATTAGCATAAGCTTACATACTTAAGGAAGGGGAGGCCTTCAGAAATTAGACACAGAATAAAGATGCCAAGATACCACGAACATACCAGTAAACATAGCTATTTGAAAGACTAGTGACAATATATATAATGTATGTAAGAATAAATCTACAAATATATATAAATGACTTCTACAATTAAAATATAATAGAAAACTGAGAAAGTCAAGCACTAAATTCAGAGAAAATCAATATGAAAGCTGCCAAACATATACATATAGGCATTGTATCATTTCATCAGATAAAGGAAAAGAGTAAAATATTTTGAGATTTTTATTACAATATGTTTTATATTCATTCTATTTTCTTATTAGTTATTTGTGAATCTCTTACTTTGGCTAATTTATAAATTAAACTTTATTATACCTATGCACAGATATGTAAAATATAGTGTATGTAGGGTTTCAGGCGTCCACTGTGGGTCTTAGTGCTAGTGTCAAATGATGTTCACTCATTAGAACTCAAGAAAATATAAATTAACATAGTAAAATTTAATTGCTGCCAAATATAACAGTAAAAATTTAAAATATTGATAATATCTATTGCTGGAAAAGGTTTTCAGAGAATGTATACTTACATACTGTGGAAGAGAATAAAAAATATATGGGGAGTTAATTTAGTAATATATATATTAAAATTGAAAATACACTTTTTTACCCCCAAATTCTACTTTTTAGGTACCCATTCTAGAGAAATAATTGCCTATGTGCACAAAATTCCATGTATAAGAATGTTGAACTTTTATTGTAATTAAAAAATATGGAAGGCAGGCATGGTGGCACATGCCTATAGTCCCAACTACTAGAAAGGCTGAGACAGGAAGATCACTTGAGCCCATGAGTTCAAGAACCCAACTCAGAACAAACACATGTAGAGTGTGTGTGTGTTTGTGTGTGTGTGTGTGTGTGTGTGTGTGTGTGTAAGTGTTCATCTACAGGCAATGAATAGTTAAATAACATGATCCAGCATTAGTTGGGAATACTACACAATAGGCAAAAGTGATGAAAATGTATTTTTATTCATGTGGAAAATTATTGTATATAGGTTTTTAAGGGGGGTAAAGGAAGTTTCAATATATATGATATTTTAATTTATGTGAAATTAAATTCAGAAGTTAACAGTTGATCTTTTAAATGCATAGAAATATATTTATAGCAAAAACATGTCTGAATTGAATAACATATATCTGGGTGAAAACAGTGGCAAGGAAAATAATGTTTGACACAGAAATAAAGAAGGACATTGTAGTTAGCATATGTTTATGATTCTTTTGTAAATAAAAATAAGAAAAATGTGTAAAATTGAATAAAATTAATGGAGGGGAGATTATACAAATCAAACTAAAACACATCAAACTCAACAAAGTCCAACTTTACAAAGATAAATAAATCTCATGCTCATATCTGATTGTAACTCTTACAGTCAAAAATCTAGTCATTACAAACTAATAGCATAAAGTGTTCCTCAGAAATGAGAGGAATATGTTGGCATATGGAGAAATGTCAGTGTGTTTTAAAGTTAAATGAGTATTATGCAATAAGCATTATTCAATAAATAGAAAACAAACAAATATACATAAGGGCAGAAAGTTGGAATATGTGAGAGAAATAATTTATGTGATTTTTCTAACTATTAACATGAGGTAAACTTTAAACCTCTGACTTTGACTAAAATTTAATTAAAACCTATGAAATGCCTCAAAATAAAATCCACTTTGGCTTTAAGTATCTTTTTCAATTTGATTTAGTGCAAGAAAATATTGCTAGGTTGTATGGAGGAATAAAAGGATGAATCAGATGGAAGCCCTCAAGAAGTTTTATAAACTTTTATAAATTAAGAAATGTAGACATAGAAATAAGCAACAGTCAATGGATGATTTATAATTTAATTGATGCATAAGGACTAGGGCACAGAAATTCTATATAAGGTCCTATGCATATTTTGTAACATTTTATTTAAACAATAGGCCTGGGAGACAGGTCTTGGGAGGCAGTAAAGATGTTATTGTTGTTAGAGCACAGAAGAGAGAAAGAAGAATTCAGTAGGGAGAAGCAGAAAAATATTTTGGAAGAAGGTGATGTTTCAATTTGAGAATAGTTTTCTAGAGTTGGAGATGTCAGAGAAGGCTTTCCTGAGTCTGGCTGAGAGGAACCTCCTAAGCCAAGACTGGGAAACAAAGACATTTCAAGATATTCAATTTCATGACTGAAAGGCAACAACACTACTGTTTTATTATTATTATTATTATTATTATTATTATTATTATTATTATTATTATTATTTTGGTACTGGAAATTGAACTCCAGGGCACTCAACCACTGAGCCACATCCTCAGCCCTATTTTGTGTTTTATGTAGAGACAGGGTCTCACTGAGTTGCTTAGCACCTCGCTGTTGCTGAGGCTGGCTTTGAACTCACAATTCTCCTATCTCAGCCTCCCTAAGTGCTGGGATTACAGACTTGTGCCACCGCACCCGGCTACTGTTGTATTATTGATAGGTATGAAAGAAATACATGGGAGGCTTGACTAGAAAGGGAAGTTAGGCCAGATCCTGCCAGACTTTGAATGTAGTGATTAAATAATAGGGAGGAACTAAAGGTCTTCAAAAAGGAAAATAACTTTAATGGAGCTGAATATTGTTAATTTTTAAGGGTCACAGTCAAAGCAAAATTTTCATTATGACAACCTCACCAACATATCTTAAATACAATAGATATTAGCCATATACATAAAATGAAAATATTCTGTCTGACATTTATATATATTTAAGCACTGAAAGGTCAATACTTTATGAACATAATTATTTACATTATCTCAACATAACCCAAATATTATTTATTAACATAAATATCATGTTATTTAACAGAAGTAAATAATTACAAATTGTGCAAAATGTTCTCAGGGACCGATGTGCTTTAAAGCAGAAGCTATAAAATCAAACTCTGATAAACTCACTGAGTCCAAGTACAAAAGCAATAGTAGCTACCTCAGAATAATTTTATGAGGTATAACTAACAAAATAATCTCTCTAAAACCTGTAGTATAGGGCTTGATACAATGGAAGCTCTAAATGTCAATTATTACCACTGTTAGTGCCTGGTCTGAGAGAGCAAAATCTGGGAGCTCTCCTTGGTCCTGACTAAAGAAGTTCCAGGAATTTCCTACAGACTAAATTACATGGCTGAAATTAAAAACATTTTTTCATATTACTTTGAGTTAACTGTTATTGTATAGAATTCTCTCAATCTTTGCAGAAAGATTTATGGGACAAGATTTTATGAAAAGTTAGGACCAGCCTTTAGTGGCAGTATCATGGCTGGGGTTTTTATTCCCTGAATTCTACAATGGAGACCTGAATATTTCACACATGTCCATATGTTTCTGTATTTTTCCAAAGGATGATTTTAAAACATTTCCTTGAGATACTTAAATATTAAAGCTTATAAAGGCAGTTTGGTTATTGTAGTATTTTTATACTGGTAAAGACTAAACCTACTTTTTTGGGCAGGAAACAAAAAAAAAATAAAATCATTTTTTCGAGTACACACAAAGAAGAGGAGTTCTTACAAACAAAATGCTCACAGGGAGAGGGAAATACTTATTTCTACTACATATTCAACCTGTACAATATACATTTAAATAGCCACTTTCCTTGGTATCCAGTCCTTGAAATATCCATTTAAATAGCTTTTGGCTGAGACTACTTGGTTTTTAAAATAGTTCTGTTTTCAGTGTCAAATATTTGGTGTCCATTTGCTACACTTTAAAAAAAAGGTTGGGCAATGTTGTATCTTTTGAGATACAGTAACATGACAGGAAGTGACAAATGGGGGAATGTGTCACAATGAAGCATGATATATTATAGCAGAGTGATATGCTGATACTCAAAGAATCCATAATATGCATCTTTCTTTTTATTTGCTGCTACAGCAGAGGAGATTATTCTTATAGATTAAGGGACCACTGTCACATTTTAGGTAACAAAGTAAATATATTTCACTACATTAATATTTCTGTATAAGACTGTCATGTGTTTTTTCTCTACTTCCTTTCTAATAATTTCAGATTACCAGTAGATGCATTTATAAATAGAGTTCTGTTCCTATGCCTGACTTATCCAGTGGTAACATAATATAGTGAGTCTGAATTCCAAGTCATTAATAAAATAAATGAAAAATGCTTACAATGGACACATGTATGAATGAATAAGAAGTATAGAGTTAAATACAAGGATATTCTGATGATATTCATAGACTCCTTCATGGAAAAATACAATAATGCATAAAATTCCTAATTTAAAACTGAAAATTATCCAGATTGCCAAAATACATTTAAAAATTATATAGTGTTTTTTTTTACATGGCCACCATAGGTTTAATGGGTCTCATTATTGTTATTTGTTCTAATATTCTAATAGCAAAAACAACAAGGAACACCTAAATATTCAGTAAATACAGCTTACCAGTAGGTTTTTAATCTGCAAGTAAGATTCCCTTGGCTTTTTTTTTCCCCAAAGAGGTGTACATTTTGCCCTGTTTCTCAGAAAATTGCTGAGGTGTGTTTTGAAGCAAGAGCAAACTACAGTCTGTGTTATCAGGCATTAGTGATCCTAATATATGCCAATGCCAAAATAATATGCAAGGTGAATACAAATGCAACATTGATGAAAGTTTTTAAAAGGAAGCGATTTTATACTAAAAACAAAGCTCTGTTAAGATGCTTTTCTTTCTTTTCATTATAATCTTGATTTCTCTATTTTCTCCATTCTTTCCTCTTATTCATCATCAGAAAGGGATATCTTTGGCCAATTTACACAGTACTTACTATCTAATAACTACTATTGTGAGGCTTAAAGTCAAAAGTCTGTTTCAAATATGAGAGATTTTATAAGTGAATTTGTAAATCATCCTGAAGGAATTCACTACTGAGCACTGCTATACACTACTTTACTAAGACATGCTGATTCGTGTACCATAAAGCTAACTCTTTTGTTTTTATTGACATATTTATCCCCATACATATACAGATAGCTCAAAATAAAACAGCATATGACTTATTTTCATTACCCAAAAATTACAAATAACTCATTCATGAAGCAATCTCCTGAGGTATTCCACTTCTTGTCAGGAGTAAAAACAGTGGCAAAAGAAGAATTAACACTTTTTTTTTTGTATGAACAGGTTACATTGAAGCAACTAGTAATTCAAATTTACAGTACTTTTCTGCTACAGAGAAACATCAATTTAAAAGACTTTGGTATTTTGAGCATCATTTTTGTGTGAAATTCAACATTTTGGGTGCAATAAATTAGGTTTTGAAGTTTTCAAATTAAAAGTTTACATTATATAAGGGGAATGTTTACCTATAGAAAATATGTTGGAGGTAATAATGACATTCTTCTCAAGGAGAAAAATACAAAAACATTAAGAATATAAAGTGTCACTTTTTGCAGAGAAGAAAGGCACTTGATTTTATATATGTTCTCTTAGAGATGATATTTTTTCTAGTAGAGGTCAATTGACCAGGCTTTTCACTCAAAATAAAAATAGAACTCCTTCAGAAATATTTAAAACTTAGGAATGGATATACTTACTAAATAATAACATTTATATGTCATAATGTCAAATTATAAACTCGAAGGATAAAAGTAGCCTAACACAATAATTACATTTTGGGATGCAATTAAATGCCCAGATAGTATCACTGATTACATAGGGGTGTGGTTCATCATGAACAGAAGAAACCTTGTTTTAAAAATCATAAACATTTCCAAGTTTCATATTTCTCATCTTTTTCTTAGCTGAGTTTGTTATATAGCTGAATATACATTAAAAAAATAGGACCAAATTCTGCTGCCTTGGGGAAAATAAAAGCCAGGATTATTTTTACCATAAATAATAGTAGGTTAGAATATCTAATATCTCTTTGGAATATTTGATAAATTCAAATAAGTCAAAATTACAATAATTTAATATTCACTAAATATTTCAAAACACGTAAAGAAAATACATAGAATTTTGTTTCTCTTCTATGCTTCAGTTCAACTGTAATAGTTGATGAAGAGTATTTTGCACTTAAACTTTTAAGATTACACACACACACACGTACTTTATTCTCAAGCTTCAGAGATGACCACAGCATCCCAAACTTTCCTTTATTATTGCCAATAATCCTATGGAATCACATTCCTTTCTCACACATAGAGCTCTGATCAGTTGATTGCTTCACCATGAGATTTATAGTTACTGCCATGCTGGCAAATGTCTAATAACCACCTCCCCAGAAAGAACAACTACTACTCAAAAGTGTTGCCGATTTTTGTGATGTACATAAGTCCTTCCATGGCCAGTTTCCAACTATCAATATGGTGCCATTCAATGAAGAGTTTAAAAGAGATTCACAGTAGCACATTATACTATTTCTACCACAGCAACACTATAGTTGTAAATAATCTCAAGAGCACAATAAAATGTAGTAAAATAATTTGGAAGTAATAAGGTGAATTTATAACTTTGATTTTAACATGGATTTTTAACTATGTTTATATAATTTGGTTTTTAATTATGGTTATTTTAAATGACAAAAAATTCTGAAAATTTAAGTGGACTTCATGAATTGGTAGTAACTTACCACACCACTGTATTAACTTCATAAAATCTTTCATGAGTAGTGATTGCAAAATTTTTGGTGCTATTTTCAATATCTTGTGTTGAAACAATCTGCAAATTTGAGATGCATATAACCAGCAGTATTATAGTAATCCCTTTGGTTATGACTGTCAAATTTGAAGCATCCAGTACTTTTATGTCTACTATACCTAAAAGAGAGAAAATAATTTTTGTTATTATAGTTTTGAAGCTGATAAAAGTATGTCTTTTAGGACTGATTCTTTGGCCATGACACTATCTTAAGCTGATATATGTCTTATCCTCTTTGCTAAATGATTATGTAACCTTGAAGATTTCTGGGCAATACTTTGTACTTGCATTGGCTGGCTTTCTGAGAAAGGAGTGAATGGATAGACAATAGATAGAAACCTTTGAGTTTCACACTGATACCTGCAAAAGTTGCCCTGGAGAAAGGAGAAAGGCCCTTAATTGGTCTGGGGTGAATGTTTTGAATGAGCTTTATTTTTCTAAGTTATCTCCACAGCTCCTTCTACATGAAAAATAAGACAAGGGATTCATAGCATGTCTCTTCACTTCTCTAATTTGAAAACCATCTTAGTGGCATGTGACTATACTGCTCTTTTGTCTGTTTCTTAAACTGGCCTTGAAGCAGCAGGCAGAAAGAGAGTAGTTTTGGTCAATGAAACATGAGACAAATGTACTATTGTTTTAAGCATTCCTGATGAATCAGTAATTCCCTAACAGGGCACTACAGTTCTACCAGTTACTTCCCTTTATGACTTCATATAGAATAAAGTTCTTTAAATCTCTGGGAGAAGGTACTTTTTCTAGCTCAGTGCATTATCTGTTAATCTCCTAAAGATCAAATTTCAGAGAGAGAAAAAAACATGAAAAGACTCCATTTTATGGGAGTTAAAGAATAAATTAAGTTTTTAGGGATTTCCTTTTTGTCACTACTAAGTCTTGCTACAATTCTGAAGTTATTTCTCTATAGCAATTTCAGGAATTTTTTTAAATGCTGTTTTTGTAGCAATTTATAAATAGCAACTTTCTTAGTTGAAATTTAATATGGTATAATATCATTAGCACTATTGATATTGTATACATATATAATAATCTTTTGTTAGGGTAGGAATCATTGACAATTATTAAGCTTATTTTTATTTTTAATATTTTATCAGCATTTTTATTATGTCCACTTCTCTTCTTTTACTGTAAGAGTCTATTTTAGCTAAAGTCCAAGATTCTGACTCTCATTTGTGTTTACCATTGTTATAACTGGAATGAGTAATTTTTCTTCCATCCATCATCCTTCATGAGAATGTGAAGTTTTCTCCTATCATCTGGATCTAAGATGAATGAAATGTAACACATTTATTTAAAAGAGCTGCTTAACTATATCATTACTGCATGAAACAATCTAAGGTTACTTCTGACATTACTGCATGAAACAATCTAAGGTTACTTCTAACATTTGGTACTATGAGAAATTCGCTGTGAATTAAAGTAAAATGAGTAACTAATAAAAGAAAACATAGTTACTTGACCTATTTTTCCTCCTTATACTTGCAAGATAGTAGAGATAAGGATCATGAAGCCAGAAATCCTTAATGATTGTTAACCCTTTAGTAGGAATTACTAAATGTCTTACTAAATGTTGATGCAATTTGTTATGCATATTAAGTAGAAGAGCTGTAGAATGTTTCTTAATTTGTGCCCTTTGATTAAATAATTTAAATAGAAGATGTCAACTTGAAATGGTCAGAGATGAAGTTTTTTACAGAATAAATTTAATTTAATTTATTTTTTTTTTTTTATAATTTTTTAGTTGTAGATGGACACAATGTCTTTATTTTATTGCTCTGTATGTGGTGCTGAGGATCGAACCCAGGGCCTCACGCATGCGAGGCAAGCGCTCTACCGCTGAGCCACAATCCCAGCCCAAATTTAATTTATTTTAAATACTTGTTCCTGAATGAGAAAAGCAAAATATAAAGAATATATATTTTTGAAAATGTTTTTTTGTTCTGAAAATAGAAAACTAATATTATACCTCATAAAAACATAACTGGGCAGTTAATTGCAGGTTTTGTTTAGTAGAAATGATGAGGTTTTTGACCAATCTGTCCAGACTTACAATAAAGCTAACTGACTGTTTCAGTACTAGGATTGATCCCAGCGCCTCATGCATGCTAGGCAAATGCTCTACATTTGAGCTACATTACTAGCTCTAAAACTGCATTTAAAAAACTATACAAACATCAAAACAATGGACTTGTAAGACCACAAGTTACTTTATATTCCTTCTTCATGATTTAATGTGTACCTCATGATTTTTCAATAGAATAAAGCTTTGTCTTCAAACACAAATTCATACTTAATTGCTGTAGGAACCTGGGGTAAAGAGTGGGTAAATAGTATAACTATCTTGTAATCATCACAAATGAATTGTTATTGACAACTTTACTTCAGAAACTCTGCAACAAAAATGTTGATCTTAAGGTTTCTGAGAGTAAAATAGTTCAGAAGATGGGGAGGGGATGGGGTAGTAGGGGAGGAGGAAAGATGTGAATGTGTATAGTGTTATAGTCATTTAGAAGGAATAAGCTCTGGTATGCCGTTGTGTGGTAGGGATATTATAACTAATAATAATGTGTTGCATGTTTCAAAATAGTTGGAAGATTTTGAATGTTTTCAACAAATATATATGGTAAATGTTTAAGATGATAAATACACCAATTACTTTTATTTAACCATTTCATGCACTATGTGTATCAAAACATCACATCATAACCCATAAATAGGTATAATTATAATGTGTAAAACAAAAAGTGTTTTAGGTGCAGATTAAAATATCCTAGGAAAAGGTAACTGTCACAGACATTTATTATAGAGCTTCATTTTATGTACATTTTACTTAATCTCATGTAAAATGACACATTCAATCTCTGACTAACTTGGAAGGCCAATGCTGAGTACATAAAATAATATGAGTATTTTGCTTGCTTTGCTGATTGCAAAGTAAATGGTAAAATATTATAGATTTATGGTACAATATATTGATGAAAAAGCACATTATATCTACCATGCTCAATGAGTAACCTATTTAAGGTTTGAGAACTAATAAGTTATCAGCCCATATATAAATCCCATTACATATAAAATAATCAAAAGCTTCTGAAAGATCAAATAAAGAACATCAATTTAACAATTTTACTAGTCTTTTGGTTCATGAATCTTCTGACCTCTCTATGGATCAATGAATTAATTCTTGTAGTTTCAGTAGGGTTCTGTCCCTTAATATAATATATTAAGTTATCAAAGTTTAATGTTACTGAAAAATTTCCACCTGATTTCCATTTTAAAATTTTAAGTACATATTAATGCGTGTGTTCACAGGAGAGATTAACCAGAAAATTCTCTTCCTGGGAAAATCAAGGAGTTCAAGTAATAAGCTTGAAACTACTACAAAGCATGTTCTGAAGTAAATTTAAGACATCAGAATGCATAAGGCAAAGAGAAAAAAGATGGGCAGAAATATGTTGAGGAATATCAAAATTATAAATGTGTTAGTGTTTTAAAACCTCTGTTTCTAAGGCCTGGTGACCATGGTTTTATAATTATAGAGACCAGGGTAGGTACAACATAATGTTAGAATCTGATTCTAGACTTGGGCTTACATTGCTGTTTATGACAATTGTGTAGAGGTCAAAAAGATTCAGTGCAGTTAGGAGACAGCTATCTTCTGGAGGGTTCTTAGAAATTTGGAGACATTGTTTAGAAGAGAGGAGGTGATTTCTTCATGATTATCAATTTTTCTGAAAGTTTAGGAGAAAGGAACTGCAAATATGGAGGAAGAACAATCTTTGGAATCAAAGAGCAGTAAAGCCTTTTCCATGGAACTGCAGATTAATTTTTCTACAATGGAAAACTCATCATACTTTAAAATCTTAAAGTATTCATCTTTCATTTGGCATTTCTTATGTTTTTGCCTTCAGTGAATCTTCATAACTTTCAGGATAAAATTTATGCTAGTTTTCTGGTAGTAATAGACTTCTGGGTCTGATTTCCTATTCTTTTCCATTCTTTCCATCTTCTATGCTGCTAGAAGATATTTGAACATGATTTGCTTTCTCACCTCTTTGTCTCTTGCACACACTATATGGAATGTCCCCTTATTTTAAACTTTCTTTCAGACTTCTCCATCTTACCTAATTTGAAACTTCCTTGCTAAGTCTTATTTCTGGAAATACAGTTCAAAAATCTCTTAACCAGCTATCTTCCCCATCATCCTCAAATTCTTCATTACCCAGATGAGTGAGGTGTCCCTCCTGTGTGCTCTTATAACTTTTGGTTCATATTTCTATTATAAAGAATAAAGAATATAATGATGTTTTTCTGCAGCTATTACTTTACACTGCAATAAAATATACTTCTCATGCCTATTCCTTTTACCACTAAATTCCTAATGCTTAGCTCTCAGCAGAGTATCTGATATAAATAAGCACTTGGAATAATTTCTTGAATAAATGTTTATGTTGCCTTGAAAGTAGAGTTAGAACAAGGAACAATTAGCAAATTCACCATTTTGGAAAGGAAGAATTAGGAGGCTATCAAAAGCAAAAGCAATCACAGCTTAGGTTATATATACCTCTCAGCTGTTAGGAATAATGCTGCTATGAACTTGGGTGTGCATGTGTCTCTTGGAGACCCTGCTTTCATTGCTTTTATTTGTCTTTTGGTATTAGAATTGAACCCAGGAACACTCTACCATAAAATACATCCCCAGTCCTTTTTATTTTTATTTTTATTTTTTGAGACAATTCCTTAGGGCCCCCGAAGTTGCTGAGTTTGGCCTCACTTGAACTTGCAATTCTCCTGCCTCAGCCTCTGGAATTTCTAGGATTACAGGTGTTCCCCATAGCAACTGGCTATTTCTTTTGGATATATACCAAGAAGAAGGAATGTTGGATCATACAATAGCTCTAATTTTAATTTTTTTGAGGAACTATCATACTGTTTACCATGTTTGCACCATTCTGCCACTTCATCAACAGTAAGCAAGGGTTCCATTTTATCCACATCCCATATATAACTTGTTATTTTCTAGTGTTTATTTTGATATTAGTCATCTTAATGGTTGTCAGGTGATATTTCATTATGATTTTAATTTGCATTAGATACATAGTCCTGTCATGTTTCTGAGCTACTAAATCCAGCTAGGGTTGCATGAACTGTTAAAGTTTTATAATTTCTTTAACAAGCTTGAGTTTTTCACTGATAGCCAAAGGAATATTGTCTTACATGTTTATCTTTCCTAATGTTCTTAAAAACACACAGGATCTGCTGATTGATTTTGGGGGGGGGGTATCAGGGATTGAACTCAGGGACCCTCTGCCACTGAGCCACATCCTCAATCCTATTTTGTATTTTATTTAGCGACAGGTCTCATTGAATTGCTTAGTGCCTCACCATTGCTGAGGCTGGCTTTGAACTCCCAAGCTTCTGGAATTACAGGCGTGCAGCACCACACCGGGCTTACTGATAGCTTTTATATGCCACAACAAATCTAAACAATAGGAGGTCTTTTGGAATTAACAGGGAGGAATCTGGGCTGGAAAATGCAAATGTAACTTAAAAGGTAAAGAACTTTTAGTCAAACTTTGTAAGAACAAATCGTTATTATATTACTTCCTCCCAATATATAGCTAATAGAAACCCCACTGATGTCTTTGCTGGGACTCAAGCCCAGGGTTTTGTGCTTGATAGGCTTATCACTGAGTCACACCTCTAACCTTGACACTGAATTCTTTGCAGTCATATTGTTACCAGAAAAACAAGTAGGAGAAGGAGGACTAGAAACGAACTCGGAAAAGAGGAGGTGGAAGAAGAGTAGAAAAGGAAGAAAAAGGAAAGTAAGAGGAGAGGAGTGGGAAAAAAAGGAAAAGAAGGAAGAAATAAGGTTGGTATTCTGAAGCACTTTATGCAATAAGGCTGATTCTATCCCGCATTTCCCATCTAAGCAGAACAAGCGCCTGAGAGTAGTGAGTGTAAAGAAGCATTGGCACTCAAAAGTAAAAGGATAGGCTAGAAAAGAAGATAAGAAGATGCCAGACATAAACATGGACATTTCTTCATTTTTTTCAGATTAGTATTTGTTAACTTTTTACAAAAGGACTTCTCTAACTGTAGTCCAACCCTCTCATCTTATTATAATTACATCATAACTTTGTTACATCAATAGTATTTCCATTATTATAACTTATGAACTGAGATCTAGGGCAAGAAGCCATGTACTCTTACAAAGAGAAGTCTCTTATTTTATTATTACAAGATTGGTTCTAATAAAAAGAACCTCCATGTATTGTAAAGTGTATAACAAGGTCCAGGCATAGGGCAAATGTTAAATGATAACTATTGTTAAAGAAAAATTTATTCTGACTCTTGTTAAAACCATGGGGAAGACTTTATTCAGGGTTATTGCAACAGGAATATCCCAATAGGAGGGACTGACTATAGTTCAACTCTGTGTACTGCAAAGGTGGCAGGGGGTACATAGCCAGAGAGTAAAGTGAGTGGTCAGTGGAGGGAAATTTACTCAGAGGAGAAATCAAAGATAGAGTGTTGTTAAACTGGCCTGACAAAATTCTTGCTGGAAAGAGTCAAAGATTTAGATACCAAAGGTTGAGGATGAAGAACTTGATCAGATACATGGGTGGAGGATTTTCTGAAAAATGACTTAGGCTTCTCACTAAGACTGGGCTGGGCAGCCCCGAGGATAAAGTGAGGAAGGAAGGAATTAAGCCAAGGTTTAGGGAAGAAGACTCTTAGGTCTTGGTCAATGATAGAGTCTTTGATAGTACATAAGATCCAATATACCTCTATCCTCTAAGCTGTTGTCCTTCAACATATTATTCTTACTGATTTGAGAATGTCCAAATACTTTCATGACTACTTTGCTTGTTTCAAATGGGGTTTGGAGGTTGGGGATCTTTTAACTATTTGTGTTCATCATGGATGCTGTCTTGAAATACCTGTTTTCATTCATTGTAAAAAATATCTCTATAAATTTAATTTGCCTACTTCTTACATTTTCTTGCCTTCAACAATAAGATCTTAGGTTATAGTGTTCTTTTTGTGCTTATGTATCTGTATTATTTTGTAGTGCTTAAAAATGGCCAGTACACACACTAACAATAAAACTAACTACACTTACACTAACAATAACACTAACTTACACCAACAATAAAAACAAAGCCAAGTGACATAAAAACATTTTATATTTAAAAGAAAAAAAAACAAGCACGATTTCCTTCATGAAGAATCAACTCAAAGATAGAGTTTCTGTTAAAAAAATATATACCAAATTTACACATTAAGAATTTTTGTGCAGGGTGAGATATAGAGGTTTAATTTCATTCTACTACATATGGATTTCCAGTTTTCCCAGAACCATTTGTTGAAGCAAGGCTATCTTTTCTACAATGCATGTTTATTGTGCCTTTGTTTAGTATGAGATAACTATTTATGTCGATATGACTCTGTGTCTTCTATTTTGTACTATCGGTCTTTACGTCTGTTTTGCTGCTAATACCATGCTGTTTTTGTTACTATATCTCTGTAGTATAATTTAAGGCCTGGTATTGCCTCCTGAGTCACTTTTCTCACTAAGGATTTCTTTGGCTATTCTGGGCCTCTTATTTTTCCAAATGAATTTCATGACTGCTTTTTCTATTTCTATGAAGAATGAACATTCTCTCTGATATGTGAATGCTAACTCAGAACAAGGGAGGGTAAGATTAGAAGTTCATTGGACTAGACAAAGAGGAATGAAGGAAAAGGAGAGGGAATGGGAATAGAAAAGATAGCAGAATGAATTGGACCTATCTTTCTTATCCTTATATATGAATACATGACCAATGTAACTCCACATCATATACAATCACAATAATGGAATCCTAATTAGAGCAAGTTATACTTATTTTACGTATGTATAATACGTCAAAATACACTCCACTGTTATGTATACCTAGAAAGAACAAATTTTTAAAAAAGAATTTGTATTTTAGTGCAAAAGAGGTATGACTTTCATGATATCAATAAACTTGTTATAGTAAACAGGGTGGTATGCTGAATTGGCCATAACTTTCATGATGTGAATTGTTTTCACAAGACAATATATTTTTACGAAGTATGAGTATATAATAAGTATATACTCTAAATAATAATGATTTTAAATTATCTATTAAGACTTTTGCTTGTCACGAATCTGACAATTTTTACAACTCCTTTCTAATTTTTCCTGTGTACATTTGTACTTCAGAAGGCAGCTACCAAAACCTCCCTATTTTTCTTCTATTTCAGTGTTATGGTTTTATACGTTGCTAAATCCCAGGCAGGCAAACAGATTCAAATAAAATTTGGTGATAAAAGAAAACAGCACCCACTGTATGTTGAGAATTTCGATGGCAACTTTCAGCTGAATGTGAATTAAAATGGCTGGGTTATAAATCCCCTGAAAATAAGGTTTATAATGGAAATGCTGACAGGCATTTAACGATAGCAGCAGTAGCTGGCACCACTGTCATAAAAGGACTTATATGAAAAAAAAAATGTATGCTTCACAAAGACATGCAGATTTCAGGGTAAAGCTATGTGCAGACTCAGTATAAGAATGGATGATAATATGCCTCAGCAATTATGATGCATGGATGTTAGTAACAAAGAATCTTGAAATTCAGCTTCCAATCAAATTATGAAAGAGTTTAAGAAAAAAAACTGAATGCAGCATTCTTCAGTTCTATTACTCTGGCACCATCATCCTGTTATGAATGTATTTTATTCTGCTTTAGAATGAGAGCAGAGAAGAGCTTAGTCAGAAAAGGACCCCCATGAAAACAAGATGGCTATTTCAACAGGCAATCCTTTGGAACTCTCACACAAATGAATGAATGATTAAACTGTTAGAGAGGCATTAGGTAAGATAATACAAATGATATCCTTTCAAGAACACCACTGAATTTCTGTAGTCATAAAGTTCATAGTTCTATTTCTTTCAGATCCTTTCCTAGAGGGGACAATAGCCCTAAGTAACTTCTCTAAACTATCTGCATTTTGAAAGATTGTCCCTTTTTTACATCGAAATAATAAATTAGTGACTTTGTTTTTCTTTTTTCATTAGCAAAAAGTCACATGCTATTTTTTTGTTTGAATTTAAATTCCTTATGCATTTCTGAGTAAAGAAATGAGAGATGAAAGTGCCATATTTTTCCTGATTATAGTTACAAAATAAAACAAAAAGCAATATCTTTGTAAATGCCTATAGATCCAAACTGATCACTAGTAGATTCTTGTATCCAGACACCCATGCTCCAGGTTACTCTCAAAGATCTCTACTCTGTAATTTTTCTGACAAATAACGAAGTC
This sequence comes from Geosciurus inauris, assembly GCA_004024805.1. Lineage (NCBI taxonomy): Eukaryota > Metazoa > Chordata > Mammalia > Rodentia > Sciuridae > Geosciurus > Geosciurus inauris. The sequence goes on from PVHX01000721.1 coordinate 114,071, forward strand.
TTTGGTTATTTTGGGAGAGAATCTTCCTCATGAAAGGATAAAAGTATACTGGTGTGAGTGCCTGTATATTCTTTCTTCATGCCTATAAATCCCACCCAAACTGTCAAGGTTGACAATCCAAAACGATAATCAAAACCACTTTTTACATTCCTTCTTGTAACTGCCGCAGGCAAGTTTTAAAAGATATGCTAACAAATCCCAGAGAATAGCTGGTATTAAATATTTGATATAACCTGAAATGAATACTGTGGATATAAAATGTAAGTCATATAGCTATTTCACTTCTTATCTGTAGGTAACCATAGATGGAATGTGCTTATATATGTATGTGCATAATGATTTTCAATTATTTAATGGAATTCATTAATTAATTTAACAATAATAGACACACATACATATTTAATTGTTTAATTCATAAAAGATTTGGGAAAAGTCCAAATAAAAACATTTTTCTGTTTTTTAAGTTGGTTTATTTTAATATTCTATAACAAAAGTAAATATGTATAAAATCACCCAGTATAATTGTTTATAATAATTTAAATGTATTTATCATATACTTGAGTATACATTTACTGCTTTGTGTAGACCTTTTTAAAATTACACCAAATATAAGGAAAGTTAACAAATTATACACAGTCGGTGAATTTTTACAAAGTGAACACATTAGCTTAACAGTACACAGATTAAGACAAAGTACTCTGAAGTTTTCCTCTTTTCCCATCTTATGTACCACCAATTGCAAAAGTGACCTCTTAGTTTACTTTAGGAATAAATCATAAGATGAGGGTTTGGGCTCAGGTGGTTTCTTGAAGAGGAGACTCCAGAGTTCACAAGTGAGAGTAGGGGAGAGAGCCATGAAAGAGATTCATAAAACGTGAGCTACAGTATGGGTTAATGCTGTGAGCAACTGGGTCTCAATTCTGCCACAAACATCCTAAGTAACAATGTGAAATGTTCCCCAGAACTGGTCATTGGAGGATGGGAGACTCTATTTACCTACTGTCTTCCATTTTATTTGCTGGGAGTTTCTCAGGAGACTTATGTGCACTTCCCTAGTTTGGGTTTAAGTGAGACAGGAAAATCTACCCTGGTGATGATCAGAGCCCTCAGACAGAAAAGGCTGTCAGCATGAGGAAACCCAGGGACACTGAGAATAGAATATGGCATCAAAAGTTTTTACTCTACCAGTATTCTGAGTTTTATCATAAAGATTGATTTCTTCCTAATGTTTTTCAACACTTATAAATACAATCCTGAAGAGTCTATTCAATACCTGGTGTCTTTAGATCAACATGTATTCTGAGACCATCCATGATGCTGCAGATAGGAGAGATTCATTGGTTCCATCACTGAATGGCACTCCATTGTATGAATATCTTATAATTTATTTGTCAATTTCTCTAACAATGAATATTTGGATAATTTTCCTATTTTTGACTCTTTCAGATAAAGCCACCATGAATAATCTCATATTTTGGTAGACCTAATAAATATGCATTTCTCCTAAGTGCTTACCTAGAACTGTAAACTTGTTTGTAGGCATGAGTATATTCAGCCTTAGTAGATGATGCCACACATTCTCCCAAAACTGTTATGTATTTATATTCCCAACAGCTTTTGATAGAAATTTCATCATTCTCCTTTGGCTTGAGAAATTCTATTTAATATTTCTTGTTTTTAATAATATTTTCTTACTTTATTGCACATTCATTAAAAACAGGAACACCAATATGTAATATTTTTCTTTTAAATAACACTTTCTGAGGTACAGTCTTGGGGGGAACATTAGGTACATTTTTCCTCTTCACAATGCAGTACATGAGTCTCAAGGGTTTTATGTTACTTTGACAAAGAAAATAAATGTGATGGCCATGGGTTCAGATAGGACTGCCAGTTCTTCAGGCAGGCTTTGGTGTTGATGAAGCACCACAGTACTGGTAGTAACCCAGGTGAGGCAAGCCAGGTGAGGGCCAGGGAGCCATGGCCAGAAAATGCCCTGCCTGCCCACTCAAGATGAAACTCTGGGTTTGGGAGAACCCCCTGCAAGCCCACTCTGTACCCAACCATGCAACCTCTATTACTTTTTTACTGTTTCTGAAAGACATGATTGTCAGAAAATTTCTTTATACAGAAACAATTGATTTTTGAAATATATATGTGTATATGTGTGTGTATATTTCTAAGTTATCCTTTATTTTCTTTCATGACTTTAGAGTTGCCATTTCAATTTCTTCTGGTGTTCATCAATGCTATGGAAAATTGGCTGTCAATCTTATTATTGTTCTTTGAAGTTAATGTGTATTTTTCCCCTAGTCATTTTTAAGATTTTCTTGTCTTTTGTTTTTTAGAATCTTTTTTAACAAGCCAAGACTAAGCCATTATTACATTTATGCTTTCTCTTCTCTCATTAAAGAATTATTTATCCTGAGTGATTCAGCTCCTGATTATTACACATTACGTAAGGGATGGCACAGTTAGAAATGAGTGTATCATCTGATGATCTTCAATATCCATCATTTGAGGACTGCCTATTATATCCAATTTTTGAAACCATTTACTGACAAAAAATGACAATTAGGTCAAGGCAAAGAAACTAGCCTTCTACCATCATGTCTCTATATCTTTTTTTTTCTTTTTTGGCACCAGGGATTGAATTCAGGGGTACTCGACCACTGAGCCACATCCCCAGCCCTATTTTATGTTTTATTTAGAAACAGGGTCTCACTGAGTTGCTTAGCACCTCGTCATTGCTAAGGCTGCTTTGAACTCGTGATCCTCCTATCTCACCTCCCAAAGTACTGGGATTACAGGCATGCCCCACCATGCCCAGCCATGTCTCTATATCTTTATAGAGACCTTCTGATTATTTGATATACATACAGCATTAACATTAATCCATTTTGTATTCAAGGATATCTTCATATTGCTTATAATATTTTTCTTCCCTTCCAAATAAATATTTCTCTGAAAAGTAAAGCCAAATTTGTTCAGCATGGTTTGTTTGGGACACACCCATGAAGATTCCACAGGTTACCAATTTATAAGTTGTTAATCAATAATCAATAATTTGGGGGAAATTGGTCTAAAATTTATTGCTTAAAAATCCATAAGTTGACTTTAACTTATTTGGATTTTGAGAGGCTTCTGTGGTTCAAATTTTTAATTAATCAACTCTGAATTCTTATATGGTTAATTTAAGATTGCAGTTGAACTTCTTTAAAGTAGTTGGGTATTTTCATATATTTTTATTCTTTTTAAATTTCAGATTCTATTTAAGAATTTGCTATTTCTGCTGTTTCAAAGTTGAATATAATTCTTTATGATGACATAAATAGAAACCATACAAAAATTTAGTATATCATTTTTCCTTCTGTCAAGGCTTATTTACATCACATCCCTAGGCCATAAACTTGTCTCTTTCAAATAGTCTTTTATCTCAAATATCCTTTGTTGTTGACCTTAACATTTCATTTAGCTTCAAATTTTTATTTCAGCATTATACAAGATTCTCTAATTCCTGACACTTATATAAATTCTACATTTTTCTAATTAAAAAGGACATGACTACCAGTGTGAGCTCCAACAATAATAAAAAAGCTGAATACACTGAAATCAATAATCTTGTTAGATTCATCAGTAACTAATGTTGTAGGGAAAACTGACACTCTAAAACCTAAAGAGATTGATCCAGAGTCAGCTGAGGTCTGTTTCCTTGGAACAGAAGCCCTTGGGATATAACCTGGTAGGACCACTTAAATAGTAATTTTAAGAGAATTATGGATTCTAAATGTGAGAAATTCCTGGTGGCTGTAGCCTTGATGAAAAGCACTTACTTTTAGGATCCCACCAGTTTCTTACCGTGAAAGTCTGGGAAACATCCCCTTCTGGATCTGGCAGGGAGAGGGAAAGAATAATCTTTGTGAAATATGCCCAGAAAGTTCTCCATAACAAGTTCCTACTCTCCACAGGAAAAGATTTTAGCAGAATCTTATCCCAGCTGGTAGAAGGTCATTCCCCATACATCTTTTCCTTCTAGTCTTCCTGTCTCACATACAAGTGGGAAAAAGCAATACCTTTGGATAACATTTGTAAAAGTTACACACAAGAGACACAGACCTACCAAAAGATTGATATTTAATCATAAGATTATATAAATCTTCTCCACAACACTTTACTACCCTACCATTCAGGTTCCAGCAAATTAACAGTGTACATGGCTGAAATGGCAGTAAGATAGAAGCTCTCCCTGAAGAGTACTTAAGGAAACCCAAAACAAGACTGAAGTCAAAACAAGGACACTCAAGGAAGTTGAAACCCCTACCTTCTACAGCTACCGCAAACTGTAGAAAACATTAAGCACAGCCCAACAAGTCATCTATTGGGAAAATATATTTGTAAATCACATAACAAATAGAGAACTTGTATCAAAATATACAAAGAACATTTAAAAATCAATAGTAAGAAATCAAACAACCTACTTCGAAAAAAATGGGCCTGTGGTCTGAACAGAGTTTTCCCTAAAGAAGATATGCTGATAGTATATAGCATATGAAAAGGTGTACAATATTGTCGTTAGGGGAATGCAGAAGAAAACGGTCCTCAGAGATATGATAACACACTTATTAAAATAGCTAAAACTGAAAAACCGAGTCCATCTGTTATGGTTTGGATGTGAAATGTCCCTCAAAAGCTTGTGTGTGAGACAATGCCAAAGCATTCAGAGGTAAAATGACTGGGTTGATTCACCCAATCAGTGAATTAATCCCTTGATAGGGATTAACTGAGTGGTAACTGAAGTAAGGTAGAGTGGAGCTGGCGAAGGTGGGTCATTGGGGGCGTGCCTTTCTGGTATATATTTTGTATCTGGTGAGTGGAGTTTCTATTTCCTGAAAATCATGTGAGCCATTTCCCTCCACCACACTCTTCCACCATGATGAATTGCCTCACCTCAAGCCCTGTGAAATGGAACTGGCTATGGACCAAGACCTCCGAAACAGTGAGCCCCAAAATAAACTTTTCCTCCTTTAAAATTGTTCTTGCTGGGTCTTTTGGTCACAGCAGTGAAAAATCTGACTGAAACAACACCTGTTTACTGAAGAAGTGTGAAACAAGGTGATCAAGGTAGTAGCAGCAGCAGTAAGTCTTGTTAGAATATACCTTAATGTCTTCTTGCAGTCTTGTTGATAGGATGGCACTTTGCCTCCATAATCTTCCTCCCCAAAACCCATAAACCAAGTTTAACCATGAAAAAGTCTGACAAATCCCAAATAAGGGAATTATACTTTGAAGAATTTTTACTTGAACAGTACTCCTCCAAATTATCAAGGTCATTGAAAATTAGGAAAGTAGGAAATCTTTGCAGCCAGGAAGAGCCCAAGGAACTATAATAACTAACTATAATGTAGTATCCTAACAGGGATCCTAGAACATCAGAAGGATATTATGTAAAAACCAAGGAATTTTTAGTATAGTTAAGAATGATGTACCAATGATGGTTCATTAGTCATGACAAATATACTATACTAATGTAAGTTGTTAACAATAGGGTGTTTTGGATATTGAGTTTATGGGGACTCCATACTATCTTCACATAAATATTTCCTTTAAATATAAAATTACAGTGAAAGTTAATTTTATTTTATTATTTACTCTTAATGGAGAAAACTTGGAAAGCACAGACTAGCATGTTTCTTTCTCTACTTCATTCTTCCTCATATGCTACTTCTGCTGCCTAATTTACATGCTTTTTTGGAATCCTACCTAATTAGTTAAGGCTCTGTGGAACCACACTGCTTTATTTTGCTGATTTTATAGCTTTTCTTCTGTATGGGATCAGTATATAATTTACTTATAAATTTAAAGCAATTTACTTCTTGGAGTCTTCACCACCAAACTTCTGGAATGTGCTTTGTGTGTTCATCTGGTAGGTTTATTCCTTCTTGCACTATCAGAGGCTCAGAGTGCAAGCTTTATGAAACACACTAAGAAATGAAGCACTGTCATGTTTTAAAATTTCTTAATCATACTATGTATATTTGTGCACAAGGTATACTGTGGAGAGTAACAATGTAATATAAAGTAAGATAAAATAAATAATATAGGTATTTCCATCATTTCTACTCTATCATGTGACTCTTTTGATCAGAGTTAAATGCTGTAATGCTGTATCCTTTTGACAAGAGTTGAGGTCAACAGCTTCTATCTTGTATTTATTTAAGGAATTTTTATATCTGTATTTATTTAAAAGATTAAATATCTCAGCAGGTCATTACCAGATGTTTTGGTTTTTTGCATAAGCATATTTTTAACCTGTTTCTGTGATAGGCAGCATCTCCTAGTAATATTTTATGTACTCTAGTCATGAATCTGTCCTAGGAAAATCTCATCCATGTCTTTGTGTGTGTGTGTGTGTGTGCTGGGGCGAGGGGTACCAGGGATTGAACTGAGCAATATCTCCAGGCCTATTTTGTTTTTTATTTAGAGACAGAGTCTCACTGAGTTGCTTAGCACCTTACTGTTGCTAAAGCTGGCTTTGGACTTCTGATCCTCCTGCCTCAGCCTCCTGAGCTGAGCTGCTGGGATTACAGGCATGTACCACCATGCTGGGCTCCATCCATGTCTTCCTTGGTGGAGAGAGATGCAGTTTTATCACTGTATAATGTTACTGAGGTTGCAAAGTTCAGACAATTAAGATGGTGCTGTTTTTCTTGTACTTAATATGAGACATCATAATTTATATTAGAAACAAAAGGAAAGCAAGGAAAAGACATGAAGCTCATGCACTAGAATAGGACAGATGATAGCAGAAGAAAATGAAATGTTGAAGAAATGTGTTGATGCATTATCAAAAAGTTTCCTTGTGATTGAAAATAGTGAGCCCAATGATTTCCAAAAAGAAATATCAGGGTTCTTATCAAGTAACTGAAACATGATGATGTGTAATAAATATTTGGAGTTACACATTTGTCTACTAAGATATGTGCTGTAACCCCCAAAATGACAAGGCTACAGTTTAGAGTCACAGCTGTAGGCCCCAAAAGTAATGACAATAGACAGACAAACTAAATCTAAAGTGAATGGTTTTAGTAGCAAGGGCTCATGGAGAAACATGATTGGAATTAGAAAAAAGTATCATCAGGACATTTGGTCTGGACAGCAAACAATTTTGCCCTGTTGGGTAAAGAATGGAGGAATGGTAGCACCAGAGTCATTTGTAGATAGGGTTCCAGGGGACATTCCTCCCAGGTTCCTAAAAAGTTGACTTTTCTAAAGTAAATGAACAGAGCATGCAGATTGAATTGAGTTTTTAATACCTGGTAGATATGACCTACTAGTCAATTCTTTTAATCTCTGCTGATCAACATATATTTATCATCCATTTATGTTCTGACAAAATATTGCTTCTGAGGAGGGTTAACTAATGGTATCACAAATAATTTGTACTGGTTATTTCTGGCTTCTGTCTTCTGTTAGGATCACTTGATAATCACTCAGACCCTTTTATCCAACACCCTATGCTCTACCCATAATATATTGTCTGTTTGGCCCAAGAATACTATACTAATTGATATTTCTATGCCTTTTCATGTTCTCTTTCTGATGTCTGAAATTCCCTCATCTCTATGTTTTGGCTCACTCTTTTTTTCAAGATTCAACAGAAGTAGTATTCTTGATCACTTATATCTCCTTTATTGTCCTACAACACATATAAGGCATGTATTTGTAAACTTCCAACTATTTTATGAACTCCTCTACCAGACTAAGACCTTTGTATCAATTGGGAGGAAAATATTGTTTGATTTATAGTAAGATCTCATTACATGTTTATTGATTTGAATTTAAATATGCTAAGTAACCCCCAAAGAAATTCTATTTTTTTATAAACATTCCACTGTACATAATAAGCACTCAGCAAAAACCTACAGAGCTCTATTGAATTATGTTTGATGCCCCAAGGACACAGAATATGCCTGTAATTATATAATCATGACTAAATCTGTCCATTTGTCCATTCCCCCACCTAGTTTTGTAGGCTATCAGAATGTATAAATTAAGTGCATGAGATCTGGAGACATATTTCTGGCTTTGCTTTTTACTCACAAATGCTTTTTGTGATTTAGTTTCCTCATCTTCAAAATGAAGCTATTAATAGCATCTAGTTTATATTCAGTTATATATTATAATCTATTTTAAGTTACACACTTATAATTGTTACAAAAAGTTTGCATGAAGTATCCTATTGTTCAAACTTGAGCATGTAAATCAAACATTATATACCTAATATACACTGGTACTTGGCAAGCCCTTAGCAAAAATATTCTGCAGTGTAAATGCTCAATTAATACTCATTACCCACTTCTTTACTCCCTATTACTCTAGGATAGCTAACATGAACTTCTGGTACAATGACATTAAAACCTCTGTGATAGACCTATCACCAAATGGAAATATAGCATCTGTTTCCCAACAAAATATATGTATCCATTATTTATTCCTTAACACTAGTTTTGAACAGAATGAAGACAGTGGGAATGGGGCTATTTTGCTCAAGTGAAGAGAATTCCAAATACACCTTTGTAACTAGATCATTTTTGTTTTGAGTTTCATACATCAAAACTTATTCTATTCTGAGCATTAATAGTGATATCTTTCATCCTAGTCCTGTAACAAATAGCTTGGGATAGAGTAGAAACTTCCTATTTGAATGATATTAATTGGGGGAGAGTGAAATATGCTAACTACAGAAGAGATAGGGTAAAATATGAGGAAAATATGAGACCTATTTAAAATAGTCTACTCCTTAAATCTCATCATACATAGGTAAAATAAGGTAATGAACATAAACATATAAATATGAAATAAATTAAGATTTTAATAATATAAGTATACTCACAAGTGTAACATTAATATGTTTTAGAAAAAGTCATAAATCAGTAAAATTTTAGGTATTGATTTCCAGTGAGAAATGCTCAACATTTCACCACTTAAACATAATTTAAATAAATAAAACAAAATCCAACATAGAAATAGTTCATATCTTGTAAAATTGAAGATAGCTTAAAATGTGGGCTGCTTAGCTCTTCAATTAATGAAGTCAAGAAGGTCAGAGTGATCATCAGAAACAATTTGTGAGAAGTGAGGATTTAACTAACATCATCTTTGTGCAAAAATAGTATAAAATTGGAAACTAAAAAGGAAAACTTATAAGGTACATAGTAATAATATTTAATTGAGTTAGGTATAGAAAATAAAGTACAAAGATACATCCTGATAGCACATACAGTCAAGAAAAATAATGTATTTATGACTTTCCACATCCAGATATGATAAGTGGCAGGGCTGATGATCTATATATCTGGGTCATATATTTTGGATACTATCATTGAAAATTATTTTAGAGTATGACCTGTGACATGGATAATTTTAAATTTTACAATAATTAAAATGAATTCCTGTGCCTAATTTCCATTTTGAATAGTACAGGGGGAAAAAAAAGTTAATGAAGGAAAAATGGTTGTTTTGAAATGTCCTTTACCTCACTTAACAATAAGAGGGATGAACTAGATTTTGCTTCAAAAGGTATGGCTGTGTTGAGTCTGCTAACTTCTATTCCTGAAGATATTACTATGATGGTTTATGAATTTTGTCCCCTGAGCTCATACACCATGCCATATTAAACTTTAATGAAATAAGCACAACATTGTATGTTTGTTTTATGAATGACTGTACTTAATAAACAATGCATTATTTAGTTTGAAGGAACTAACCAAAGGAAGTTATAGTCTAGGAAAAGAGAATTGTGAAATAAAAAGAATAGGTCATTTCAAAGTTCTCTTCAGCTCCAAATTGTTCAACCCATGTGTTCTTCTCTGACCTCTTAAGTGTTTGAAGAAAACTTGCATTGTTGAAGGGCAACACATTTTATCAAAGAATAGTATATTGTATTAGGAAAAAAACCACCAAATAACAAAGTTAATACAATAAAGTGCAAAGATAAGTTGAAAAGTAGTACAATAAAATAATATGGCTTTGGGAATCATATCAAAACAGAAAATCTAATAGCTACTGAATCACAGTTTCTGAATTTTCAATATAAACTTGAGACATTGTCCATGAAAAGTCATTATGTCACAGACAGAATAAAGGGAGAAACAAGATGTAAGCGATGAAAGAATCTTCTTCTCTTTAATACAACCTTTTGAATAAATAATAATATAATTCATAAAAGAGTATGCATATATGTTGTACTGCTAAAAACATCTCTGCAAAAATTACATACAATTTGCAGTTGGCTTTTGGGTCGTCTTTGATATCTCTTTCTAAATAGTGTTTGCAGTGGTAAGATTATACTTAACAAGATAATTTGTGAATCTTCCAATGGTGGATCATATATTACTTGAACATTTTTGTTTTAATAGTATTTCAACTTATAGAAAAATCACAAGACTTTTTCTAAAAGTTCAATAAACCCTTTATCCAAATCTATTACCTTTATTTCATCTTCACATATACATATGCCATTTGAAACAGTTTGAAACACTGTTCTTTGCTAGCCTAAATATTTTAGTGTATATTCCGAAGAGCAAAGACATTCTGTTAAACAATGGGAAAATCATCAAAACCACATAATTACACAATAATACAGAACTATTGTTTAATCCAGAACTTACACTCAAATTTTTTGAATCGATGCAGAAACGCAATTTTATCAATTTTTCCCAGTCAAGGTATAATCTGGTATGACAAATTATTATTGTTTTTTGAATTCTTTAATGTGGAAGAGTTGCTCTGCATTCTTTATTTTTTTTATCTTAACATTTTGGATAGTTTATGTTGTAAAACATTCCTCAGTTTGCATAGTCTAATATTTCTTGGCAATTAGATTCAGATTCTGTATCTCTGTCAGGAATAAAACAGATGTGATGCTCTCTTTAGGGCACAAGACTCGACATTAATGATGCTTTGACCATTTAGTAAATGCTACTACACTCATTAGGTTTTTCCATCATAAAGTTACTATTTTCTTTTTTGCAATTAATACATAAGTTAAATGGACATATTATGAGTATAATTTGTGATGAGACGCTCTTTGTCTATGGAACTATCTAAGCCCCCACCAAAATTTTAGCCACTACTCCTATCATTCACTGATGATTTTCCAATTCCATTGTTTTTTCCATAATCATTAGAATTCTAGCATACAGAACTTTTCTTATTTACCCATTCTTTACATATTTAACTTACAGATTCTTATTTTTTCAATTATTTATACCCACTATTATCATTATTTTTTACTTTTACTATTTATTCACATTGTTCCAGATTTTACCAAGCCTTAGCCCCTTCAAGTTATCTCCTATATAATTTTGACATGCCCCCAATATTGTCTTTGTATTTGATGTAATTGGTATTACTTGAAGATGTTCCAGATACATCTTGTGTATTTTCTGCTAAAGATCTGGGTTTTAACCATTTTTCCAAGGGTCCTTGTTTCCTTTTACTTTAAAATGATATTTACAGAACAGGATCTATGCATCAGTTTCCTTGATTGTTAGTGTTGCTATAGGTGAGAGTTAAGGTGTGTGAGTGTATCTATGTGTGTGTGTGTGTGTGTGTGTGTGTCTAAGTAACATAGGCAACTATAACATATTCTATGTGTAATTTAAGAATATATAATGTACTCATATATGAAAATAGGTATTTTATATATTTTGAAAATATATAATATATGAGGTTAGTTTGTAACTTTGTTGCATTCCATTGACACAGGGTACTCTGGAGTCTCTTCCTACTTTTGTAACTTGCTTCCTCAGCAGAGATGCCTGCCTTCTGCTATTCTCAATATAGTTATTAATTTACTGTCTAAAATACGTAGAAGGTGCTTTCAGAATGCTAATTCATGCTGCTGTGAAAAGCAAGCTTCAGGAAAAGAATTAAAGGTTCATTTAAATTTTTAGGTAAAATATAGAGAGAGTGAAATTCACAAATCTTAAGTGAAAAATCCTAAGAATCTTGAAAATAGATTCGCTCATGAAACATTTAGACTTTTCAAAATTTAGAACATTTTTGTTCATATAGCATAGTGAAATAACAGCACGAACTCTTTGGTGTTTGATTTCTTTGATGCAGTATAATGCTGGTGAAATTTGTCCATATTGTTGCATGTATTAGGAGTTTGTTCCATTTTATTGCTGATTAGTATTCCTTTGTATAATGTACAACTAATTTATTCATTCTCCTCTTAATGAACATGTGGGTTGTTTTCAGCATTTGGCTTTTATGAATAAAAATGCCAAAATCATTATTTTAAAAGTCCTTTTGAAGACATATGTTTCTAGATCTATTGGAAAACACCTAAGAGTGGAGTTACTAGGTCATATGGTAGGTATAAATTTAAGTTTGTAAGAAACTGCTACAATTTTTTCCTAAATGGTCGTATCATTTGTATATTCAGCAGCAATGTGTAAGTATTCCAATTTGCTTCGAATTGTCACTGACATTTAGTATTTTCATTTTTTAAATTTCAGGATTTGAGTGGCTGTATAGGAGCATCTCATAATGGCTATAATTTTTATTTCCCAAATGTACTAGTTACTCTTATTCATTTTATTTTCTCATAGTAAATGTCATAAGAAATATTTGCCTACTTCCACTGTGCAGGTTAATCTTCTTTGTTTGCCTTAAGAACCGTTACGATTTTAGCTTTGGCATTTAGGTTATGATACCTCTCAAATTAATTTTTGTGTTTGGTGTTGGGTAGAGTTCAACCTTCATGTTTTTCCATATGGATATTCAGTTGATCTAGCTTCATTTGTTAAAGAGACTTTCCCCAGTGATTTTCTTTGATGCTTTTGTGGAAATTCAATTGTGCTGTATAAGTGTAGGTCTATTTCTGGACTCTCTTGTGAATTTCATTGATGCAATTATCTATCATTAAAGAGAATCCAAGTAGTCTTAATTACTATAGCTTTAGAGTAATTCTTGAAGTTGGATGGTTAAGTCCTCCCCCTACTTTTCCCCCAAGAATTTTTGGCTATGTTAGGCATTTTGCATTTCCAAATAAATTTGAATCAGCTTTTATATTTCTTCAAGAAAAGCCTGTTGTCATTTGCATTGGGATTGTGTTCAATCTATAGATCAGTTGGAGGAAATTGAAGAATTAAGATCCTAACAATTTTGAACCGTCTAATCCACAAACATAGTTTTTTCTCCATTGATTTAAGATTTTGGTTAATTTCTCTTAACAATGTTTTGTGGTTTTAAATGAACTCTTTTGTTATATTTGTTAATGTTTCATGTTTTTAAACACCATTGTTTACAAGTTTGATTTTTTAATCCGTGTTCTAGTTGTATGCTGCTAGTATATTAATCTTGTAACCTCCAACTCTGCTAAATTCCTACTAGTTCAAGCAGTTGTTTTAAAAATTCCTTGTGATTTTCTTTGTAAATATAGTTATGTTACCTACAAGTAGAGACGAATATAATTTTATCTTATGATCTGTTTTCTTCTTGCCTCTTTGGCCCAATGTGAAATAGTAATGACAAAAGCAGACATCTTTTCCTTTTCACCAATTTTATACAAAATAATTCAGTGTTGCACCATTATGCATATTAGCTATAGGTATTTTGAGTATGCCCTTATAAGACTGAGAAAATACATTCTCTACACATATTAAAGGATTCCAAGCTATTTCTCCTTTAGTCTGTTAATATAGTGAATTATAATAATTGATTTTCAAATGTTAAAACAACTTTGCATTCCTTGAAGAAATCACATTTGCTCAGTATATATTATCTGATTTATATATTGCAGGCTTCATTTTGCTAACATTTTGTTAGGAATTTTTACATGTTTATTCATGAGAGATATTAGTATTTCTTTTTTTAAAAATATTCTTTGTCAGCTTTTGGGTAATGTTGGTTTCATAAAATAAGCTTAGATGTGTTCTCTCCATCTCAATTTTTGGAAAATTTAGTATAAGATTGGTATTTTTAACAGTAGAATTTGGATCAGACAGTAAAACCACAAATCCCTTGAGTTTTCTTTACCAGAAAGTATTAGTTTATTTCTATTTTTTTAAATAAAAATTCTACTGTTTACTAGATATGAGGGTTATTCAGATTTTCTATTTCAGCTTATATTAATTTTAGCAATTGTGTTTCACAGGGATTCATTCATTTACTCTAAGCTGTCAAATTTTTTAAATGAAGCTATAAATAATAATACCTTGTGATTCTGTTATCTGTAAAACTCTGTAATGCAATTCCTCTTTCTTACATTATCTTAGTAATTCTTATTTTTATTTTTTATTGGTCTTTCTAACATTTTATCATTTTTAGAGAATCAATTTTGATTTTGTTAATTTTCTCCATTTTGTTGATTTCTTTTTTCATTATTTTATTTATCTATATATTTTATGTCTAATTTTGTATTTTTAAAAATATTACAACAAAAAATAAGTCATTTATTTAAATATTTAATCTCTTCTTATATAAGCATCTAAGCACTGCTTTAGGTACTGTCTGAAAACTTGACATACTGTATTTCATCATCATTCATGTCAAGACATATTCTAATTTTCTTTGTGACTGGACTTTGGCCTGTGGATTATTTAGAAGTGGATTCTTTAAATCCAAATATTTAAAGATTTCTAGATATTTCTTGTCATTGATTTTTAATTTAAATTTGTTATGGCCATAGAGTATGCTCTATCTTAAGCTATGCTCTCTGGGAGATATTTTGTAAGCACTTAAAACCTTCATATTCTATAGTCATTATGTGATTATTCTGTAAAAGCCAATTAGGACAGGACAGTAGTTACAAATTGACATGTTTCATATCCTCCATAAACACAGTCTGAATGAAACTTTATACAATAGTTTCAATGCACCTGCATTTTTACTGTAACCCATCATATGAAACCAAGTGAACACACTTGTGGTGTCCTATCAATGCTCAAAAAAGTTCACATATTGGAGCATTTTAGATCTCATTTTCAAATTAAGGATGCTCAATCTTTAGTGCTTTACAGATTTTTCTGTACAACGTTTTTGGTCTAGCTTTTCTTCCAATTACTATAGAAGGGGTGTTTTAATTACATTATTTGATTTGCCTTACTCCCCTTAATTCTGTCAGTTTTTCTTTTATGCATCTTGAAGCTCTGTTATTAAGCACATTACTTATTGTTGTGTCTGCCTGTATGAACCCTTTCAAATTAACCTCTTTGCTCTGGCCTTATTTTAAAGTCTGTATTTTGTCTTTCTTAATGCTTAAAGTCTGTGTAATAATTTTTTTCTTCTTTTACTGTCAGCCTATATGTACTTTATAAAGTTTACATCTTTCAATAATAATAGCAATATAGTTGTCATACTTTTTCATACAGTTTTATAAATTGTTTTTTAATTGTCATTAATTGATTTTATCCTTGCTATTTTATTATGCATTTTCTATTTTCCCATTTTTTAATGCTGTCTTTTTCCTTCTTTGATTTATTTCTTTTCATAAAATACTTATTTTTTATCTTATTTTCTCAATTGACTTTGTAGGCATAACACCTAACATTTTGTTTTCTAAGTGATTATTTTATGGGTCACAATATGTTTAAGTCACAATATACTTAGGGCTAATATTGTATCACTCTTGAGATTAATATTGTACTCATTTAATATACAAACTTTTGAACAACAGAGCTTTGTTTACCCCTATTTTTTGTGCTATTATTCTTACATACATTATCTCTACATACATTATAAAGTTCACAATATAATGTTCTGTATTTTATTTCAAATATAATTTTGCATTTAAAACAAACTTTTACTTTTCAAATTTCAAGAGAAAATATGGCATTTGTCTTATATTTCATATTTTTGGTGTCTTTCATTCTTTACTGTAGAGTTACCTTTTTGTGGCAATTTTCCTCAGCTTGTGGAACTTCCTGTAGCATTTACATAGAGTAGTACTACAGGCAATGAATGATTTTAGCTTTTTTTCCTTGAAAATATCTTTACATTTTCTTTGCTTTTAAACAATATTGTCATTGTATGCATAATTTGAGGTTGGTAGTTATGCTGTTGAAAGATGTTTCATTGTCTTTTTCCCTTCTAATTTTTCTGACTAAAACCTAATGTCTTTTATATGGTTGTTCCTTTAATGGAATGTGTTAGTTTCTCTGAATATTTCTGAGATTTTCAATTTATCTTTCATTTAAATCTGTTATTAATATTACCCAATTATTTTTGTGTATAAATGTGGTGGAACTTCTTGGTCTACAAGAAAACATTTTTTTGCCAAATTGGAAATTTTTGGATGATTGATTTTTTTCAACCATTTTTCTCTCTACTTTTCCAGAGATGCTAATTGTAGATGTTACATTGTGTGATATTGTCCCAGGTCATTAAGACATTATTTTTCTTTTTGTTCCATATTTTCCCCAACCAATCCTCAAATTGGATAATTTGTATTGATTTCTTTTAAATTCACTAGCTATGTTTTCTGTCACCTCAAATTTACTGTAAAATCCTTTCAGGGGACCTGTCACTTAATGCTTACAACTTCAATTTAATTCTTTTTTATAGTTCCCATATACCTGGCAAAATTTCACATCTATTTTGTTTATTCATTATGACCACATTTTCTTTTAAATTCCTGATTTTAGGCCTTGATATGATTTTATAATAGTGCCTTTAACACAATTTTATTGTTACCATTCTTATTTACTTGTATTATTCATTTTGTTTTTTGAAAATTTCAATGCTTAGATTGTGTCAGAGCTATTTTACTAACTAGACAAAGGATGAATTTGCTATTAGTGCATTGAAATTATACATAATAGTGGGGTTCATTTTGATTCATTTATAAATGCATATAACATAATTTGCTTCATTTTAATCTCCAGATCTTCCCTTTTTCTTCTCTCCTCCCTCCTCATTTCCCTTCCTCTATTCCATTTGTCTTTTTTCTATTTATTGATTTTTAAATTGATGCACTGTAGATATACATGTAAGTGGAATTCATTGTGATATATTCATACATGCACATAGCACAATCTGGTCAATTTCATTTCATAGTTCTCCCCTTTCCTACCCCTCTTCTTTCTCATTTGATCTCCTACCTCCATTTCACAGTTGTCCTTTCTTTATTTTCACAAGATCCTTCCTTTTTAAAATTCCTTATTTTCCTCTAGTTTCTGCATATGAGAGAAAATATTTGACTCTTGGCTTTCTGAGTGTAGCTTATTTCACCTTTTATGCTATTCCACAGTTTCGATCATCTATCAGCAAAAGGCAATGTTATTCTTCTTTAAGGCTGAGTAAAACTCTATTGTGTATATATACCACATTCTCTTTATCCATTTTTCTGTTAATGGGCACCTAGTCTGGTTCCATAACTTGACCATTGTGAATTGCTTGGCTATAAACATTGGTGTTATAGTTTATATGAGGTGTCCTGCAGAAACTCATGTATGAGAAAATGTAAGAAAGGTTAGATGTGAAAGAATTGAATTATGGGAGTCTTAACCTAGTAAATGCCATTAGTATCAGCTAGTATCATTCGTGTCAGCCCAGTAGTAACATGGTCACCTACCATTCATGAGGCCCTGGGTACGATCTCCAACAGTGCAAAAAAACAAAAAATGTACACTGAGATCACTCCAGTTGGAATGACATCAACAAGAATGGAACCACCATAGGACCTAGCTGTTTCACATCTTGGTATTTATACAAAAGTACTAAAATCAGCATACTATACTAATACATGTATACCAGTTTTACTTAGCTTGTTTACTGCTGTGACCAAAAGACCTGACAAGAATAATTTGGAGGAGGAAAATTTTATTTGGTGCTCATGGTTTCAGAGGTCTCAGTCCATGGACAGCTGGCTCCATTGCTCTGGGTCTAAAGTGTGGCAGCAGAAAAGCAGCTCAGAACTTGGCACCAGGAAGCAGAGAGAGAGTGAGTTCTCCTCACCACAGACAAAATATATACCCCAAAGACACACCCCCAATGACGAGCCTTCTCCAGCCACACCCTACTTGCCTACAGTGTCACTTTGATCGTCATTTCCCTGATTGCTAAGGAAGTTTAAAGTGTTTTCATAAACTTGTTGGCTATTTGTACTTCATATTTTGAGGGTTGTCTGTTTATGTCATTCAGGAGAAAAATCTTTGCCAGCTACTCTTCCAACAAGGGAATATATAAAGAATTCACAAAACTCAATACCTCAAAACCAAATAACTAATCAATAAATGGACAAATGAACTAAACAGACATTTCTTAAATTTAATTTTTATTATTTTGTTTCTTTGAGTTACTAGTGATTTCTTCCTATTGTTTCCTGGACAATCTGGACTTTATAAACCCCAACTCTATAGTCTGTCTTTTTTCTTAGCTGGTGCTGCTTTTTTGTATTGTTTTGTTTTGTTTTGTTTCTGTTAGTCATTGAATTTACTGAGGATCAATTTTATTCACTAGTATCTTGTAGCTTTATGTTCTTAGGTTGTGTCTATAGTAGTACTTACTTTAGGGCTACAATAGCTTTTTAGAGATACCTCTCTGAGTTGTCAGTTGAGGGCCTCCCATCTTTATGAATGTTTCTCCACTCTAGCTAGCTAAAAAGCCTCCAGGCACTGTGAAGTCTCTAGGCTTCATTCAATTCACAGGTCTTCAACAGGTGCTTTGTACAGAACTTGTAAAATTGTGCCTTACCTATATTTGCCTTACCACAATTGTGCCTTGCCTTAACACTGTCTTCAGTTAAATATTTGATGAAATCTTTATGCAGATTTTTGAACTCTATTCCTGTATGGCTCAGTTTTCCCTAATACCCTGCCCTGCAGAAGCCAGCAGTCTGAAAGTCCTACCTTAGCAACTCAGTGTAAACACTGTGCTTCTATGATTTGTTTAAATGCTTTTCCACCCAAAAGTTCCGATGGTGCCTAGATTGGGTTAAGATATAAAACCAGAGCAACTGTGGATCTCACCTCTTATACTTCCCATTTCTCAGAGATCAGAATGCCATGCTATATGTTAAGCAACATTTGAAAATTATTTTACTATATATATTGTTCAGTTTTATTTTTATTTATAGCTTGGGGCCAACTCTTGGCTTACTCTGTTACTCTCTTATGGTCAGAGTAGAAAACCATATTACTCTTGGCCATCAAATTTTAACTGGCAATTCATGTAAATTTTAGTAAGACATCAAAGTTCAATAATAAAAATGAAGGAATATTAAAGAAAAAGTTTAAATCATAAGTAAAATAAGTAAGTACCCAGAATAACAGGTCTGTAACAACTTGGAAATTCTACTAGTGATGGCATTGATTACTATCTTAAGCTGAGCTTTTTAGTGAGTTCTTTTCAGCTTAATAGAAATGTAATATGTTATGCACAGTTCCTTTTAAAATAATTTTCTTTTCATATATTTTTAAATTTAATTGAATCCATTAATTAGTTCATTGATAGTGTTATGTGTGATATGAGATAGTTTTAGATTTTTTGGCATATCTCAATTTTTTACTCAGACAACGAAATGCGTTATTTGATTATCCATTCTTTCCCATTCAATTCTGAAATAATTAAATAACTCAAGATATATTTTTTAGGTACGTACTATGTTCCAAGAACTGTTCAAATATTTTAGTGAATGATGACTGAAAATAACGTAGATCATTATATTCTAATCAATGGAATCAGATCATAAGACAATGTACATAAATAATTTATTAGATGATAAGAAAATGAAGGTGAGCCATAATATTAGATAGTTGGTTAGAATAGTCTTCTTTAAGAATATGACATTTGGAGCAGGCATAGTGAAGCAAGCCTGTAATCCCAGAGACTTGAGAGGCTTAGGTAGAGGGATTGCACATTTAAGATCAGCTTGGATAACTTTGCCAGACTTTGTCTCAGAATAAAAAATAAAAAGGACTGGGGAAGTAGCTCAGTGCTAAAGCATCCCTGGGTTAAATTCCAGGAAAAAAAAAAATGAAACTTGGGTCCATTTATATGGATTTACTCTTCCATGAACTGCCTATTCTTATGGCAGTTCCTCTTATTTAAATTTATTTAGGTGTAAAATATAAATGTGATATCCAGTCATGTAAATAGCTCTTTGTAATTGTATTCTTTTTCAAGCATTTTATTGGCTATAATCACTCATTTCTTACTTCCAGAGGATTTTCAAAATCGCAATAAAGGTGTAAAAGTTGCTTTGGGTAATAATTCAAATTTCAAGGTAAAATGATGGAAATATTTATGTATTTTACTGGTTCACATTATGTTAAAATATTATATATCCTTCCCTACCTTGCTTACTGTAATGTTTTGATTATTCTGATTTAGTTAGGAATAATATTAAGCAGATACCAAATTATGTCAGATATCTTTCAACATATACCCAGATCATTACATCATATTAATTGGTAATATTTTTGAAAAATACATTTTTTAAGTTAGCTGGAAATGATTTATTTTTAATTATATATTTTGCAGTTATTGGCTTCATTTGATTTATGATTTTTAATTATTTATATAAAATATATAGGTTATTTTGTGTAATTTTTATAAATTTATGGTATTATGGTAATTTTCTTTCATATTTTACTATACTATTAATAAGAAAATATACTGCTTTCTCTACTTGAAAAATTGAAGAGGCTTCCTATATTGTTTTTGAGGAAAAAGTAATTATTTTAAAACTTTTCTGCTTTTCTAAGAATTTTTTAAGTCAAATATGACTATGTTTTAAACAAAATCGTCCATCATGACAACTTTTCAAATTGCTCAGAAAATATACATATTGACTCACATATTTCAAATCCAAGTTTTTTAATCTATTATTTACTTAGACCAAATCTGGGGTTTTAGTCTACCTAAACATTGTTCTATTCTATCTCCCCTTTGAAAAATAAGTTGTTGAATTTACCAGCTCAACACTTTTGGAGTTTTGCAATTCTTGATGTCCTTTATCATATTTAAATTTATATTTGTTTTACATTTGTTTTCTAGAGCTCAATTTTTAAATTATTCATCTCTATATTTTTATTTGATAAAATATTCCAAGTTACAGCTTTTCATTTGAGTGAACTTTGGAAATATTATGTAAGTTTTGATGGTAGCTTATGTATGTTTTTTTTTTTTTAAAGAGTTTTGAATAAAAGTGACCATTGGGACACCCATCTTGCACAGGGTGGGGGAAGTTTCAGGAAGTTGTTTCACTGTATTCAATTGCCCATGTACTCAGAGAGTGCTGCAGCTGTTGTCCTAGGATACTTGGCTACTGCTCAAGGTGGTGGCAGACTTTGGCATCAACCAGTGGTGCTGATTCTGCAGGAAACAGGATGCTAGAGTTAGTGGGTCATTCCACTGAAATGTCTTTGAGGCCAGGCCACCAACATGTAGCAGGATTGGAATTCCTGCAAGCAGCCAATGAGATGATGATGCATAAAGAAGTGAGAAGGAAGCCAACATTGTAGAGGAGACCCATGAGATTAACAAATGCCAGTAATGTAGGACTTCTGCCTGGCAAAGCTGCAGAAATCCTGCAGAAACAAGCCAAGAGAGAAGCCATGTGGGCTGCAACCATCAAGGCCATGAGGTTCAGAGATATACAAGTCCTTTGGAGAGAACATTACAATTTCATGTACTTAGACACTAGACTTGGAACTATAGGACTTGGCACAGATTTATTTCAGTCTTGTTTTGATTCTATCCCTTCTTTCCATGCCTCTATATCTTCCTTAATTGGAAAGGTTTATTCTATGCCACTATATATTGAATACATATAACTTGCTTTTGATCTTCACAGGAGAGAATAGCTGACTTTTGTATACTCTAAGAAGAGATTTTGGACGTAGACTTTTGGTAATGCTGGAAGTGTTAAAACTATGGGGTTTCTTAAAAATGAAATAAATGTATTTTGAATTTATAAGATGGGCATGAGCTTTTGGGAGTTAGTGGTTGAATGCTATGGTTTAGATATAAGATGTCTAATATGGGAGACAATGCAAGAATCTTCAGAGGTGAAATGTTTAGATTATAAAGGATGAATACTAATAGATGGATCAATCCAGTGGCATGGATTAGCTGGGTAATAACTGCATATGGAGTAGGGTGTGGACGGAGATGTTAGGTCATCGGGCCGTGAATTTAGGGTTTATATATTGTCCTTTGTGAGTAGAGCTCCTTCTCTGCTTCTTGTTGCCATGTCCTGAGCTGTTTTCCTCCTCTATGCCATTCAGCCATGAAGTTCTGCCTCACCTCAGGCCTAGAGCTATGGAATTTGCTAACCACAGGCTGAAACTTTGAAACTATAATAAATAATTAAGTAATTAAATAATTTTTTCCTTTTCAAAAAAACCCCCCAAACTTTGGATTATATTTTTATTTTCTTTTTATAGAGTTTTATGATAAATAATATAAAAATATGTGTTAGGAGTTTTTGTGTGTGTTTAAATTTTTTATATGTGTTCTTTGAGTCAGAGAATGAGATCTGGATTCTCCACAGCAGGATTTGCAGTTCTATGATGTATGGCCTAAATCAATTTTTTTTAGTATTTTACTGTTTGTGTAAGATATATATTATTATTTATAGATGAAAATCATCTTATATTAATATTAATCTTTAGATTATTCAGATTTTTAAATTCTTCATTTCTCTTTTACTTCATGTCTGAATAATATAAAGACTAATTTAATGTAATAAAAAATAATTTTAGTCTGCACAGAATAATGTGTATTTTTAAACAAAAAGTAGAATATAAGCAAATCCAATTAGCCCACATAAAATCTCAAATACTACAAAGGAGAACACATAGAATTATCCATTTTGTTAAAAAATAGGCTTTTTATTTTCTACATTATTTTCTTAATTTAACTTTTATCTGATATTAATATTGTGAGTGCTTCTTTTTATTGTATTTATGCAATATTTTAAATCCTTTTCTCTCCACTCAGCTTTATATTATTTTAGATGATTCCCTTATTTCCTCATGAAAGATTTTCTTTCTTTTTAAACTAAGTTTGAAAATCTTTATTAATGATTTAATTCTCAATTTATATTGTCACAATTGATATATTTGATCCTAAGAATGTGCCTATTTTGTATCTGTTTTAGTTCTTCCTTGTTTTCTTTTCCCAATGTTTTCTATATAAACTATTTATCTGTTTATTTTCTAATTACTGGCTTATAAGTATAAATTTTGCTTTTTATTTTTCTAATTGTTACATTTGAGCACATATTAAATTTGCTACTTCCATGTCAAATAAAGAACATAAAAGACAATAAATAAATTGTATTAAAAATAATAAAAACAGAAGCTTTGAATCAACCTATACTGCAAGAGTGCCCTAAAAAAAGCAGCAGGTGAGAATTCATAAGGTTAACCATGGTCAAAATCATTAACCAAGGTTGCTCTCCTATATGAATATGTTCTCCAGTCCACTTATGGTAGTAAGAATAACATTTCCTCACCTCCCACCCCCAGAAAAACCATGAGTACATTCTAATTCCCAGAACCTGTGACTATGTTAGATTTCATGGCAAAGGTAGAATCAAGGTTGCTAATCAACTGATCTTAAAATAGGTATGCTATCCTAGATTATTTAAATAGGCCCAATGTTATTACAAAATTCCTTAAAAATGGAAGAGGAAAATAGCAGAGAGAAATAGATGGTAGTTAAAGGAGGGATCATCTCAATAGTACTGCTTAAAAATGGAGAAAGAGCCACGCTAGATAGAGCAAGGAAGCAAATTCTCTACTAAACCCTTTAAAAGCAGCCTACTAACATCATTTACCCAATTAAGAATCATATAACTTTTGAGTTACAGAATGGTCAAATGATATACTTGTGCTGTCATAGTCACTGTGTTTGTTGTGTTTGCATACAGCAGCCATAAAAATAATATAACATTGTACTGGAAAAAATCAAATACAACTGACATAATGTAAAAAAATAAACAAAATTCAAAGGAAATTTGATCCAAAGACAGGAAAAAATATGAAGAATACAAACACAAAAGAATTGCTTTATAATGAAACAGAATTAAGAGAGGAATTAGAAAATAACTTCAAAATATGCATATTTTAGAAATGCAGAAAGATAAGGGAGGAATAACATTTTGAGAGAAAAATCACTCATTATAATGAAAAAAGTTTTTAAAATTAAAATTATAATCACTGTTATTAAAATAGACTGAGGACTCCACATTAGAGAAAAAAACAAACCAGTGAGCTAAATGGTGGAACTATGGAATTATGGCAAAGTACAGTAAAAAGGCCTTAAAAAGATGGAACAATTGCATAAAATGGAGGAAACATTTTTATCTATCAGTAGTTTCTAAAATAGAATATAACAGAATGTGGGAAATTTTTAAGTCTATTTTCAAGAATGAAATGTGTAAAATGATGTACTTCTGAAAAAATTAAAAAATAAACTCATTTTAAATTCTGTGAAGGAAAAAAATGAATTCAGAAAGGAACAAAGTGGAGAAGGAATGAAGGGCCACAACCTAAGTGAAATGAGTGTTAAAACTTAGCATTTATTAGAAGATGGAGAAGGGAGAGGAGAGACAAGGAATATGAGAAGACTGTAAAAGCAAAGAAAACAAGAAGGGAAGTTAATAATGTTCCTAATAATAATCTTGAAGTAAACTTCCAGATGAAAGCTACAAGAGGTGAGGAGTTTGGAGGGAGAGCAGGAAAAGAGAAGAGGAAGGAAGATACTGATAAATTATTGACCTTTTTTGAAAACTTGTTCAAATGTGGTAAAAATTGAGAACAATGGAAAGAATATAAACAACATGTGGAGTTAGTAAAATGGCGACCAAATGAAACTCACTAAATCTAGCAGGAGGCAGGGAAACATAAAATATGGTTAAAAAAAAAAAAAAATTGAGATGACAGAGATTTGTAATTCTTGATCACAATGACTGTCAATGAACTAATTCTATTTCCAGAGATTGTATGATTGGATCAAATAAAAGAAATCAAACTACTATATCTGAAATTTCTTTTTATTTCTTTTATATTTATGGAAGACTATGCACAAAACAATAAATATTAATAGGAAAGAACAAAAATAAGGTATTTCTTAACTACACATAAAGACACAATAATGAGAACTACTAGAACAGTAATAGATAAATAGATCAATAGAATAAAGATAAAAAGAAGTAGTAACACACACAAGTATAGTACATAATAAAATTTTAACCTAGTTGAAAAAAGAAAAAGGTGTATTAAATTGTATATAAGTAACTTTGGTTGTTATAAGATTCTGTCTGACTAAAACTTTTGGCATGTGAACAAGTTGTTTGAAGACAAGTGGATCTTAAATTACAAATATGTTTACACTCATTCATTAATATAACCTTGATTAATAACAATATGTTAAAATCATATAACTCAAGTTATATTTCTTTGTCTTCACCATACTGGGTGAATTATGTAGGAATAACATAATGCTGACAAGAGATGAAACTAATGCATAACAATAATAATATTGCTAATTATGTTGCTTCAATAAAGACATAACAAAAATGCTACCAGCTCTTCAATAGTATAGCTTGTCCTCAAAGCATTATAAACAGATATCATGGCTATTGAGAATTAGCATCGATGAATGGCATTATGATAAAAAGTTAGTTTGACAAATACTGGCTCAAGTGGAAAAAATTTTTAAAAAGTACACTAAATTACTCCTAGATCTATTGCTATGTCTTTTCAATACCCAAATTTGCATATTAAAATTTACTCACATAGGAAATAGAAAGCACAACTATAAAGAAATTAGATTATTTTACCTGAATATTATTCCTCATTTCTTTAACCTCTTTTATTAAATGCTCAAAATGTGAATATTTGTTCAAAAGATATGTTAAAATATCCAGACACAAAAAGAAGCCCTTCAAAAATATTAAAACAATTTTAAGGTGGAAATTGCTTTTGGTAATCTTTAAAAGTTACTATACATTGCTGGCAGCCTACAAAAGCTTCTTGATGCATTTTTAATGAATCTTATTTATTATCAAATACAAGATTTCGTATTCTATCAGCAGGGTAGTTGGGATGGCAATAACAAAAAAACAAGATTTCTAAGAAGACATATAGATTCCCGTATTTCAGTCTTATAACTTTGGAAGTCAGAATACAAGATTCACAGTACTTCTGCCTTATTAAAGCTTTGCATAGACACGCGGTAGCTTTTCTGTCTACTTAACAAACACATTGGCCTCCTCATTGTTTTTGATTTTGGGGAAATAATTTTTATAAAACTAAAAAATCTTCCATGTTTCAGGACATTTTTTGAAAAATCAATTTGCCAGTAATTCATTAATCTGCACAAATTCAGTTTCTCTGATTCTGATGTACTGACAGCAGAGCAGATGACAAATCTTCATTTTATAATAAATAGTACACTAATGAGATTATTTCTAAGCACTTAGACTAGATTTTCTTTCTTCTTTTATGTCATTTTCTGTAAGTTTTTATTAAGTAAAATTTCTTAAAGCAAGGCATTCTAATCTCCCCTGAAATTTACATTTACTCCCACCCTCACTCCTTAGGAAAAACCATCTCACACTTTTCTCCAGAGAGTAACTAGAAAGGGTTAAACAAAATCCACCCTGACAATACTAGAAACAATTCTCTTGGTGTGTGTTGGTTCACTGCTCCACAGGGCATAGCAGATGTTGTGTCTGGTAGTAAGAAGGGCCCAGGAGGTGTGGGCTGTCAATCACATGTTTGCTTTTTTTTTCTCCCTCTAACTACAGGCTACGCTATGGATATGAAGCCCAACTAAAACAATCTGCCTCAGCTGGGGTGTGTGAGGTATCAATAACCCTTGGCAGAGGTGTCAAGAGCCTTGCTGGAACTCAACTACCCTGCTGACCAGATGCTTAGCAAGTTAACAAGATTCTGAGCATTTACGACTTCTCCAACACAACAATTAACACAACTGGAAAAATCACTGCAGATATTCTGAAAAAGAATATTATCAAAGTTGTCTTTTATAACACAGAGGCAAATTATTACTGGGCTATTTTATGAAAGGGAATGTTTTAAGTTTCCAGTTTGGCAGGTGCTTTGTCTAAATATATAAGAAGAAAAAATCTGCAAAATCTATTATAAAAAAAGTATAATATTGGTATATTCATATACATAATTTCTGAATACATTAAAAATATATTTAATTCTACCCTCGTTAACATGACATTTTGTCTCTGGTAATAACTGAACCTAGCATGTTTCCTCACAAGAGATCATAACTAACACTTGGTTCAAGAGTAGCATCTAAACAGGCAAAGTTTAGATAAAGTGAATATTAGTTAGCATATATATTAAGAAGTTGCTTAGTTAACATTTAGATATCTATAAAACTAGAAATAAATAAAGCACTCAAGTTATTTGATTAAAAGAAGCTTTCCTTTTAAAAGACTTTTCAACAAATTGATATATTTCATGTTTGCTTTTCAAGTGATATTACTTTATGATATTCCCTATCCTCTCATTCACAATTCTGTTAAAGAGAAATTACATAATTTTTCTAGAAAAATAGATTGTATCCTATTTCTAGAAAAGTGGTTTATAGAAAACATGAATATTAGCTTTAAACAATTTAATGTTGTTTGTCTTTCCTTTGAAATTCAATAATGCCATCAGCCTGTAAGACCTCTTAGAGCCCATCGTTCCACACAGTGAAAGCTGCTTTCTGTTACAAAAGCACAGCAGCTGTGGCTCCCGCAGATACCCTTAAAGACAGATATAATAAAACACT
This sequence comes from Geosciurus inauris, assembly GCA_004024805.1. Taxonomy (NCBI): domain Eukaryota; kingdom Metazoa; phylum Chordata; class Mammalia; order Rodentia; family Sciuridae; genus Geosciurus; species Geosciurus inauris. Next base: position 141,848 of record PVHX01000721.1, read on the forward strand.
GGGAGGGAGTAGGTCGACACAGGAGCATGAAATGGACGAGATGAAGCCCCTTTGTCACCGCCAAGCAGACTATAAAGTTACTATAGTAACATACAGTATTAAACTCCAGGTGGATTGACTTAATCTTCCTCAAACAAAAAATAAAGGTTAACAAAAACCAAAGCAATAATGATTCCAATCACTCTACCCAAATATTTTTCGAGAAGTTGTTATTTGGGGTTTAGTCTGTAAGATGAAGAACAGGGTATACTGGCTCATGTTCTGATTTGAAGAAATAACCCCAGAAGTCAAAGAGAATGGGGGAAGAAATGCAATTTTAAAATATTTTGAATACATCCATTGACTTGAATAGCAAAAAAATCTAAGCAACAATAAGAGAACAATTAGGCTCTCAGGATTCTCAAACCCAGTTTTTTTTCCTTCATCACTTTTTGTGAGGTAGAGAGACTTTAAGTGCTAATATGTCTAGATCCAGCCCTAAGTTCACTAAATTCAGCAGCCCTTTCTTGACTGGTTCAAGAGTTTCAGACTCCATCTGTTTTAGTCTGTTTTCAGAATGGAGGAAAGAAAAGAAAAGATATAAGGTGCAATTGCTATGAAACAGGAGCTAGGAAACTTGTGTGTGCAATGTGAGACAAAAATGTAGAAAAAAGGAAATGGAAAATCACAAATTAAACTCTAATTTTTAAATATAACGGAAGAAAATCTAAGCATTTAGAAGATATAATAACCTCTTACATAGAGTAGATGTCAAGTTCTATTTATTCCTTCTTTTAGGCACAGACCTTACTGCTATTATTTTGGTGTATTATCTCATTTATAAAACATTCCTGTAGGCCAAATCTCACAAACTCTTTATTCTACCCAAACATTACACTTTCCCTATCACCCTCTCTCTCTGACAGACACAATCTTATAGGCACACAATCTTACGTTTTGCTTTAGCAAATGCCCATATTTTTTGTGGTTCTAATTTCAAATGTTGAATTTTATGTGTTTATTATAGAAGATGACTTGTAATGTAAATAAATATTAACACATACATGTTTGTATTTTGGATTTATTTATCACTTGAATTGGTCTTTTGAAATACAGATCTAATGATCTGAAAGAGTTAAGATAAGACTTTTCTAACCTTAATTTATGCCATGGAGTTAGGCACCAAGGCAAGCTGGACTCAATAAGAATATTTTTAGTAGGATTTAGCTAACAGTGTGAGACATACCTTTAATGGATTTAGTTTGGGTAAACAACCTTTGTCTAGACAGCCCAAATGTCACAGGTATCGGTGCTCATTTTAAGTGGTAACTTCTATGTAAATAATTGCAAAGTTGCATTTTGTTCTTTATACTTGATATTTTATGAATTAAGGTTTTCAGCCACATCAAGAGCTAAATGTGTACTCATAAGTGGTGGTTTTAATCATAGATGTTTTTGCTGATTACTCTTATTTGACAATACGGGAACAGTTAGCTTTCAGACTACATTCTAAGATTTGTGATATGATTGCAAAGAACTGCTTATGATTTCTAGTAGTGTTAAGAAATATGGAACAGAGATGTGGGAAGGAAGAGCTGATAACAGAATTTGGGGGAAAGTGAAGAGTAAAATTATGGTTAGGAGATGAAGAAATACAATCATAGTATGAAGGAATAAAGACACTTATTCATTAGAAATATGAACTTTTGAAACTTTAACAGAGCTATACCATTTTTCACAGGTGAATTGTTTTGTCATCTTCCTTGTAATAACCATTAACATATCTATGATAAAGAAATCTTATATCAACTATTTTTAATTAATTTAAAAATCATGTGGCCTTTAATTATGCCAAAATCTATAAAATATTTGCTGTTCATCTAATTATATTGTTGAAGAATGATAAGAAAGAAAGGGAGAAAAGTGGTTCTGGACTTGTAGAGGCAAACTAGCACATATATTCTGATGTAACAACTATACATGGAATTCACATCTACCTCATGGCCTGAAATTTTTAAGTATTGCCCCAACTGTCCATAGGAATAGTTAATGAGCTCTCAAATTTAACTCATTTTATAATATTGTTAAATTAATAATATAATTTTATTTGGTGTTTTCTATAGTTTCTCAAATTCTAGGAAAGATCAATATAATTTATCTCTAAAATAGATAATTTTATAGGTTGAAAGAGCAATCTCAAATCACTAACAGTAAATTCTGACAAATACAATATTATATGATTGAAGTTATAAAAATGAGTAAGGTCAGGTAAAGAATCTATTTACAAGAATAATTTCATTCTAAGCAGGAATGTATTTAAAACTTTTGTACAGAATAAAGTTTCTGCCTTTACATAAAACCATTCAGTTATTTATGCATGCAAATTTCTATTCTTCATTACTTTAATTTAAGAACAAGTGTAAGTGTCATCTGAGGTTGCAATTTATTTTGCTGGTTGATAACATCAGAAACCCTATGCCCCAATTCAAAATAAAAGGGATATGAGATACAAAGCAACACCATTGAATTAAGGGTTGCCTTAAATGAGATTGCAACACTGATAATCCTATTTGTATACTGCATAATCTGTCATTCCTTTTTCTTGTGTATTTTTCCTTCAATATGCATTCTACATTTTACTAGAAGATCTGTAGGGTTCAAACCAATAATTAAAAACCTTGGGCTCTAATAACTTTGACAAGTACAGTAGGTCTGCTCCATTGTATAAGTTGCTCACAGAGAGGGAAAAAGGAAATGGATTTTTAAAAGATAAATTAGTTTAATTCATAAAAATTCACATAATGGGTAATAGTTCATACAGAGCAGTTCTGCCATCTTCATTCAGAGCAGCAAACAAGGGAAGGAGAGGAAGCCACAAGGCACGTCCGCAGTGCTATCAGCTGGGAAGTGTGTCAGACTCTAAAAATTGCTGTAATTTTCACCTCAGGCATCCCAAAGAGCTCAGTAAACCATCCAGGATGAGATCCACAACAATCTGTAAGCTCCAGCACCCTCCTCACAAACTCTGCAGGATTCCTTAAACTCCTCCAGACTCTACTAGCAGCCTCAACAACTTGACTCTGACCTCATTGAGCATTCCATCAGAATAACAAACCCACCCTCATCTGATTTTCTATAGGAACAGGAAAAGAGAAGAGTCAGAAAAAATGACAAAAGCTATTAAAACAATTTATGTGCAGAACAAGTGTTTTAATGATCTTGCAGATTGCATGCCAAACCCCCCAACTTCAAAAGTAATGATGTGAACCTGAGGTTCTAGTCAACTAAAGAACAAAGGCTATCTTTATGTGGGCATACCTATACAAAGTATATCTCATGAGCACACAGGAAAGAATGGTTGAATAAGCTGTACTTCTGAAATGGTAACGTTTAGTACAATCAGTAATAATCATTTAGTTTTTTTTTTTTTTCTTCAGAGGACATGAGCTCCTTCAAAAGCTGCTGCTATTCTCTAACTACATTATATCAGAAGGGAGGATCAGGAAGCTCAAGATGATGGTAACTGCAATTATTGCTACTTCAGTTTTCTTTCTTATTCTCCCAAATAGAAATGGGCTTTGCAATGATTTCTGTACAAAATATTGAGCCAAATTCATTTAGGGAACAAGTTTTTCCCTACATATTTCTAAAAGCCAAATTAACACTTTTTTGAAAAACATAATGTCCATAGCTTTCTTTAATGAAGATACTCTAATATCTAAAACTTTTTAATGAAATTCTGTTTACTAGTTTGTTTATGACTTTCATTGCTGAACTGTTTCATGTTTCAATTTTTCCTGAAAATATGAAAAATTTAAAGTATGTGTCAGCCATCTTAATAACCACCAAATTCAAAGAACATTGAGAGATTTCCCTTTTGGCTCTGTAATACTGACTCTGCTTTGGAGTTTGCATGTTAAGTAATGGTTGATAAATACTAAACAATGATTAAAAATTTTCCAAAATACATGAAAATAGTGAATAGTTCCTGGATAAAATATGAAGTCTCTGGATAAAATAGAATTACTTATCTATGAATAATTCCTGGATAAAATATAAAGGATAAAATATAACTACTTATCTATGTTTACATTATATAAATTTTATCATTCTTAATACTACATGTAATTTAGAAGACATTAACAGTTTATTTAAATGTGAACCCCATAGGGCAGGGCCTATATGTTTTGTTTATTTCTTTATATCTGATGATCAAAATAGTGCCTGGCACATAATTGATTCTCATTGTTTGTTGAATAAACAAACAATGAAATTACTGAATTTGACATAATTTTCTGCAGCTGTCTAATTATATGAACAGGAATATTTTGCTTCACATTTCAGCAGTTAAATAAATTAACATACAAGTCAGAAAACATGTTTAAGTGTTTCCTCCTTAGTGAGTGTAGAACATAAAGCAAGCATATACAAAATGTGTAAGTTTATTTATAAATTAATGTTCTCTCTTTGAATATGTTATCAGGTTAAAGTCAAAGGAAGATTCAGAGACAAAACCATTAAGAACAAAATTGCATATTTAATTCGAAAAGTAGACTATTTATGAGGGAGTGTACTGGAAACCTGGCTTCTTGAACACAGTTTGAGTGTTAAGAAAAACAGACATCCCAAATCTGAGATTATGGAAGGTGCATTTTTCCTGCTTAAAACAAGTTGTTTTCTTAAATGATTATCATATTTGCAAGGATCTGCACCTATCTGGAGGTATCAGTACGGTAAAATTAGTATTCACTTTGTTTTCCTAAGAAGTTGAGAACTTTAGAGAAAGGCCTAAAACATCTGCTGATTTGGGGACTGGTGCTAGATGATAATTCCTGTTGTGCTTGTTTTAGCTTATCCCATAGCACAACAACTTTGTATGTATGTTTTGTTTGTGTTTCTGACTGAGGTATGATGGAGACACGGCAAAATATTAATTTTGATTTTTCAGTAGAATTTCATGACCCAAAAATGAATTATTTAAAATAGATTTATTTTAGGCTTCATATGTCTATCTGTTAGCAATACCCTTAATGTTTAACTCAGTGTGCTTTAGCCATGCTTCTCTAAACTGAAACAAGAAAGAGAGATGGTATAGCTTTGCTCCATAATAATTATCTAGGTCTCTTCTCAGTATGCTGGAATGCCCATCCTGCCTGCCTCTTCCCCACCTCCTCCTCAGTTCCAAACAGCTCCTGACTTTGGCTTTTGTCTCAGCAATGAGAACATTGGTCATGTTGTCACACAGTCCTGGTAGAAATCTCAAATCTCACCTCAGTCAAATTTTTCCTCAGAGCAAATCTCCTAACATGTGTGAACCTCAGCTTCCTCATTGATCAAACCATGATAATAAGACTTATTTATAGGGTTTTCATGAGAATTTCAGATGTTTTACATGAAGAACTTGAGACTATGACTACCTGGCTAATAGTAATTTAGTTAATACACAGTTATTCTCTATATTTTCATTTTCTATTTTAGACTGCTTTTGCACTTTAGACTTGTCATAGTTTTTGTCAAGCTGACTTGAAATGTTTATAGATTCTACAATTCTTGTTTCTCTCAAGACAGTGAATCCCACACTCACTATTCAATTTCTTATTGCCTTAGGAGAGCACTGCACCCAGAATCCAAGTCTCAGAAGTAGATCCTCTTCTGGCTGCTGTGCTCCAGGCTCCCAGAATGGTTACTTTCATCTCACATGCTGTAGTTTTCATGGTTGAAGCTGTATTCTTTTTTAGCTGTGATTTCATTCTGGCTCTGACTTTACCTATCTGCTCTCTGGTTTCCTCATCCATGGAATGTGGATTATGGAATTCTCCCATAGCGTTAAGGGGAATAAATTAAGTAATGCACAAATATTATTTAGCATAGTGTGTGGCACATGAAATGCAATAAAAATGTAATTCTTCTACCATTAAAGAAATAGAAATTAGTGCCCTGGATACTGTATTTATGCAATCAAATTCTTTATTCAACAAGATGAGCAAAGCTAGTCAACAGGAAATACATTGAATTTTATAATATCTTATTTACGTCTATGAAAGACTAAAAATGTGTCTATTAGGGTCAGAGATGCTAATGATATGGGAGCTTTGAAATTCAAAGAGCATTGTTTTCTAGAATTTGTGTCTGTGAATATTCTGCATTTTATTATTCACCCTAGATTAGTCAAAACTTGGGTTTTGTTTGTGTGTGTGGGTGTGTACATATATAGATATAAAGATATAGATAGATACATATCTCTATATAGATATATATAGCTGGCAATATCAACAAAATAGATTTTGATAATTTTATCTATAAGATTATGGCATATTTTAAAATGAATATATTGTAATAGTTATAAATTAATATATTCATTTAAAAATAATTCCTGTTATGAAATAATGAACTTAAACATTACATTTTACATAATTTATTAATATAATCTATCAGTAAAAGGATTTCAGTGCCTATTCTAGTTTAAGGCTCATATTACCTGCTCAACAAATGTTTCCTAAGTAAACAAAATGATGTTAAATGCTTGTATACAGTCCTCTGGAGGATGGGATTATTCCAAAGTCTTCAACAGGAATGCTTAGCCAAGGACATTTCTCCACAAGAAGAGCTTCCATTCAAGATATTGCCTGACAAGACCTCCAAGTGTAAGATATCCCTGCAGATTGGATACAAAGAATCTCCACTGAGGTTGTGATGGCAAGCCTTCTAAAACAACTAGCAAACCCAGCAGAGGAGGAACACATGCAAAGAACACTTTGATGCATGACAATCCTGTGACATCCCTACATACAGACTTGAAAATAGGACTTCTACATATACAATGTTACCAAAGTTGCCTTCTTTACTTTGTTGCCCATTGATTTGTAGCAAGCATTCTTCCTGAAGGAGAAACTCAGTTAAGGGCAAATAAACGTATGTTGGAATAGAGTGTTGGGATAGTTATGTTTGTCTAAAAATCAAATATCATATCAGCCAGTGAGTTCATCATAAATATCTTTTCTGAGCTTTCACATTACAAATGCAATTAATTGAGCAAACTGGCTGAAAAGCAAGTAAGTCTACTGAAGGAAGGTATCTTAGTGCATTGAGAAGGGAAAATTTCTATTTATATAAAGAAACCAATAATCAAACATTTCAAATGGACCAGAGCACTAGATCATGAAGACCTGAAATTTTCATTGTTACACCAAAAAATGATAATGGAAATTCATGGAGGAATTTTTTGTCATTTCAACACTTTTAGTATTTGATTGAATAGAGACTAGGAAGGCTAAATTTCCTATAAAGAATACTGCAAAAAATAGCCTTGAGACCTGCACAGTTTTAAAAATTTTTGAAGATACTTCTATGGGTGCAAATAGCACCTAGAGCTTAACTCAATTATATAAAAACAAACAAACAAACAAAAAAACTACTTTTGTATACTTTTACCATAATCGGAACTTTCCAGAAATTGAACAATTGTATGTAATAATGGAATATTTCCTTTATTTTTTTCAGACTGATTAAAGAATTTTTTTTGTGGGGGGGGGCACTGGGGATTGAACTCCAGGGCACTTGACCACTGAGTTACACCCCCCACTCTATTTTGTATTTTATTTAGAGAAAGATTCTCACTGAGTTGCTTAGCACCTCGCCTTTGCTGAAGCTTGCTTTGAACTCTCAATCCTCCTGCCTCAGCCTCCTGAGCCACTGGGATTACCAGCGTGCACCACTAGGCCTGGCTTGATTAAAGGATGTTTACCATTTAAAAACACATTTAAGACCTATGTCAGTGCCACTCATGCTTGCATCGTTACTACAGCCCACCTGAACCATCCCAACACTCTATTCCAACATACATTGGTTTGCCCTTTACTGGGTTTCTCCTTCACAACGAATGCTTTCTACTATCAATGGGCCACAAAGGGCCTGCCTTTGGTAGCTACTATTTTCCATATGTAGGTTCAGGCATACAACCCAAGAACCACTGATAGAGCTTTTCAGGGAAGTAACAAAGTTATATATATATAAATAGAGGGAGAGAGAGAGAGAGAGAGAGAGAGAGAAAAGAGGCTGACTCAGCATAGTTTAAGTGTTATCATAAACTTCTCAACCTACATCCCAAGAGACACAGTAATGCGAGAACATGTTCCTAGAACACAGTAGGCTATAGTTCTTGGTGATCTGATGTTTTCACCAGGAAGACTCTGGCTCTTTCATGAGACTTTCAGCACTTCCCTTTTCTGTCTACCACTTTGAAGCAAAGTTAAGACTCATGTTCATGCCTTCATTGCCTATTGATTTCCCTCTTTGAGTAACATACTTAAGCTGCTCTTACTGCTTCTTGTCCATGTGAAGAAAACAATTGAAGCTGGAGATTTCATTAATGGCCAAGTGAATCTTCAGTAGAAAATTTCTTAGTACATTTGTTGTTTACATTTGCATTCATTTCCAAGAAAATCTATGCCAGTCAAAATATTAATTACTGGCACACTGAATGCAGTAAAGTTTCAGAATTTTAAGAAAAAATATTTCTGCTCTTTCATTGCTTGTATTGTGCAATGTAACAATGCACATAAGCTGCTGAACACAGAGCCCCCCAAAAGTAAAACATTTAACTTGTCAATTATTGTTTGTTACCTATTATTATCAATTATTTTTCATTCTTCTTCTGGATAGTCAAGATAAAAGCACTTTGCAATTTGATGCCAGGAAAGGATTATCTTTCAGTTCTTGCAAGTCTCATAGGAGAATAAAACTTGTTTAAAAAGAAAAGTATAAAATGACATTGATAATGTTTGTAGATTTCATTCATAAATAGTTATAATGAAGTAGAAATCAAAATGAAAGCCATTTTAGGTAACATTAATTTCTTTAAACTTTTCTTCTTTGAAAATTAAAAGTTAAAATTTTCACAGTATTCATACTTGTTTCTAAATTATTTGATGTGTATGTACTAAATGCAAAGGTATAGGCAATAATCTTTGAGAAATACAGAATCTATGTGATGTTTTCTTCATTTTGATGTAAATATTGATTTCTGGTTTTGATTTTCTTTTTCTTAATTTACAGTGTCAGTTAGAGACTTGGCCAACTTTTTTTTTTCTTTTTTTGGAAGAAAGAAAAAGACTTCGGAAGAAGAAAAGAAAGAAAAAGACTTTAGGGGCACAAATAACCCTGAGTAGCAAAGCATCTGCTAGCATCAGCAATGGGATAAATTCTTTTTCATTGATACAACCCAAGAGGCATGATTCAATCATAAAAATTCGCTTACCAAATTAGTGTGTACAATACAGAGTTTTCTCTACCAATATATCTTTAGTGAAATGTTTAGATGGATCTTAATACTTAATTATCAGTATCTGATTTGCTGTGAGATTTCTGAGAAATAACGGTGATTTCAAGATGTCCCCAAACAAAATTCTTTTGGAATAACAGTGTAAATTATATCAGGAATTGTCCCTGGTCAGATGTGGCCTATTGCCAGGTGCAGGGACCTTGGGAGACCCAAACTACTGGAGGTCTACCTTTGCGAGGAAGCTGATATTGCTTATAAGTATAAACAGGTCACTAATGTCTTGACCACAGACAGACTATTGCCACAATGCAGAGCTATGAGATTTCTGAAAGACATTTGTGGAAAAGCATAATGAAAAAATAAGCAAAAGTTTCCAGGTCCTGTTGACAATATGACAAATGGATTCAATGATTTTACAGGGTCTCTGTAGGCCTCCACATATCTGTAATTGTTTACATAAATTCTTAGGATGAGAAGTATCACATATTGCAAAATAGCATTGTTAGTATGCTTTCAAAAGAGGTCTATTTAATCATGAGTGACATATATGAAAAATTTTTCTTATTCACATAGGTACATCCCCCAACTTAAGAAAAATAATTTTTAAAAAGTTTACTCACCAATCCAAGTATGTAAACAACACTTGGAGGAAAAATGTCATTTTCCCCACAGACAGAAGTAAAAGTATAATTAGAATTATTCATCATAATATTTACATTATTTTTGGCCATTAATATTTGGATTATGTGGTATATTTTCTCTGTCATTTGTAGGAAGGTTAAATATAAATTTCAATTCATTTTTTGTTGAGTCCAATTCCCATTAGTAAGAGTTAGGAACTGTATAAGCAGTTTTATCTCTGAAGATATTTTTGAAAATATGAATTATGTACATTTGCCAAGAATTAAACATGATAGGAGCTCAGAATTCACTGGCCTCTACTGATTGCACCTAGTGTGAGATAACTTTGTTCTGTGGATGATATGTGTCAAATTTTCTGTATTTTTTTATCATTTTAAAGTATATCATATAAAAACATTGACTAGTCTCTATGTCCAACATATAGATTAACAGCTCATTTGGTAATGATAGAATATTGATATACTTTAGAACTTGCAAATAATTTTTACATTAGTAATCTCATCTTAAGTTTGTTATCTTAAAGAACAGAACTTTATCTCAAATTAATATGTTTATGTTAAAAAGTCTGCCAATTCAAGTCCAATCAAATTTTTTCAAACTGCATTAAGTTATTGAAAACAGTCAATTTTAAATTAAATAGCAAATTCTGAAGAATGAATTATGGATTCTCTCTTTCCATGTGTTACACTTTTACTCTTTTTGAATTACTCTTCCACCATTAAAAATGTGTCTTATGTGGATGTTCTTAAGTATCAGGGCAAGAAAAGCTTTTATTGACTTTTTACCTGATTAATGACATTTGTAAAAATGATAGATAAAATTAAAATAAGTCAGGTCACAACTAGTTTAAGATTTTCTTTTCAATTAAGCATAATGTGTTCAGATTTAAAATCATAGCAAATTAGTTTTAAAAACATGACCAGCAAGAATTGCTAGTGTGATAGTATCTTATGTTTATTCTATTTAACAACAAAAACATTTGTATTTTGTTGATTATGCTAAAGCAAGTGTTTTGAAAAATCACTAGCTTTTTCACATGTCTAAGCTTGCCCTGTTTGGGGGGAGGGGAGAGCAAGAAAGGAAACATTTCTAGAAAAGCCACTTTGGTAATATCTGAGACAACACCATTCTTATTTCACTGGGATTTTATTTCATTCTTGTAGGCTTAACATCTCACTGCATGAACAAAGAAAATATCATGTGAAAAGGGCTTCAGGCTAGCTACTTCCAAAAGGATTCAACCTTCCAAGTGCTATCAATATCATCCATACACCCACACAGTTAGCACTTTTGAATACATTTACTGAAAACCATTAATAAAGCAACAATCTTAGTCTGGTTCTTAACCATGTGTCACAGTGAAATAAGTTCATGTAAATCTGTGAACTGCACGACAATGATCAAATTAACAGTCATTTCAAGAAAAAATGCCCCTCAGGCTGAAAAATAATTAGTAGTCTCTCACTATCTTTTCCTCCTAATAAAAATCACGATATTATTGTTGACTGTGCTAATAAAACACCTCCCGTGACCCTGATGTAGCTTGATGTAAAATGTAAGGACTGTTCTATTGTGCAGTCTCACACATCTTTTATTGAACATTTCCATTTGGCTCTTCATCTGCGAACACAAGGGCCCATAGAAACTGAAGAACTTTTGTCACAATGTAATGCAACTCTCACTTGTTTATTACTGCAGTTAATAAAACACCCACTTTGAAATTCATTATCTCTGAAATTTAACTTTTAACTGTGTAAGCTGAATATTCAGAGCTTTGATATGAGCAGGAATAAGAGCAAGAGATAGAGAAAGAAAACAGAAAATCCATTTGGTGCATAAAGCAACCAAAGTTAGCAAACACATTGCTATAAACATTGAATCCAGGATTTTGATTTTTAGTAAAACATTACTCAAGGAAATCATAATACTCATAGGTTGTTCAACATATTTTCCTTTTGGTTATTTATAGTCCCTCCACAACTGCTTCTTGAATGCTTTTGTGCAAAACAGTATTGTAGGTCTAATGAGGAACAGAAAGAAGTAAAACACAATCCTTGTCCTCAAGGAGTTTATTAAAGATATGATAGATTGGGTTTCTGTGCTGAAGTGGCTGATGAGTTGGTTACTAATGTTTCCAATATATAAATTGAAGATAAAATGCTAGTCATCTTTAAACACACACACACACAGAAGCTTGATAAAGTCAGCAAACTGCTGAAGTATATGAATCAGATCACCGAAAAAAAATATATATATCACTAGCACAATTCATGAGAGCCTAGGTTTCAGGAATCAACAGGATTCAACGAAGTCTTTTCAGCATGGCAACATAAACAAGGTATTTTTTGCCCTCAAGTATTTTGGTATCTACTGAGGGAAAAGTCATAACCATAACTAAATATAATGCAAGGCAGAATATGGTCATTGTCTTAGTGGACAACTTTTTAGCAAAATATTTTGATTGTATTTTTGTACATTCACAGAACCAAACATTTGAAGTAATGAGTAGTACATATGTTCCTTGGAAAAAGCTGACCATATCAGTTATGCATATAATTTTACAGTATTTTCTAATCTGCAAATGTTATCAGAAAACATGTGTGTTAACAGCAAATAGTAAGAAATTGGATAGCAAAAGGAAATGTTAATCTTTTAGGAAATATAACAAGAGTAGAAATAAAAATATAAATTTTGCCAAAAGCAAAGGCAATTGTTTTGCTTGATTTTTATGAAAATATCATCTCGGCATCCTTCTAAATCCCTATTTATCAAAGTGGGTTCAGTGGAATGCTATGTTAAAAAATGTTTTAAAGGTCTAGTAAGTTTGGAAATACTAGATTAAGCAAAGTTAAAAATCTCTAGGACTATAATATGGTCACAATCATTTGTGACTGTCTAGGAAAAAAAATATTCCTCTCACAGAGTATCCATCCAGGACTGTAGTTCCTTGTAATAAAGCTTGGGACAGACGCATCTAATGGTTGATAAGAACAGCATAGACTTCCATGCCCTATGCCTGAAAGGTGGGTCCAGAAGTCCATATTATTAAGACTCTTCAGGTGATTTCAATGTTAACTGCCTGGTATCCAACCCTGAATTGATATCTGAGAGTCTCTGCTACTAAAAATGTACCTTTACCTTTAGATGCAACAGGAGTTGAGTTAGGATTCACAAATGCTATTTTCAATATAATAATAAGCATTAAAACATGGATTCAGAGTGTTTTTCAATAGGCAGATTAAAATAAGCACATTTTATAATTACGCTTTGTTTAAAGCCATTTTCTGTTATCTAAACTAAACTAATTTACAAAGAAAATAGATTTATTTAGCTCACAGCTCTAGAGGTTCTAAGTCCAAGACTGGGCAGCTTTATTGGTTTGGGTTTTGGGGAGGATGTGAGTGGTGGTTGATGTCAAAATGAGAGGAATGTGTGTATGAAGAAGAGATCACATCTTGAAACAGGAAGTCAAAGAGAGATTGTCATCTCACAGTTCCTTTGAGGGCATGTCCCAACTGATCTAAGTCCCCACCTCTTAATGTTCCCATCTCCTAACACCGCCATATGGAGGACCAAGCTCCCTATACATGAATCTTTACAGGACAAACAATATCCAAACCATAGCACCCTCTATTGGATTAATGCAACTCTTTCATTTTGTAGTCTACACTCTCCTTTACATTATAATGATGTTAAATTTTTGAGAGAAAGAAGATGGAATTCTGAATATTGATGAGTGCTCGATAGATGTGCCTGGTTATTCTTGGAACAATTATACATACAGTTCAGGAACTCTGTTAGCACAGGATGAGCTCCATTGACAGCCTTTTTCTTTCTTCCTTCCTTTCTTCCTTCTTTTTTTCTTCCTTCCTTCCTTCCTTCCTTCCTTCCTTCCTTCCTTCCTTCCTTCCTTCCTTCCCTCTTTCCTTTCCTTTTCCTTCCCTTTCCTTCTTTCCTTTCTTTCTTCCCTTTTCTTTTCTTCCCTTTCTTCTTTCTTCTTTTTTTTTTTTTTCTACAAAGTAAATATAACCTCCTTCTCCATGGAAAAAAGTCACTTTCTCTCTCATTAAAGAGAACTGGGCAGAGAAAAAGATGTACCTTTTTTTCAGATATTACAATCTTCTAGGTCTCTAATTAAACACTCCACTCCTATGCCACTTCCATTGATAAGTTGCACAGGATGTTTTGATAAGCTATTTCCACTTTGAGTTTTGCAACCTAAGACTCAATAGGGAACAGCTCACAAAAGTGACTCAGTGAGTAGCAGAGACTATCAGGAAAGCCAAAGAAAAAAAAGTAAAATAAAAATGCATATTTTCTGAAAGTTCACAAATTACAGTTTATAAATTAAATCTATAAATCAAGTTGTTTTCATCTATCTCTGTCTTGCAAGATGTGATTTGTGTGACCAATGTCATATAGCACATAAAATGATGTTGACACTGATTTTTCTTTAAAACTCAAGATTAATGCCACAACTGTTAGTATAATTTAATCAAAGGATTATTGGAACAATGAATATCATTGTTTGATTAGCCATCCAGTGTTTTGTTTTGGTATTTTTCTATTTCATACATCCTATTTTTATAATAACTAACAAAGCCACAACCTCTGTTTAGGAAACTCTTGCACTTAGGAATCCACTATAATTGGAAGATAAATGACCACAGTTTAAAAACTTGTGTATCACCTCAGTTTTCTCAAAATGATTCATAATGTGTTTACAATGCCATTTTTTGGCCACTTGTATATCTTCTTTGGATAAGTCTATAATCTGATAATTTACCCATTTTTAATTGGAATGCTTGTTTTTTGTTAAGTGTTCTAAGTTACTGATGTATCCTGGTCATTAATCCTTTGTCAGATGAATAATTAGCAAATATTCTTCCTGTATGTTTTGTATTTACTCCATTGATTGTTTCCTCAAATGGGCCAAAGTTTTTCAGCTTGATGAAACACCATTTTTCGCCTTTGGGTTAATGCAAATCAAAACTACAATAAGACAGCCTTCCACCCCAGTAAGAATAGTTATTATCAAAAAAATTTTTAAAATACCAAATCCTGCAAAGATGTGGATAAAAGGTAATTCTTATAAACTGTTGGTAGAAGTGTAAATTAGTACAACCATTATGAAGAACAATACGGAGGTCCCTCAAAAAACCAAAACTAGATGTACCATGATCTAGCTATCCCAATTTAGGGTTTACATTCAAAGGAAAGGAATCAGCATAGGAAAGATATATCTGCATGCCCTATACCTGCAACACTATTCACAATAGAGAAGACAAAGAGTAGCCTAGGTACCCAATAACAGATGAATGGATGAAAAAAAATGTGGTACATATACACAAAGGAATATTATTCAACCATAAAGAAGAATGAATCTTACCATTTGCAGCAAAACAAATGGAACTAGAGGCTATTATTAAGTGAAATAAGCCAGACACTGAAAACACAAGTACTACCTGTATTCTCCCATATGTGAAAATTAAGCCAACCTGCATGTACAATAATGATTACTGGAGATTAGGAAGGATGAAGGAGAGAAAGGTGACTCAAGAAACTATGGCAGGAAGATCACAGGTTCAAAGCCAGTCTCAGCAATTCAGTGAGGGCCTGAGCAAATTAGTAAGACCCTGTCTCAAAATAAAATTTAAAAAAATTAAAAATAAAAAACAAAAAATAAAGGACTGGAAATGTGGCTCAGTGGTTAAGTGCCCCTGGGTCTAATCCTTGAAAAAAGAAAAGAAAAAGAAAAATGCTGATAATTTACATATCTAAATCAATATACATTGGAAAACTAAAACCTTGCTTATAAACATTTTTCAGTATATATACCAAAATTCTAGTTTACAGTAGTCAAGCAATAGATGGATGAATGAATGGATGAAGATAGTTGATACAAATGCATTTCTCCTTCAATAATTCAAGTTCTAGCTGAATTTCACAGTGAATATTGTGTGGATTTTCTACTGTGATATTAACAGTTTAAATCATACTAATATGTTGGGTTTTTTTTTTTTTCAATCTCTTGGACTCTCTAGTAAATCATCCAGTCATAGTAACTTAAAACAACACTAGTATCTCTCACATTGCTGTCAGTTGACTGGACTCAGCTGGGTATTTTCATCAGAAGTTTTGCACAGGGTTGCAAACAAATGATAGCTGGTGTCATCTGAAAGTTTGATTAGGCTGGACATCCAAAATAGTAGGAAGTGCATATTGGATGTTACATGGGTGCTCAGCTAGGGAATAGACCAGAGTATCTATGTGGGATATTTTTCTATAGCTCAGGCTTCTTACAGGTTCTTAGAACATTTTTACAGCTTCACAATGCAAAAATATCAAGAGATCCAGGGTGAAACTCTAAGGTTTAGTATGATCTCATCATGAAAATCCCAGGCATCACTTCAATATATTCTATAGGAAAAGGCAAGTCATTGTATCTGAACATAATTCGAGAAGAGGGGAACTAGACTCTATCAGCTGATCTGGGAAGTAGCACATACATATAGGGAGGAAGGGAACTGATGGTGTTTATCTTTCACTGTTACAGCTTTTTAGTAGCTATTCTCACTTCAAGGACAGAAACATGTCCCAAAATCAAAGTTAAACATTTCAGTGAAAGCATTTCTCCCTCTGTTACAAAGAGACCTAACACTATTCCAAATTCTTCCAAAGTTTTTGTTCTTGAGGCAGAGGAAAATAGTCAAATCCTTAAATGAAATTTATACCATTTTAATTCAGAATAAACATTACCACTAATTGTATGTTTTGCTGTAGATATGGCAAATATTTTATAAACTGTCAAGTTATAAGAAAATATAATTACCCTTGCTTCACCTAGAGTAACAAACTGTTAATCAAAGTGGATTATGCCTCATATTTGTTATTTTATGTATATTTAATTGAAGCAAACATTCATAATCCTATTTTGAAAATGAAGCTTGAAATGTTAAGTGTTCCTTGTTTTGTTTTGTCCTGTTTTGTTTTGCCTAAAATCGAAACTTTATTAAATAGTAAAACTGAGATTGCAGTCAGGGATTTCTGTTCCACCATGCATGCCACTTCAATAAAAAGTTCATGAATACTATGAAAACTTGTGCAGAAATTCAAGGTGAAAACATGGAGGTGGGACAAGAAGATGCAGCAGGAACACTGGAACATTATACCAAGGAACTTTCATTTTACTCTTAGTTATTCCAACAAATATTTTCTACCACCCTAAACTGCCAGAGTGACAGTCTTATAGTGTCCACAGTCTGGGAAAAACTAAAACAAAACACAACTGTAGACAGTGGAGAAGGAGAGAATAATACCCCAGAGGTCATGGAACTGGCAGCCGGGTGGAGGCACAGTGTGGCTGGCGAAGGGGTGTGGGAAATACATGACAAGTGATGAACAATGAGATACAGGGAGGGAATGGGAGAGGTGACCCCTTCCCTCCCTGGGTGCTCACACCCCTGCTGCTGAATAGCCTTTTGAGTTTGTATAGAGCTTGAGGAAGACTGAAAAAGAAATGATGAGCACATCCATGCTGCCAGTTATATGCACTCTCTAATTTTTTCACTTTCTACCATGTAAAAACAAAACAAAACAAAACAGCATGTCCACAGTAAAATCAATTTATTTAAAATTTCAGTAACAGAAAATAAATAAAACAAACTGAACACACAACTTCCTAATTACATAGCATTATGTTTCTGTTACAGAGTCATGTTTGTAGTTCAGTCTTAAACATGGGGGAAATTGTATGAGCAGCAGCAACTTTATTTGATTCATTTCCTTTCTCTAAACAGTATGCAATTGTTTTAAAACAGAGTTAATTTTTTTAAAGAAAACACTGAAAGTAAAATTGCAAAAAAAGAGATATAACGAGAGTGCTAAACATCACCTATTACATTATTATTATTATTTCCAACTGGTTTGCATATATTACAATGGTAAGATTAACCTGGGCAAAATATTGTTCATTAGGATTTAAAATCTCATCAAACCCTGACTTTAAAAAATTAGACCACATAAGCAACTTTTAAATTACATATATTTTAATAAATAGATCTGTATCTTTGACAGGTTAAGTGATCTCAAATTATTCTTGATACACATTTCAGTCTATGAATGCAAGTTGCATTTCATTAAAAGGAAATCAAATTTTGATGTTATTCTTTATCTATGATTCTTATCTATGCATTAATCTATATCCATGTTAGCCTATTATGAATAATAATTTCTAACTATTTTATGATCCATGATTTTTGCTGCAAAATGAACAAAAGTAATTAAGCCAAATTGAAACAATTATAGAAATACACTATTCAATAACTCAGTTGCCAAAAAGTTTTACTGTACCCTAAGGAGGCAAAAAATGGGGAAAAAATGCCTATACAGCAGTAATATCATTCCACATGTTACATTTATTCTTGCAAGCCAGCCAAGCTCAAATTAATTGTACTGACTAAACTTTTCTTCTTGGAGAAAATTAAAGATATGCTGTTGTCAACACTTGAGCACAACCTTGCCGACACTTAAACGCAGAGAAGGGTGTGACATCCTGCCCTGGCTGCTTTGCGCTAATTAATCACTCTGGTATTTAGGACCATTCAAGCAGACAAATTAATGGGGAATAATTAGTGTATCTTTGTTCCAGCTCAGCTTTGCACACCAGACACTCTGGGGGAGAGAGGGGAGTTTGCAGAGTGCGAGCCATTAGCATGTGCATAGTTTCACTTCTGTTCAGCAAGTTCTTCAGAGATTAAGAGAAAGGCCAAATTAGCAGACGTGTGACTGGGGTTAGGACACCCTTCTTGAAAGAAAGCCCTCTGTTTGGGTATCAGCTTTCAGAAGCAAGTTGTTCAACCAGATACTGAATTTCATGAAACTCAATTAAACCTCAGGGAAAACATAATTTCAGAATCCAAAAACAAGTCTTTTAAGAAATTAGTGAAAAAAATTGCTTCTATTTACACCATTCCTACTTATTTTCATAACATGGAGATAAATGTAACCCTAAGAAATTTTATGTTTTCCTTATTGTTAGCTTTTGTGATTTTTTATTGAAAATGGATTTTTATCAACAAACAGTACTTAGACATTTTGTAATTAAATAGTGTAGTCCATTTAACCTCTCTCCATTTACTAAGAACTCTTTGTAGATAATCCCTACGGCCATAAAACTTAATTTGCTTTTTCTGATAGGAATCATAGAGTAGAACACTCAGACAAAGTCTCCATACACAGTCAGTGTGACCAGCACAGTATTGATTAAACTGTCCCATTTTACACTGCTGACTGGTTTCAAAGTGCATGTGGACTAAGTGAAGGCATACACAGCTTTGCACCAAGATATATTTTAAAACGAAAATTTAAGTGTTGACATTTCCTCCATTAAGAAAAAAATCATGATTTGGCCTCACTGCTGAAATTGAGACAGAAATGAAAACAACTGACTCATAATAGTTCAAATTTTCCTGGATTAAATTCATTGGTTTTACTTTGCTACATAGATTCTTCCCTTCATCAGACAAGAACATCCCATGTTTCCACACGTAATACTCCAAACACCAGATTTCATGCTGATGATAAGTTATTTCCAAGCTTTTTATTAACAGTTTTCTCCATAGAGAACTTATCTAAACATACTGCAAATAATTGTGTGAATATATGTATATACATTCACATAATCACACTTGTTTTACTACCATATGTGTGAGTGATATTTAATTACTTTTTTCATTTTTATGCAGTTTATGTAAATAAAGAATTTTCCTTATGTCTGCCTACCTAAAGTTCCTGTGTTTTTTATGTTCACTATTTACTAGCCTTCACTACCTAAGTCATTGGCTTTGTCCCTTAAAAATTGAGGCAAGAATGACTGATGTAACCATGAAGAAAACATTTCCGAAAATTCCATATACTAGAGGAAGGTTCACGCCCTGACAACCTCACCTTCAAGAGCAAGGGTGCAGAGTGAAAGGGCCAGCCTGCAGGATCAAGAGCTGATGTGAAGGGAGACCCCACAAGTAAGAAAACAGCCCATACTCAGGGCAGGTGACCAATTCTTTTGGAAAGAAATTCCACCACCTGAACTACAAAAGTGAATTTCCTGTGAATGGGTTTAGTCCTGTTAACAACACATAACTAAAAAATAGAATAAAAGAGTAATTTCCTCACCCACCATAATTTGGAATTTTTTCATTGTACTCATACTTCTAGGTTTCATAAAAGCATGATATTGTTAGGCATAATGCTCTTGAATTTGTGCTGGTGGAGAGAGGGGGAAAAAAGCCAATCACAAACCACACATTCTCGCAATTTCTTAGAGGCAAGAAATGAATCTCTCCGCAGTCTCCTCTGAGATACTAAATTACTGCCTACGATAAGCCCAGATGCCATTAGAAAGGCTTCCATCCTGGGAGTGGGTCCTCCTAGATCTTTGAAGGTGCCTAATCCTCATTAAAGGCAAACCCTGGGCGTAGGAGGGGCTGCGCTGGCATCAAGGCACCTGGCGATGACTAAAAGCGCTGGCCCCATGTGCGGCTGCCGCTGAGCAGCAGAATGTAATTTAGTCGCACCAGCGGGAGCAGGGGTCAATGATTTTATATTAATGGGGATCACGACAGTTCTAAGCTGTGGCGTGCTTTGAAATAAGTGTTGTACAAGGCAGCAATGAGAGCTCGGCTGAGGAAATGAGCTGTGTCACTGTCTCCTCATGCCTTGCAGCAAACACTGGAATGTTTTTAGTTGCTACAGACTCTGTGCCATCATAATATTTTATAAACAATGATCGCCTATTTCATTTTGAAAAACGCAAACTCCTAAAACAATGCTGCAACAAATGCTATTAAAGATGAGCACATTCCTTTGTAAGCCAATGGGGTCCATGCATGTGCCTGAATAAATGAATGAACTATAGATGGGATGTTTAGATCTGCAAACTAACTCATGCAAACATAAAAATAACTTATGTGGTGTGTGTTTTGTTTGGATCGTATTGAAAAATGGTATATCATTACATACCTTGACTTGTTATGAGAGTGTCCACACCTAAGACAAAAGAGTTGGAAAGAGGGTTAGAAGCACTTGTTTTAAATTGTGGTTGAGTATTCAATCTTTATAAGTGAAAGCACTATTATTACATCTTCAAAATATATCTAAATTTTCAAATTAATAATTAAGAATAACAGATTTAGATTCCATGTTAAATTTTCAAAGATTAGTTTTTAAAATTATTAATTGGATATAAGGAACAAGAAATTATTTTGGTCAGCATCTCAGTAAGGAAAAGAGTTTTAGTAAGGAAAAACAAGAGTTTTTACTGGTCTGAAAAATGGTCAAATGAAAAGGAGTACATTGTATGTAGAACAAAATAGACTTATTACAAGGAAGAACATTTCAATTTTCAAAACTTCTTTTGAAGTAAACAGGTCAGAGGTACCAGAGACAACAGGGATAAACAGATATCTGTGCCAAATCTGACTGATTAAGATAATCTCTATCTTTAAGTAGGTAATAACTGCCTGAAATTTACACACACACACACACAACTGAAAAGAGTACATGTTAACCAGAAAAGAAAAAAAAAAAAAACTACTCTTATAAATTACCATTTGGAAAAATATTTGATTAATTTTCAATATTTCTCCCATATACAAGAAGAGTCCTAACTGGGCTTTGGGATTAGTGAACCACTACTTCAGAACAAAGTAGTACAATTGAACATTAAATTATATTTTTGTGAAAAACATTTTCTATAAAATGAAGTCAAAGCTTGACTTCAAAGATAATCTGTGAAATAATGATGCCACAACATATGGTCTAAACAAAAGTTCACATATATCAGATGAATATAAAGATTCTGCAATTAGTATGACAGACATGAAAAAATGTTCAACATCATTTTTTCAACAGAGAAATGCAAATCAAAACTACTCTAAGATTTCATCTCACTACAGTCAGAATGGCAATTATCAAGAATACAAACAATAATAAGTGTTGGTGAGGTTGTTGGGGAAAAGGCACGCTCATCCATTGCTGGTGGGCCTGCAAATTTGTACAACCAATCTGAAAAACAGTATGGAGATTCCTTAGAGAATTTGGAATGGAACCACCATTTGACCCAGCTATCCTACTCCTTGGTCTATACCCCAAAGACTTAAATACAGCATACTACAGTGATGCAGCCACTTCAATGTTTATAGCAGCTCAATTCACAATAGCTAAACTGTGGAACCAACCTAGATGCCCTTCAATAGATGAATGGATAAAGAAACTGTGGTATATATACACAATGGAATATTACTCAGTAATAAGAAAGAATAAAACTATGGCATTTGCAGGTAAATGGATGGAGTTGGAGAGTATCATGCTAAGTGAAGTAAACCAATCCCCAAAATACAAATGCCAAATGTTCTCTCTGATAAGTGGATGCTGATCCATAATGTGGGAGAGGACACAGGAAGAATGGAGGAACTTTGGTCACAGGGGCAGGAGGGGGGAGGGGGCATGGGGCATTAAAGATGGTGGAATAAGATGGACATCATAGCCCTAGCTTCACGAATGACTGCATATATGTTGTGATTCTACATCACATACAACCAGAGAAATGAAAAGTTGTGCTCTGTGTACAAGGAATCAAAATACATTCTGCTATCATGTGTACCTAAGTAGAATACATAAATAAATTAAATTAAAAAAAGAAACATTGCATTCTATAATTTTTTAATATTCCTTAGGAGGAGTAGCATATTAAAGACTCTGAGAAGTCCTGATATAAAGCACCCCTAGTTTCTTAAGATCTTTGTCTATATTTTGAAGATGTAATAATAGTGCTTTCACTTATAAAGATTGAATACTCAACCACAATTTGTCGTCATCATCATCATCATCATCATCATCATCTTATTATTATTATTATTTGTATTATTATTATTACTTTTCTTTCCCTCAACCTATTAACATTCCTTTTATGAAATGCGCTTTGGAACATGCTCCATTGGAGTTCACTGAATTAGTGAGTATGTGTTTTCATAGAGTGGTTGAGTGGTACTAGGAGATATAATCTCAGTCCCAAGTTTATTCCTTGCATATGGGAACTGGTCAATGAAAGATATGGGTTAATTCTAACTTCACTAAAATTTTACACTTTTAGAAAGCACCTAATAGGTTATATGGTATTTACCAATTAATATATACACAAGTTGGAGAAACATTCTCTTATTCCTAGAATTAAAAATGCAATGGATATTGTCACCAAAGGTAGGGTTTGATGTGGAGATTTGACTAATTTCTCATGATTTTATAATTTGGAATGCAGAATGTTTTGGATATTCTAAAACTGGAGATTCATGTTTCTTGTAGGGATAATCAGAGTTGGGGCTAGAATGAGGTAAATGAGGTGCTCTCTTGAGCACAAAATATAAGGTACAACAACAACAAAATCCCTCAGTAATCAAGATACATACTATTTTAATCAATATTTTTTAAAATTGAAATTTATGCAAATAAATCTTGATAAACAAAACATCCAAATTTTAAGTAAAGATAGGATTAGTGTCACTGATGTTTTCTTTTGCCTCAGGCACCAATATGTCTAAGTATAGCACTAGGGATATAGTTCTTAGAAACTACCAGTAGCAAAACTACAGGAAAAAAGAAGCACTTGATTGGGAGTCCAAATTAGATCTGTTTCTTTCTGCTAATAAACAGCCATATAACTTTTAAAAACATAGAAATGAATTCAGCAAAGTAGCAGGATATGAAATTAACACCCATAAATCAATCACATTCCTATATATCAGTGATGAATCAACCAAAAGAGAAATAAGGAAAACTATCCATTTATGATAGCCTCAAAAAAATAAAATACTTGGTAATCACTCTAACAAAAGAGGTGAAAAACATCTACAATAAAAACCACAGAACTGTAAAGAAAAAAGAAATTGATGAAGACATTAGAAGATGGAAAGAACTCCCATGTTCTTGGATAGGCAAAATTAATATTGAAAAAAATGGCCATGCTACCAAAAACACTATATAAATATAGTACAATTCCTATTAAGGTTCTGATGATGTTCTTCATAGAAATAGAAAAAGCAGTCATGAAATTTGTGTGGAAAAATAAGAGGCCCAGAATAGCCAAAGCAATTCTCAGTGAGAAAAGTGAAGCAGGAGGCATCATACTAGAACTTAAATTATATGAGAAACATAGTAACAAAAATGGCATGGTATTGGCACCAAAACAGACATGAAAATGCATGGTACAGAAGACACAGAGTCATACCCACATAAATACATTTGTCTCATACTAGACAAAGGTGTCATGAACATAAATTGGGGAAACGATAGCCTCTTCAACAACTGGTGCTAGACAAACTGGAAATCCATATATAACAAAATGAAATGAGACCCCTATCTCTCACCCTGCACAAAATTCAACTTAAAGTTGATTTAAGGATCTAGGCACTAGCCCAGACACCCTGTGCCAGAATACTAGAAGAAAAAGAAGGCACGAATCTCCATCATGCTGGCTTTGGAACTGAATTCCTCAACAATACTCCTAAAGTCCAAGAAATATACCATATTCTTTTAACTCATTTATGGAGAGGACAGTATTTCTCAACCTGTTCTGAGAAACAGTCATTCAATGAAATGTTCATAAATGTTTAAGAAAAAAGAAATAGGAAATAGGGGGTAGTAAATTTGATATTAACTATATTTAGGAAAAGTTTTGTTGAATTTGGTCAGATTTCTCTACTAGGGGACTTCTCAGAATTTTTAAAATGCTAATACATTTCATGACTATCTTATAGGAAAATAAAGTGTACAACAAGTAGTCCATTTATTCACATCTTATGCATACTATGCAAAATGCTGAACAAAATGATTTTCTTTCTTTCTATAAAAATTTTAAAATTCTAAATGGATTTTTAAAGGTAATAGAGTAAATAAGAAGTTAGTATAAATTAACACTCTACAGAAAAATAATTTTAACTATGCTTACAGAAATATATTTCAGCAAATCATTTATAGCCTAGCAAAGTGACTTTATATTCAAGTTCCTTAAATCAGAGGATCTACATGTTGGTTTCAACAGCCAAAAACAAACTTGGATTAGGGCTGAAGTTCTGGTATTGAAATCTTACAAAAGACATGCAAAAGGTAGGAAACAAAGAGTAAAAAATGAACCAAGAGAAGTATATGAGAATAGATGGGGTTATTTTATGAGAGCATATTATTAAAGGTGTATCAACATATGAACAGAAAGTTTGAGAATCAATATTATAAAGGCTTATCAATCACAAAACACATTGTATTAACACATACATATGAACATGAACGAATGGGCACTGAAGTTTGAAAAGGATACATATAAGAATATTTTTAAGTTCATATAAAATGAACTCATACTCAGAGATGATGAAATGATGTCACCCTCATGAAATTTTATCAATGGCTTTCAAACTGTCTTAGAAAAATTATGAAAAACAAATCAATAATAAATCTAGCACATTTTATTGATGCATTATAAATATACATAACAGTTGATATGTCATGCCCATTCTCCATCCCCTGGTAACCACTGCTCTTTTTAATATAACCATAGTTTTGCCTACTGGAATCATACAGTAAGAAACTTTTTCAGACTGGCTTCTTCTATCATTCATGAATAATACACTTAAGTCTCTTCCATACCTTTTGATGGCTTGATAGTTTTTTGTTTGTCTGTTTGTTTGTTTTGTTTTAGTAATGAATACTATCCTATTGTCTGGATGTCTGCATGTATCACAATTTGTTAATTAATTCATATACTGGAGGACTCGGTTGCTTTCAATTTTGTAAATTCTTAATAAAGCTTCTATAAACATCTGTGTGAAAGTTTTTGCAAATAAGCTTTAAACTCTTTCAGATAAATACTAGAAGCCTTAAACTTCTTTGAATTTATCCTACCAAACAACAAAACAATTGACCTGGCTAAATCCTACTGTGCACATTCTGCCATGTACACTTGCACTGAATGAAGTTAGAGAAAGACACACACATACATACACACAATGCCTTCTGAACTTACTTGATTTTATGATCTCAAATCTCAATTGTGTTCTTAGTGTTTGATTGTCCTATATTCATTTTCTCACTCACCTAGAATAATGTGTGACTCATAACTTCTCTTCTCTCCATGTTCACTCTAAGTTATGCCCATGCTTTCCATTTCACAGAGAAAATAGAAACAGGTAAAAGAGAATATAGACAAGCTTATCTCATTTTTTCTCTCATTGCAAACTGCTTTACATTTTGCCTTTTTTCCATTACTGTGGAAGAATTGTCTTTACTCCTATGCAAGGGCCAAGCTTCCATTTGTCTGCTGTATTGAATCACATACTGTCCAGCCAAGGGCAACATCCGGGCAATTCTTTCCTTTCTCTTGCACCACTCATTTTCTTCAAGCTACAGCTGTCACAGTATCTCTTGTCCCCATTTTCTCTTTCAACTCCCACCCAATTTCTCTCCATTCGTTTACATCAAAAATCCTTTGGAGACATCTAATCTCACTCTCTCATTTCCATTTTGATCTTACTGA
Organism: Geosciurus inauris; assembly: GCA_004024805.1. NCBI lineage: Eukaryota > Metazoa > Chordata > Mammalia > Rodentia > Sciuridae > Geosciurus > Geosciurus inauris. The sequence goes on from PVHX01000721.1 coordinate 168,328, forward strand.
AGTGAAATTTTGCCCCTATCTGTTATAACAAAACTGGATCACCAATGAACTCTACTTTTCCAAATATAATATTCATCTCTTGTTACTCATTATATTTCTTCCATTGGCAATATTTGACAGTTTTCATATCCATTGCCACCTTAAACTGAAGCACCGTTGTCTCCTGTCTAGATCATTACTAAAGCCTTAAACTGTTCTCCCACCTCTCACAATGCCTACCCCACTGTCCATGCTTAACTCTAAATGAAAGAATTCAGCAAAAATATGTGAAGTATACCAGGACACTTCTGTGTTACTTTTCTGCTACTCAGAAAAAAACACCAAAGACTTCATACTGTATAAAGTATCACTGTCTAATCTGGTCCTGTTTCCTCTTTGCCCTTATTACTTACCCATCCCTCCCCTAACCCAGCTCATTCTGCTATAACCATACTGGTTTCTCTGTTGCTCCTCAACCATACCAAATATGTTCCTAGCTCAGCTTTTGAAGTTGATTTTCCCTTTACCTCTACTAATCTCACCGTTAGTATTCACATAACTTGTTTTCCCCCTTTTTTCAGGTCTTTACTCTCCTGAGACCCTCAAGGAGCTCTTCCCTAGGTACACTGCTTAAAATTGTGTGTATACATACACACATACATATGTATTATAGCACCACTCTGCTTGTGCTCTGCTGTGCTCAACACTGACATATTTAGCTCATTTTCTTTAATATATACTACTAACATATATTTTCAAAATATATACTACTAATTCATTTTTTTAATATGGAGTGTGAGCTCCATGAGGGCAGGTTCTATTTACTGCTGTTTTCCCAGGACCTACAACAGAGCTAGAGCATGATAGGTACCCAGAACACATTTATTCAATAAGTGAAATGAATGGATTCAAACATTGTAATGACTTCGTTTAATTTGAGTATTCACCTAATTATAATTAATAATTCATCCAAGTGTAATATGTTATATTCTAGTGTGTATGATTAGAAATAATATAAGGTATTCTTATTTCTCTTCTACCATTTTATTGCCTCTCAAGTTTTTGGACAACTTGACTTTTTCATACACAAAGTTTCCATTTCTATGTTATGAAACATGTCTATATGTTCTTTTCTGGTAATTGGATCTTAATTTTTGGTGAAGAGGGTCCTTAATTGTATATGTGATATCCAAGAGAGTTGTACTGACTTTTTTAAACCAATCTGGAATTTATTTTTATACATATTATATTATAGAAATCCAATTTATTAATTACTTTTATTCATGTTTCTACTTATTTAATCTTGCATGAATAGTTTAAGATCATTTTCCAGTTCTTATAATAATTCCCTTTGGATTCTAATTGCAATTTCATTACATTAATAATAGTTGAAAAATAATGTTTTGCCATATCAATTCAAGACTAATAAATGAGATGGGTTCATAATTGTGTAATTTATACTCTAAGTTTTTAGAAGATTTCTATTATTGTTTTATATTTTCTAACAATTTTAATCACAGTGGAATTATCTTTTTTAGATTTGAATAAATGTTCAGCTATAAAGCAATATTTTGGGACTCCTCACACCCAATTTTTAATATTTTAAAAATTCACAAAAACAAATATAAATAACCATGAACTCATAACTAAGCTAGAGTAATCAACATTTCCATAACATTTGAAGCACCTTGTGTTCCTATAAATGTGCAAAACTTGTCTTCCAACTCAGTAGCAACTAGTTTCTACATTTTGAATTTACTTTTCAATGACTTTAGAGTTTTATGATGTTTGTACATTAGTGTAATATATGTTGTCCAATTTGGCATGGATTCAAACATTTCTAGAAGGAATAATATCACATACACTTCCTTGTAACATGGTATTTTCACTCAATATCATGCTTGTGAAAGTCATTCAAAACGTGCCTATCTGTAATCCTTTACTTCAACTGAATTATATTATGCACTGTAATATTATAATAGGTTTTTTGCCATTATTTAATGATTTCCTATGATAGATATTTAGTATATTTGTAGTTTATGTTGTTAAAAATAATTGTAATATTGCTTTTATAAATAATTATTTGATGAACATTGTTTTTCATGTGCCCTTGTAAATACGTACAAGTCTTGTGATGATATATAGGTAGGAGTTAAATTTCAAACTAGAAATACATTTTTCCTAAAATACCTTACAATTTTTGATCATATTATAATTCATAACCTACCATAATGCATAAACGTTACTATAATTTTGTATCCTTCTTAAAAGTTATCATTAACTTAACTATTTGTGAATTATTCAAAAACTAGGTATATTTGGAAAAAAGCCAGGCTTTTGGTATTATTATTCCCTTCTAGTCTCTCTCCTAATACCTTTAATAATTATTTATAAAATCTACATAAAATGGAATTTAAATAACAAAATATAATATACAAAAAATTTTAACCAAAACGTGAAATCTTATAACTTAGTGAAGTATTACTGTACCCCTTCCATTCTTTGTATAGTTTTCTTGTATGTAAAAGTAAAGTTTTAAAAGCTATCAATTCCTTCTTAAGTTAAGAAAGTTTCCTAAATTTAGATAGCTAATACATTTTTAATACAAGTCTTAAAGATAAATTTCTTTGATTTAACACATTTCTTTAAAGCTAAATGATAAAATACTCATACAGTTCACATGCTAAAGTCACTCATGAAGATAGCTGTTAGTCAGAATTCCTACCTCATATCACAATCCAAATTATTCCACAAAGACTAAAATGTTAGAAGATGAAATAAAAATTGGAAAATTATTCTATCAGATTACCTTTCAGTTTTCTAGAATGGGAAATGCTTCAAGCATAAATGCAAACAAAGAAATCATGATGGTAAAATACATAGCTTTCAGTAGAATCAAAATTTAGTAAGTCAAAGGCATAAAAAAGAAAATGTAAATAATACTTGAGAAATTTTGTTACAAGCATAAAAGGAAATTTATAGTGTTAATATAAGAGTTTACCAATCAATAGACAATGTTTAGTATTTGTACCTCAATAGAGCTATTATGAGAAGGAAAACAAATAAATAAATGTAAAAAATACTGAATCACACTAATAATCAAAAAATGTAAATTAAGGAAAATGTATTTAATCCATTATATTAGCAGCACACTTCCTTAAGTAATTGACTTTTTAAAAAATATTATACTTAGTACAGTGGGAAAGATGAAAAATTAAGTATAATCTATGAACTATTGATAGACATTTAAATTGAAATACTTTCTCTCAATATGTTTTATATTCACAATTACACTTTTACATGTATATTTTGTAGAATTATGTGATAAAGCAAACCAAATTTTATGAATGAAGAAATTGACTATAACATCCCCTGAAGAAACAAAACTGTACTAACCCAAATGCCCAGTAATAAGGGAAGGATTAGACAAGTTTTAGCACACACACTTGTAACTGCAGAGTAATTGAAAATTATATTTTAACTGTTTAATACAGTGGAAAATGATCACAAAATAACATTACTTTTAGAAAAGCAGAATATATAGCTTAATATTCAAATGATTTTTAATTTAACAAAAACAACATATATGCACAAAAAGATAATCTACAAAATGATTCTTCTTATATGATAATTTTTTTTGCCCTTTAACATTTTTTTTTTTTTTTTTGGTAATAATTGCTGGAGATCAAACTCAGAGCCTTATACATTATGCAAGCACTTTACAACTGGGTTATAGCTCCAAACCTTAACATTTTTCTATATTAGCAATTTTCTGTTTTAAACAGCCATTATTTCATTATCAGAAAAATATTATTAGTACAATGTTAATATCATAAGAACTGTGATAAAGTTTTTGGTAGAAATTATAGAAATAGGTCATCATGTAGAAAATAACAGGAACAAATTCCAAGTTTTCTTAAAATTCTCCATACTGTTAATGGTTCCACTAATTCACAGTCCCACCAAATTAGTGGAACCACTAATGTAAGAGTGTACCTTTTTCCCCATATCCTTGCCAACATTTATTTTTATTTATTTTCTTGATAATTGCCATTCTGATTGGAGTGAGATGAATTCTCAGGGTAGTTTTGATTTGCATTTCCCTAATTGCATGAGATGTTGAATGTTTTTTTAAAAATATTTTTTGACCATTTGCATTTTATCATTTGAGACATGTATATTTAGTTTTATTGCTCATTTATTGACTGGGTGTTTGTTTTTGTTTGGTTTAGTTTGGTTTGGTTTAGTGTTGTTTTTTGAGTTCTTTGGTATATTCTGGATATTAGTGCCCCATCTGAGGAGCAGGTGAGAAAGATCTTGTTCCATTCTGTAGGCTCTCTCTTCATGCTTTTAGTTGTTTCCTTTGCTGCACAAAAGTTTTTTAATTTGATGACATCCCACTTATTGATATTTTTATTTTAGTTCTTGCACTTGTTAAGTAGAGCACTGGAGCTGGAGCACTGGGTCTACATTTTTCTCTAGCATGTACAGGGTTTCTGGTCTAGTCCTAAGGTTTTTGACCCACTTTGAGTTGACGTTTGTGCAGGGTGAGAGATAGGAGTCAAATTTCATTTTCCACATATGGATATCCAGTTTTCCCAGCATCATTTGTTAAAAAGGCTATCTTTTCTTCAACATATGTTTTTGGCACCTTTGTCTAGTATCAACTGTATTTACGTGGGTTTGTCTCTATGTCTTCTGTTCTATTACACTGCCTCTTTTGGTGCCAGAACCATGCTGGTTTTGTTACTAGAGCTCTGAAGTATAATTGAGGTCTGATATTGTGATGTCTCCCGCTTTGTTTTCCTAAGAATTGCTTTGGCTGTTCTGGATCTCCTATATGCCAAATGAATTTCATCACTACTTTTTCTAGTTTTGTGAAGAGTATCTTTGGTATTTTGATGGTGATTACTTTGAATCTGTATAGTGCTTCAGGTAGTATGGTCATTTCAACAATATTAATTCTGCCTATCCAAGAACATGGGAAGTCTTTCCATCTTCCAAAGTCATCTTTAATTTTTTCTTTAGTGTTCTACAATTTCCACTTAGAGGTCCTTCACCTTTTTTATTAGATTGAGTTCCAAATATTTTTATTTTCTCTCTGTCTCTGTCTCTGTCTCTCTCTCTCTCTCAATTGAGGTTATTGTAGGTGGGATAGTTTTCCTAATTTCTTTTTCAGAAGATTCATTATTGGAGCATAGGAACACAATTGATTTATGAATGTTGATCTTGTAACCTGCTACTTTGTTGAATTTATTTATCAACTCCAGAAGTCTTCTGGTGGACTGTTTCAGGTCTTCTAAATACCAGATCATGTCTTCTGCAAACAGAGATAATTTGATTCTTCTTTTCCTATTTGTTTATCCATTTAGTGTCCTTCTCTTGCCTGATTGCTCTAATTAGAGGTTCAAGAACTATGTTGAATAGAAGTGGGAAAAGTGTAATTTGTTTCTATATTCTGATTTCCTGGATTAATTTCTCCACATTCTCCCTCACTGCTTTTCATACTATCTTTAGAGGGGAAAACATTATAAAGAGAATATACTAAAGGGAAAATGGAGACATACCAAGCACCAAGTACACAGTCCGAAAATATCTAGGTGTTTGAGAAGTTCTTATTATCCTTAGGATGATAGAATAAACATTTGAATTAAACAATAAAGAGCTGAGTTTTCATTTTTAATATGATCAATTATAATATTTTAAATACAATAGATTGAATATATTCATAAAAGTAAGTCTCCCACTTGTGGATAAATACAAAGAAATTGAGGGAAATAAGTGATGCTTATAATAAAATGACAGGTAAAACATGAGCATTAGAGTTTATGACACATGAAAATACTTATCAGATATTATCTACCCTACTTACCAAGCACACATAATTGATTTCAGTGCAGATGTGGTTCTTAGCATTGCCCTAACTGCAAATTTAATTCTGTAGCAAAGTTGAACCTGAAAAATAAAATGATGAATATTTAAAAACTAAATGTAAAAGTAAAATCCCATTTTATGGAAACCAATTGGTGTAATTCATCTTATCAAAAAAGGAAGCAGGCTTACAATTTGACCCATATAACATTGCCTCATAAATATAAGAATAATATTAGTGGCTTTAATTTTCCTTTAGATGTTCAAGTCTGAATCTGAAACATGAGTTAAATGTGTCTATTCTATTAACAAACATGACTCTTAATTGCTAAAATATATCAATAGATATTCAGAGCATTAACATTCTATCACAGTACAATGTGATATTTCTTTTAGTTACCATTTGCATCTTGTTACAGTCTAATATTTATTTCATTTTTACCTGTACTATTCTAGCAATGGAATAGCCTGTACTTGTTGTAAACTCAATATTTGGTACATTAATTCCCAGTTGTCTTCATAAATACTCCAGAGTCTTAGGAGGTTGTAGAATATGTTAGCTACAAAAATTATTAGGAGTGTATAGTGAAATATCTACTTTGTGTGATATTTTACAAAATTATTTAATGTCACAATGCTTCCTGATGGCATCTTTATAAAGGACTATTACTTAAAGAGAAAATTAAGAATACAGTGAAAAGCACAAATTTTGATTTTGTGTTCTAGGCACAAAATAGAATGTTGAATTGCAGCTATTTTTCAAGGAATATATCAAAATATGTCTAACTGTCATGCCTTAATATATACTCTTGAAATAAAAACATAAGTCTTGAAATATTATATTAAACCTTCTCTCTTATTGGAAGAAGGAAACAATTTTTTAAGTGTGTATATTTGTGTAAGTGAGTCAGAGCTTGAAAGATTGAGGAGTGGGGAGAGAGAAGAAGTGGAGAAACAAATCAGAAGAAAATGAAAAGAGTAAGATAAACAGAAACCAAAAAGAAAAATAAATATTGTGTCCATTTACTGCTTGTAGAAATATTAAAGTCAAAGTATATTAAACCAAAACATTCTTTTCATTATCTCTAATTCATCTACAGAGTGCATGATATTTTTATCTCATGACGGAAGTCAGAATATATCATCAAATCATCCAAACACTGGCCTAAAATAACTTTGATTCTATCATGAATCTCACATTTCTGCAGGTATCTTTTTACTTGCATCCTGCTAAGGCCCAGAAACAACATGCATTCTTATGTTGTCAAAAATGAAAAAAAAAAAAAAAGAAAAGAAAAGATTCAGGGTAAATCAAAATCAAAATGAATGTTTAAAAAAAGGGCAAAGAATGTCAAATGTACTGCTTGCCACTGCTGTTGGGCCTACTTTCCTTCTGCTGGGTTGGTGACCTCAGTGCTCAGGACTGTAAAGTAAAATGGTCTGAGTGACACCTGTTTTCCCAGAACCCTTGACCCTTACTAAGCCAGTAGCCCTGATATGCCCTCAGGGAGATCTTAGCAATGGAGTCAAGAAAATGGGCAGCTGCCAGGGGAATTTTGCTGTAATTTTTGACTAACCACTTATATGTTCTCTCTCACCTCATTTGAAGTAAAGAGAAATGCATCTATATAATTGAAGAGCACTATCGATTAGTCTAAACAGCTTTGAATTGGGTTTCAAGATATTACAAGCTGTATTCACTGCCAGATGTTAACAATATGACCTTGTAACATATTTGAGCCTTACTAATCACAGAAGTATTCAAGTTTTTACCTAAGTTTTAATACATATCCCAGAAGGAAGCCATGAAAAAAAAGCCAGTTTTTTTCTCATAGGCTTCAGAAATATGCGTAAAATTTCTAAAGTTCAATAAAATAGGAAGTTATTGAACTATTCAAAAGGAGTAAAAGAATAAATGTTCCATTCTAAGTTGTAAAATATGAAATATGAGATGCTGTCACTTAATCATTTGAGTTGTTCCAATCACTTTATTTACATTTTTCAGATTCATCTTTGCAGAAGCCAGTCAGGCAATGTACAACAGCTCATGCATTTAATTTGTAATGGTAACTAAACTATAAGATAACATACTAGTTTGGTTATTTTGATTATACAAGTATGGACTTAAGCCCTGAACATGAGTTAAATAAGGTGCATGGCATAACTTTATTCCGAAAATGTCATTAAAGGGGAGCTTTTATTCCAGGAAAGAATAGTTTCAAAGTAAATCACAATATTTTTATGTCAAGCAATTGGTTCAAAACTCTGAATTAAAGAGAAGAATTGGAAATAGCAAAACTGGAAAATACTATAAATAAAGAAATTAAGAACCATTTGGGGATCAATGTGCTAGCAGCAGTTGGGTAAGAAAATCTTTTTTCTGGCACCATGTCAATGTTCCAGGCTAAAGAGCCCCTCCCCATACATGGAAGGGGAAAATTAGAATCAGAAAGGGTTGGGGTGCAGAGGCCAGCAGCAGGCAGTTCATCAGACACAACTCTCACCTGCTCCAGGTGACTGTCCTGTGAGGCAATGAGAAAGTTTGACTTAGAGAAATAGATGCAAAAAAGGAACTGATACAAAAAGCAGTGAGTGACAGGCTCATGATGGACACTCTTTTGAGAAAATAATCCAGATAAGATTCATGTAGAGCAGAGAGTATCAAATAAAATTTTTAAACTCGGCCACCACAACAGTTGAATTGTGTGTTTTCATGGTATATGACTTAGTAAGAGTCAAAATAGCAGCAAATTTCCAAAAAAGACCAAAATAGATGAAAGAAAGTGCCAAAACAGCATAAGAAGCCAAAATCAAGATAAACAGTCTTGAATTTAGAAGCTAAACTTAAAAAAAAAAAAAAAAAAGAAAGTGGAAGGACAAAATGCAATGTAAAACAAAGACACTCTCAGACATAGGACTACCATAAGGTTGTTTATTGTTGTTGTTTTGGTACTGGAGATTGAACACAGAGGTGCTTAACCACTGTGCTGAGACTGGTCTCAACTTTGCAATCCTCCTGCCTCAGTGTCCTGAGTCACTGGGATTACAGGCATGCACCACTGCACCCGGCCATGAAGTTGTTTTACAAAGAGAGAGAGAGAGTTTTGTCTTTAATTAATTACACTGGTACATTAAAAGAAATAGTTAAATATGAATGGTAACTATGCAGAATACATTTAATTATTTTAAAATATGCCTTTGTTAACTTTGGAAAACCCATATACACTAGCATTATTTTTCCTCCCAATATAACAGCTTCTTACAGGTTGAATTCAAGTGTCTTTAACACTTTTTGTGCATTTGCCTCAAACATTCTAGCTCGGGAATTTATCAAGTTTCTCACAAAATTCAACATGGGGCAAAGAGATGTTCTTCACAACATTATTTATAATTCATTCATTCATTCAACAACAATTTTGAAGAACTTTCAATGGGCCAGGCAATGTGTCTGCTGTTTTTAAAAAAATTTAAATGCCATTAAAAGAGTGATAGTTAATTATGGTACAGGCATATGATGAGCTATTATGCAGTTATTAAAATGATGTTTGTGGAATGTTTAATGACTTGGGAAAATGCTAATGATTTAATATTGAGTGAAAATGTACTTACAAAATAGCACTTACCATATTATCTGAGACATGTAAAAATTGCATTAAAAATGGAAGAATACTCCAAAATATGAGCTGTAATTGCCTTTAGATGGTGGAATTATAGATGCTCTTTATCCTTCCATTACTTTTTATAAACAACATGTATTAATTTAATTATCATTAACATATGTCCAGATTTGAGTAAACTAAAAATATCAGAATATGGGCCAACTGACCACCTCAGCTCTAAGAATTTGAGTCTGACAGAATGCATGACATTCAGATAATTTTTACAGACATACTTCTCTGGAAGGAATAGTGCTTGACTTTGTGCATTGCCTATACCCTTGTTTGATGTTCTGAAAATGCTTCATATTCCTAAAAACTTAAAGTAGGCATATGTCCCATTATATCACTTTTATTGATATATAATTCACATACAATTACATGACACATTTTAAGCATACAGTTTAATTAGCTCTAATAAATATTCATATATACATGTATATATATGTATACACTAATGCAATAACTCTTCTAATAAAAATATAGAATATTTACACAATCCACAAAAATTTCCTTGATTTTGTTTCTTTTCAGGTAAATCTTAGCTCTATCTGTGGCACCAAGCAACTATGGATCAGCTTTCTGTCACTACAGATAAGACTTTTATTCTAGAATTGCATATAATTGGAATCATACAGTATATGTTCTTTTATACCTGATTTATTTCACTTGGTTTAACCTTTTTGAGATCTGTCCAAATTGTTCATGTATCAGAATGGGATGCCATTATATACACCTTAGAGTAACTAAAAATGGAAAGATATGTGATATCAGATACTGTTGAGGGAGTGGAGAAACTCACTGTTTCGAATTGCCAGTGGGAACAAAAAATGATGTAGTCCCTTTAGAAAACAATTTGGAATTTCTTACAAAGTTAAACACAATCTTGCCATATGACTCAGAAATTCTAACTCTTAGATACTTATTTAAGAGAAATGAAAACATATGTGCACAAAAAGACATATAAAAATGATAATGGCAGCTGTACTAAAAATATTAAATTATCATAGCCACAGTTGGGAATAATTTAATATGTATTAATAGATGAAATAATAAACAGACTATATGTAAAATGGTATAGTACTCAGCAATAAAAAGTTATCTTTTTAATATAATTTTCAAATCTAGTTTACTAAAGTACATTGTCTTGAGAAAAAGATTTTTAACAGTGGGAAAATTACATAGATTTGCTACAATTATATATATACTATTTTATATACATACTATTACTTGGTAAAATTTTAAATACTCATTTGTAAATGAGCTACAATCAGGGTTTAATTAATATAGTTATCAATTCAAAGGTCTATTTGTCTATTTTCATATTTAAGATGAACAAAATTTTTATAACATTTCTTATGTATGTCAGGGGAGGTATTACATTGGTTAAACCAATCAGGAAACTGAGATGAATAATTATTACAAAAAAAGAAAAACTCATATGTTTTAAATGAAGTCTCAAATTCCTATTGCATAGTTTTCTACAAACATCTGGTGAAAATCTTATTTTTCTTCAAATGAGAAACTCCAATAGTCAGAAATAAAATTGTTTCATTCTTCTTTTATTTAAAAATCAAGTACTGAACACAGAATTAGACATGGTCCCTGCTCCATGGATTGCACAATCTACAATGCCTGTCTGGTTTTCTTTCTGTTCAAATACTGCACTATCATACAGTCTTGATGGGAACTTGTTTACTATTGCAAAGATATATGCTTACCCTGATATAACTGCTGAAAGAGAGTTCACAGTCTTTTGAAAACCAAGGTCTTTGGCATCCTGGCAGGTCAGGCACAATAACACACACTTATATCAAATAAAGGAGGGTTCTGTGTCAAGAATGGAATTCTAATAATGACTTTTTCTAGTTTATAACTTAAAGCTTGCTAGAAATGGAGAGCCAACTTCTAAATGTGTGGAAGTTTGTAAGTCTAGCACAGTATCTGAAAATATGGTAAATATGTGTTGGGTGAGAAAGCAAACTGAAAATGTGCATTTGCAATAAAATGATATAGGTTAACAATAACTACATGTGATTTCTACATAATGACTTTCACATCCCTGCTCAAATGGTCTCAGAAATATTTGGCCATTATGACTTCTTTCACTCTTTTCCTGAAATTTTTTCTAGTAGAGTGGTCATTTTTAGCTTGTAGGGAGTGATATAACATATAGTTAAAATGCACTTGTTCAGACTAAGGGAAAAAATGAAAAATTTTACATAATACAGATTAATTATATCTCAAATATTGAGCTAAAATTAATTCATCCACTTAGGCATTGTTTAAATGCCTGCTATGTGTCAGATATTCTGGCAGTGAACAATTCAGAAATACCCCTCAGACTCATGGATTGAACATTCTCATGAAAAGAACATAGAGTTGGGGAAGGGGAAAAAGAAGACATACAGTAAGCAAAAAAAAAAAAAATATATCAGTATATAATGTTACTTCTGGCTTCAAACCTGGTTTAATTTATTTTCGACACAAGCCTGAAACCTAGTTATTTTTAAATGAGGATACTGCAAGCCAGAGATGTCATCTAATATGTCCTAAAAGTTATACCATAGTAGCATAGTAATTTAACTCAGTTTCTTTTCATTGGGAACCCCTGACCGTTTCTACCTACTTATTGTAAAAAATAACCAGAGAACAATTACTAAGTTCATAAATTATTTTTAAAAAGGAAGAAAATGGAAGGAGAATTAGAAAGGACTTTAAAAATAAATGCTTGTCTCTATGTGAGAACCATGAGAATGAGCATTGTGTATTTCCTCTATGTAGAATATAACTAAGATTATAGCTGTTGCACTGCGAAATCTCTTGAGACACTTGCACTGAGTCCACAGCTGCTCACAACCAGAGAAGGAGCATGGTGGGGATATTAAGAGCTACTTATGCCTGAGAGACACAGGACTCTTCTGATGACCAGACACTCCCTGCTACACTTGCTGACATCTTCCTTAGACAGCACCTTTGTCAAGGGCATATCCCCCTATCTTTCATTTACATTGTGGTCTAAAGATGCTCCCAGCTTTATCTGGCTCCCTCACCATTTTATCCCACAAAGGTGTTTTCTCCAACAAAGTATATGCATGTTTAATCTCATCTCATCTCAAAGTCTACCTCTTGGAGGATCTGGACAAATGGTACCAAATTTGATCTGGCTAAGATGGGGATTTGAGACCGACTCCTCATTAACCAAAGGCAAGCAGGACATCACTAAACCTCTTCTTTCTAGATTTCCTTCAGGAATAAAGACCCATAGAAATCTGTGTGGAAAGTAGATTTGAGTGGTACAAAGGAAGCATTGTGGTAGCCTTGAGAATAGGCCTCACAGACCAACCATGATGGGTAGTATATTGACCAGTAGTTCTAAGCTGTATGCTCTGAAATCCATAACTTCATTTATGCTAACTCCACATGTTCCATGGGCCCTCTCAGCTAATGACTGAGAATGGCAGGAATATTAAAGCAGGCCCATTCCTGGGAGATATGGACATTCTCTGATGGGCAACTATAGTTTGAGTACATTCTCTGACAACATTGTCAGACCTCTCTCAGAGTGCATGGATGACTAAGACATTGCCAGCCATCTTGTCCTTGTTCTCTTCACTCAAGGTCAGATTTGCATGTGACTTTATTATAGCCAGTGTACCCAGTTCCATCCCTGTTTCTTTCACACAGATATACTTCCTAGTTAAACCCTTAGACATTTGATCTTGTTTTATTATTTTCTTTGTGAGGGCCTCTGTGATATGTTGTATATTACTAAGTTTGGATTGTATTGATAAGCCCCAACTCCTTACTTTACATCATAAGGAAAATATAATAAACTAGTAAAATGACTATTTTAAAGGTATATCACAAAGAAGTGAGAGTAGTATAATGTAGCTGTATAACAAGGCAGTTTTAGAAAACAAAATAGAGGTTGATATTTATGTCATTGTATATGTTCACAATGTAGCTAAATAGCATCACTAAAGGGATAGAGAATTTAAGTATTTGGGGCTATCTATGAAATTTATGCAACTAAACTTTCAAAATCCACTGGGTTTGGCAACCAAACATAGTAAAAATTAATATTTAATTCTTTCTTTCATGTTTTAAAAACTGAAGGGAAAATGAATATTGAACTTACATTTCATCTCAACACTTGGTAAGACATCTCACTCTACTAGTTCCCTGGCACTACCTGTTCCAGTTTCCCTTCCCACAAACCCCTTTCTAATTGCTCAAACTGTACCTTGTTACAGCTTTTCCACATCTACTTTCTACCTAAATTTTTTACTTTCTTGTCATCTTCATTCATTTTTACTACAATAAATATCTTATCAAGGTTGAAAATGTTTTCAAGAAAGTTCATTTAACCCTTTGAAAGGTATTGCTAACATGATTAGAAAGGACTCATGAATGGTTATAAATGGAAAAGGGCTGTTGAGAAGCTAAAATTTAATGCCTCTGGAAGTCTTCAAGTAATGGTAACTATCAGTTTTTTTAGATTTCATTTTCAAAGACAGCACAAAACCCTTAGGTCTCATCTTTAAAGAGTAAAAATGATTAGCCAGAGGTGCTTCTATAACAGTATAGAGAATTGACATATTTTAGAAAATCTTTTAATCAGGTTAGCATTTTATTTACATTTCCTTATGTTCTTCCTCTGCAAAAAGCTAAACTTTAGTCTGTCAGAATTATCACAAACTCTGAATCATCAGTGTCAAAAATGTGTGTTTTTTATGCTTATAAAATTGTTCTCTTTGAGTTGTTCTTGTGTTTCCTGAAATGAGAGTTTTCTAGAATTCAGAATTGAAAAAGTTTAGCATAATTTGTTTTGAATTAAATCATCACTATGAAAGGTTTCCAGTGCTAATACTTTTCTGTCAATCAAGAAAGGTAAAGTTGTTGGGAATCACTTATTTTAGGTCTTCATCAATATAAGCAGAAAACGCAAAAAAAGGATAGAGTGCTTTTTCCTTCTTGAAGCATAACTTTTTATTCATGATTCTCAAATGTTTGCACTTATCTTTTTAAAATTCCACTTAAGAATGGAAAGATCTCTATGCAATAAGGTAGGAATTCTGGAACTCAGTCATAATTCAATTCTGTTATAAGATATCTCATCACAAGGTAAACTCTAAGTCAATAATTTATTTCTAAATATGTTAATGTTTGCAGAATCTGTTTCTGTGATGATAGAACTTGCTTCTAACTACTTTGAATTACTTTCATGCACTACCAAAGTGTTATGTGACTTTTTCTTTCTTAACCATTGTTGTCAACCCAGCAGAATTTAGTACTGAATGCTATATTTTTGACACAAATTTCATTGTTGACACAAGGTTATTTTTAAAATTTATACAAATTTACTTGAATTTATTAAAGTGTACTTGCTCAGATAGAGATTATGTAGTGTATATATAGTAATATTTTAATACAGATATCATATATTGTCAGTATATATATATCCACATCTATATATGTACACACATAACATGTGATTGAGATTATGAATTGTTCAGTTGATATAAAGGTAGGTAACTTACTGGCAAATGTCATAATTTCATTCTTCTTTATGTCTTAACATATACCTTAGCTAGATCAATTAGTCAAAAGAAAGAAATGAAAGGGAGACAAATAGGAAAAGAATAGCATAATATTCCACTGTGTATATATACCACATTTTCTTTACCCATTTATCTATCTGTTGAAGGGCATCTAGGCTGGTTCCATAGTTTGGCTATTGTGAATTGAATCTCTATAAACATTGATGTGGCATTTTCTGGGAAATGGATGGAACTATAAAATATCATGCTAAGTGAAATAAGCCAGTCCCAAAAAACCAAAGGCTGAATGTTCTCTCTAATATGTGGATGTGAACCCATAACAAGGGAGGATAGGGAGGAGAAGTACAGAAGTTCATTGAATTAGACAAAGGGGAATGAAGGCACGGGAGAGAAGATGGGGATAGGAAAGAAGGTAAGAATGAATCAGACATAAATTTCCTATGCACCTATGAACACACCACTAGAGTGACTCCACATAAAGTTCAACCACAAGAATGGGATCAATACTGTAATTAATTGCACTCCATGCATATATAATATGTCAAATATACCTTACTGTCATGTATATCTAAATATAAACAATTTTTAGAAAAAGGTAGGTCACTTGTGTTTTTTCCTTCCATTTTTTTCCTAAAGATCATATAAACACTTCAGTGGAGAAATATCTAGCCTAACATCAATTTCCTTTGCATTTCTTTCTTGATTTTTTCCATGAAATGAAGGCTTGTGTTCCTTCTAAAACATTCTTAAAATTCCTTTCATTTAAAGGCATGGAAATATGATGGACCCCATAATATTTCACTAAGAATGTGAAATATAATACTTTTCAAGAAAAACTGAAATATGCATGATTATTAAACTATAACAGTTTTAGTGTTTTTCTTACATGGCTACTATATAGCCTATATTTTCTGAAAGCAACATATTTTATTAAAAGGATGACTAATTGAAAGAAGACATCAACAAATTTCTAGAGACATAGAACCTACCCAAATTGAATCAGGAGGACACAGATAATTCAAACAGATCATTCTCAAGCAATGAAATTGAAGACGCCATCAAAAGCCTATCAACAAAGAAAAGCCCAGGACCAGAAGGATTCTCAGATGAGTTCTGCAAGACCTTCAAAGAAGAACTTACATTACTGCTCCTCAAATTATACCATGAATAGAAAAGGAGGAAACCCTTCCAAACTAAAGCTAATATCACCCTGATACCAAAACCAGAAAAAGACACATCAAGGTAAGAAAACTTCAAACCAATATCCCTGATAAATATATATGAAAAAATTCTTAATAAAATCCTGGCAAATTGCAGACAAAAATCATATTAAAAAGATAGTGCACTATGATCGAGTGGAGTTCATTCCAGGGATGCAAGGCTGGTTCAACATATGGAAATCAATAAATGTAATCCATCACATCAATAATAAGGACAAGAATCCTATGATTATCTCAATAGATGCAGAAAAAGCAGTTGACAAAGTTTAGCATCCATTCATGCTTAACCCACACCCCCCCCCAAAAATAGGGATAGTAGGAACAAGCCTCAACATTGTAAAAGCTATATATACTAAAACCAAGGCCAACATCATTATAAATGGAGAAAAAAATGGAAGGATTTCCTCTAAAAACTGGAATGCCCTTTTTCACCACTCCTATTCAACACAGTCCTCGAAACCTTAGCCAGATCAATTAGTCAAAAGAAAGAAATGAAAGGGAGACAAATAGGAAAAGAATAGCATAAACTATCTCTATTTGCTGAGAACATAATTCTATATTTAGAAGACCCAAAAAACTCCACCAGAAACTTCTAGATCTCATAAATGAATTCAGCACAGTAGCAGAATGTGAAATTAACACCTATAAATCAGTTCCATTCCTATACAGCAATGACGAATCAACTGAAAAAGAAATCAGGAAAACTATCCTGTTCACAATAGCCTCAAAAAACAAACAAACAAAAAATACATATACGAGTCAATCTAACAAAAGTCAATGAAACACCTCTGCAATGAAAACTACAGAACACGAAAGAAATTGAAGACCTTAAAAAATGGAAAGATTTTCCATGTTCTTGAATAGATGGAATTAATATTGACACAATGGCCATACAACCAAAAGCACTATATGGATTTAATGCAATTCCTGTTAAAATTCCAATAACAATGAGGGGCTGGGGTTATGGCGCAGTGGTAGCGTGCTCGTCTGGCACATGAAAGGCACTGGGTTCGATCCTCAGCACCACATATAAATAAAATAAAGATATTCTGTCCACCTACAACTAAAAAATAAATATTAAAAAAAATTCCAATAACAATAAAAAAGCAGTCATGAAATTTATTTGGAAAAATGCCAGAATAGCCAAAGCAATCCTTAGCAAGAAGAGTGACACAGGAGGCATCACAATATCAGAACTTAAATTATACTACAGAGATATAGTAACAAAACTGGCATGGTACTGGCACCAAAACAGACATGTAGACCAATGAAACATAATAGAAGACACAGAGTTATACCCACATAAATACAGTTATCTTGTACTAGACAAAAGTGCCATAAACATACATTGGAGTAAAGATAGCCTATTCAACAAATGGTGCTGGAAAAATTGGAAATCCATATACAGTAGAATGAAATTGAACTTCTATCTTTTACCCAGCAGAAAACTCAATTCAAAGTGTATCAAGGACTTAGGTATTAGACCAGAGACTCTGTACCTACTGGAAGAAAAAGTAGTCCCAACTCTCCACCACGTTGGCTTATGAACTGACTTCCTTGATAAGACTCCTAAATCACAAGGAATAAAATCAAGAATCAATAAATGGGATTGTATCAAATTAAAAAGCTTCTCCACAGCAAAGGAAACAATCAAGAACATGAACAGAGAGCCTACAGAATGAGAGAAAATCTGTATCACCAGCACCTCAGACAAAGCAGTAATCTCCAGGATATACACAGAACTCAAAACACTTAACACACAAAAAACAAATAACTCAATTAATAAATAGGTAAAGGAACTGAACAGGCACTTCAAGAAGAAATATAAATAGGCAAAAATATATATGAAAAAATGTTCAACATCTCTAACAATTAGAGAAATGCAAATCAAAACTGCCCTGAGATTTCATCTCACCCCAGTCAGAATGGCAATTAACAAGAATACAAGCAACAATAAATGTTGGCGAGGATGTGGGGAAACACCTTCACTTATACATTGCTGGTGGGACTGCAAATTGGTGTGACCACTCTGGAAAACAAGATTCCTTAGAAAACTTGGAATGTAACCACCATTTGACCCTGTTATCCCACTCCTCTGTATATCTAAAGGACTTAAAATCAGCATGCATTGAAGTGACATAGCTACGTCAATGTTTATAGCAGCTCAATTCACAATACCCAAGCTAGGGAACCAACCTAGGTGCCCTACAACAGATGAATAAAAACAACAGATGAAGGCTTGTGTAAAACATTCTAAAACATTCTTAAAATTCCTTTCATAGGCATGGAAATATTAATTTATAATATAATATTATAAAATGTGGTATATATACACAATGAAATATTACTCAGCCCTAAAGAAGAATGAACTGTTGGCATTTGCCAGTGAATCGATGGAACTGGAGAATATAATGTTAAGTTAAATTAGCCAGTCCCAAAAAACCAAAAGAAAAATGTTCTCTCTGATATGTGGATGCTATCCCACAACAAAGGACAGGAAGATTGGAAGTTCACTGGATGAGATAAACGGAAATGAAAGGAAGGGAGTTAGATGGTAATAGGAAAGACAGTAGAATGAATTGCATATATCTTTCCTATTTTCCTACCTTCATATATAAATAAAAGACCAATGTGACTCCATATTATGTATAACCACAATAAAGAAATCCTAATTGAAACAAGTTATATTTATTCTATGTATGTATAATGTATCAAAATGCATTCTACTGTCATGTAAAAATAATTTTTAAAAAATAAGAAGAAAAAAAGAAAAAAATGATTAATTGAAAGCAGTTCTTAAAATTGCTTCTTTTTGTCCAAAGTATCGTTATACTTTCACACAGAAGTGGAGTAAAGAGCCTAAACAATTTCTCATATTTCTTAAGTCCACACCCTTCCACTAAATAAATAAATAAATAAAGTGCACACAAGTCTCTAGGTTACAAGAGGAATTTCAAATAAACATATTTATCTCCCCTTAAATACATTAAATTAAAATAAGGAAAAAATGGTATGAATTCATAAATGCAGGAACAGGTGAGAGGTTTTAGTAATTCAGAAATTCATTAAATTTTAGAAGATGTGGAACAGGTAGAAAAAATAAACAAAAGACATTCTTTTCACTTTCCTAAGGAATAATGAAGAGAAAGTGGATCCAGAAAGGAAACCTGTTACCTCTTCAGAATCTCAGAGCATTTGGAGATGAGAAATGCTAAGTAAGATCAGATGGGAAATTGGGTATTTAAAATGCATTAATTAAATGTCTAAATAAAGAAGGCTCACTGGCCAGAATTCTCTCCACAAATTTGAGCATGAATTTCTAATTAGACAAGATTCTTCCCTCTAGCAATAAATAAATAAATAAATAAATAAATAAATAAATAAATAAATAAAAATTGATTCACTGATTAAGTTAAATCTGAGGTATGCTCTACAAAAATTTGAAAACCTGAGATAAACAATGTTGCAATTTTGGTAACTTGAGAAAATTGGCTATTTTTTTGGTCTCAATACCGTAAAGAAAAGCTGCCTTTTCATAAAACTAGAGTTTGCTATTCTCACTGCCTGTCTCCACTTTCTGAATTATCATTCTCTCTTGAATGCACTCCGTGCAGTTTTTGACAAGGTAACTAAAGACCTCTATATTTAAAAATTTCATAGTCATTTCTCAATTTTATCTCTTTCTCTCTCTCTCTCCTTCATCCTCCTAAGATCTCTCCTTTCTTGAAATACCTTTTCACTTTGCTGGGTAAACTCTTCCCTCATTGACCACTAATCCTTTGTATTTTCAGTTGTATTCTTCTTTTCCCCACTACTAAACACTGGTGTCCCTTCCCTAATGCTATGAATTTAATAGCTTAGCACTGAAATCCCTAATAGCTTAGCACTGAAATCTCTATTTGTATTCTCTCTGTATATGATCTCAAGTGATGAACCAATTCAACAAACAGAATTATGGGAAAAAATAGTTGTTTTAAACCACAACATTTTGAGATGGTTTATTTTGAACTAATACTTAACTAAAATAAACGACTAATGAAAGGATTGCATGTATATGTTTTTGTATATCTGCTACTATATACATAGACTTTTAAAATAAAAACAAACTGCAGCATCTTATACAGGTTGCTTTGAAAATTGTTTTGTGTCATTTTAATTTTTATTAATATATTTTGTGCCATATTTTGACACAATAACAACTGAGTACTTTATTATTTGGGTGTACCAATATTTATTTAAATAATAACATTATTAGATATCAAATCTGTATCTAATTTTTTACTATTGTAAACAATTTAATGGGCATCCTTATATCTTGCCATATCCTGAAAATCTTTGTATTATAAATATAAGAAACAGTTGTTAAAACAGTAGTACTAAATACTTTTAGCAAGTTCCTGTGTAGACAGTTTATAACCGATTTACTTAACTACCAAGTATGCACAAGAATTACTTCACCTATCTTTAATGACAAAAGTAAATTTTGCTATCCAATTCTAATTCTGTATAAGAAAATAAACACTTAAAAATTAAACTTGTGATGTTGAGAAACATGTCACTAGAAGGCAAAGGAAAGCAGTATCTTTATGATGAATGATAGAGTATTCATTAAAAGACAAATTTGTAATCTCAGAAATTGAAGAGACAGTACTTGAAAATGATTTGTAATGCAAACTTTGGATGAGAACAGAATCCCTGTATAAAAAAATTCTGACTCTATCATTTAAATTTTATTACATCTTCCTCTGAATCCTGGATTCATTTTATGGAACAAAACCCTATATTGATAGGCATTTAAGGCTTAGTTTAGCTGCATTTCTCACATACATTAACTATTTCAGGGTTTTAGCTGAAGAGCACCCTTATGCTTACTGATTTATCTTTACTAGATTAAACAACAAGCAAGATTTCTTAAACACTGGATTTTTTTATACTGATACTTAAAAAAAAGCAACACTAAAATCAAGATGATGTCATATCCATCATCCCTAAAGGTTTTCTCAGAGACCCATGGTGTGACTTTTTCATCCCTTTTGACACCACCTCCCGCCCCAATTCCCATTCCAGGTAACATATCTGTTCTCACTACAGATTAATTTGCATTTATTAGGATTGTATATACTTGGAATCATGCATTATGTAGTCTTTTTGCTCTAGTTTCTTTTACTTGGCATAATTATTTCCAGATTCACCCACATTATTTCCTGTATCAATGTCTTCAGTAAACTTGCCCACAAACGTGAACTTCACATGGCATTGAAATTATTTCTAAAAATATTCTTAAGCTTTGGTTTCAGAGGCAGTTAAATATTAGAAGTCATTCTGTATTTGCATTTAAGATTTGTTACTTCAGAACCATAGCGTTTAGAATGAATTATTCCTAGCCAACAAGGAAAGATCTTTCCGAGAACTCTGCCCAGTCATGAATTTTTCCAGTCTGGCTGGTGGGAACAGACACTACTGCAGGCTCTATGAGAGCGACAGGCACCATTTACTTCTGTTCTTTTAGGTGTCATTTCCCAGGGCTAGGTCATGTTCTTCCCATGTGTGCACTGATCAGTATTCTACTGACTACTTGAGGAGGACCCTTTGTGATCTCTGAAGTTTTCTCAGTGCAACTATCTCCTTTCCTGTATTCTGTCCTGTGAACTCTAACAGCCTTGGCCACACTGGACTCCCAATTCCATCTCCTTATTCCAGGGAGTTGGACAGGCTCTGTAGCTATTCCTTTTGCTTGTGCCATCACCTAGAAACTCCCCCAGGGCAATTTATCAGGCTTACCTTGTTTGTTTCCTATCTCTAAGGAATCAGTGAAGTTCATTGACTATTGTTTTGTGGCTTAACCACTGTTTCAAATATATTTTGCCAGTTTTTGAATATTTTAATTAGGAGGATAATTCTAATCCCTATGACTTCATTTCTACCAGATAAAATTTACACTAATTTTTTAAAACATTTATGTGGGTTTTTTTTTATTCCTTTCTTGGGCTATTAATTACATGAAGGTAGGGGGATGTATTAGTCAGCCTTCATCACTGTGACCAAAATACCTGACAACAACAATTTAGAGGAGGAAAAGTTTATTTTGGATGCACGGTTTCAGGGATTTAGTCCATGGTCAGCTGATTACATTGCTCTGGGCCCAAGTTAGGCAGAAAATCATGGTGGAAGGGTATGGTAAAGGGAAGCTACTCAATTCATGGCAGCCAGGAAAGAGGAGGGGGGGGGGATTGGAGAGAGGAGAGAAGAGGAATCAGGGACTGAAAACACGCTCCTGGGGAATGCTCCCATGACCTATCTCCTCCCATTAGGTCCCATCTCCCAGTTGTCCATTTAACTATCAGTGGATTAATCCAGCACATGGCCATTGCCCTAATCCTTGCTTAAAAGCCCCACCTCTGAATCTTGCTATACTGGGGACCATGCTTCCAACACATAAGCTTTTGGGTGTATTGCAGATCCAAACCATACAAGGTTAAATGACAAGCATTTTCACAATCTACTGCTTTCCTTGTGTCATTCCCTGCTCCACTCAAATGTGTCACAGTGTCCTGTGTCACTCTTCAAATGTCCCATAGCACTTATTAAATTAAATACAAATATAAATGTAGCCAGCAAAATTACTTGTATAAAAGAATAAAAGTTTTTCATTGTTTACAGCTTTTTTCAATTCTAGTTTAATCCAAGGATATAATAAATATAGAAGAATGAGCAGAGTACATGGTCTTGAATCATCCATGACAGGACTAACATTACTCTCAAACAATATTTTAATAATAATTTTGCAGTTTTAGGTTATATTCCCTGAAAACAAATTGAAATTCAGCTAATCTGTGTAGTAGATGAAAGAACATAATCACCAAAAGTGTAAAAGGACTCTAAGTCACATGCCTAATATTTGGTCATCTACCTTAAATTTGGAGTAGAAAATATTTTTAGTCTAGCACACTTAATTAAAAAAACCTTTCATTAAGCATTTATAATATGAATTTAGATTTACTCACAATGTTTGCTTACATTTGTAGACCCATATCTTATCTCCAAATATATATATATGTATATACACACACACACACACACACACACACACACACACACATATATGAAAACATACATTACTGTACATTCATAAACCTCTGGAAATATCACTTCCCTCAGTTTTCAAAAGAGAATAACTTAGAGTAAAAATTTTCTTGCTGGAATTCTGTTTAATTTTACATTAGAGAATATTTGAATATTAAGGAATGAAGAAACAAATTGTATGGATTAAGTTGTTCAGGGAACATTTCAGATAAAAAACTTTAATCCTGATTCTCTACAATATTTTAGTAGATAAGGAATCTAAAAATACTGCTTCCATAAAAGGAAAGTTACTAAAATTATAATTATTTAGTTATTACTCTATTATTGTTAGAGTCAAGTTTTAATACACCCTAAGTACATCTTTAAGATTATTTTTGTTTATATTAGTACATTATAGTTATATATAATATTGGGGTTCATTTTGACCTAATCATATAAGCAAGGAAAACAATTTGCTCCATTGCAGTCCCCAGGTCTTCCCTTTTTCTTTCCCTCCTTCATCCCCCTGTTCTTTCTTCACTCTACTGGTCTGCCTTCTATTTATTTAGTTTTTTTAAAATTAGTTCTTTATAGGCATGCATAAAGGTGAAATTCACTGTGGTGTATTCATATACACACAGAGCATAATTTGAGCAATTTTATTCCACCATTCCTCCTCCCTCACCTCAATCCCTTTCCTCTACTCCACTGATCTTCCTCCTATTTTCATGAGATCTCTTCTTTTTTCCCCCTGTATTTTGGTATAGCTTCTGCATATGAGAGAAAACTTTCAATGCTTGACTTTCTGAATCTGGCTCATTTCATTTAGCATGATGTTCTTTAGTTCCATCAATTTACCAGCAATTTAATTCTTTTTTGTGTCTGAGTTAAACTCCATTGTGTATGTATACCATATTTTCTTAATCCATTTGTCTACTGACAGGCATCTGGGCTGGTTCCATAACTTGCTATTGTGATTCACACTGCTATAAATATTGATATGCCTGATTTTATTTTAGTATGCTGATTTTAGTCCTTTTGGATATATACTGAGAAGTGGGATAGCTAGGTCATATGGTGGTTTCATTTGTAATCTTTTGAAACTAGGTTCCATATTGTTTTCCAGAGTGGTTGTACTTCAAAAGTCAACTCAAAGTAGATCAAAGACTTAGGAATTAGACTAGAAACTTTGCAACTGTTACAAGAAAACATAGGCTCAACATTTCAACATACTGGCACAGGCACTGACTTCCTCAACAAGACTCCTAAAGCACAAGAAATAAAAAAAAAATAAAAGAATCAATAAGTGGAATGGCATCAAATTAAAACATTTCTGCACAGCAAAGGAAACAAGAGCATGAAGAGAGAACATAAAGAATGGACGAAGATCTTTGCCATTTGTTCCTTTGATGGGAAATTAATATCTAGAATATATAAAAAATTCAAAATTTTAGCACCAAAAACAAATAACCCAATTAATAAATGGGCAAAAGAACTAAACGGACATTTCTCAAATGACCAATAGATATATGAAAACATGTTCACCATCTCTACTGCTCAGGGAAATGCAAATCAAAACTACTTTGAGATTCCATCTCACTCCCATCAGAAAAACAATCATCAAGACTACAAATAATAAAAAACATTGGCAAAGATTGGGGGGGTGGGTACACTCATACATTGTTCCTAAGTATATCTTAATGGATACTTCTACTTTTTTTGTTTTGTTTCATTTTTTTGTTTGTCCTATGGATTGAACCCAAAGGCACTTCATAACTGATCTAATCTCAATGCATTCTTATTTACTTTTTTTTAAAATTTTGAGATAGTGTCTCACTAAGGTGCCCAGGTTGACAACCAACTTGGGATTTCTCTGCCTCAGCTTCCCAAGTTGTTGGGAATCCAGGTGTGCACCACTATACCCAGCATTATCCCTATGTCTTCTTATGGAACTACAAAGTTGTTCAGGACTTCTTGTGACTTAGGATATGATGGTGGTTAAAACAGAAAAGCCATACCTTTCAATATGTCTACATGGATAATTTATTTAATCAGTCTCACTAAAAATTACTATTTGCATGTATGTCAGCCAGATACTTTCACAACAGTTCTGCATAACAAATCAGTCCTAAAACCCTCAATATCTTAAAATAACAATAATTTATCCATACTCACCAATCTGAAAATTGGCTGTTGGCCAAATTATCTGGGCTGGATTTGACTGGGCTTCATACTAAGCTTCAGACTAAGTTCAAGACGGTTGTACTGGTCTTCATTCCTCCCTTTTAGCACTCTCTCAATAATTGGCAGAGAGTGAAGTAATGATGATATGTATTCAGTAGTAAACTATGTCATTTTCTTTACCAAAAGAAAAGTAATAATGTGATGTGTAGTCTTCCAGGAGTACAGGGATGCGTAAAGCCAGGAGACAAAAGAGCGGTAAATAAAACTGCTGGGAAAGGCTTTATTGGGAAATACGCCTCCAGGCGAATTCCCCCTCCAACAGAGCAGGCCAGGAGAATTGTACACATGTTCCGCGGTACAGAAAATTTAACGGGCTTGGGCTGGAGGAGGAGGGCTTGAGGTAGGAAGAGGAGGTATCTGGAGTCCTGTGTTCACCTGGGGTTGGTCAGGGGATCCTGCTGAGGTCAGAGTCCTTCCAGGATGAGTCAGGAAAAGTTTGATTGATAGGAGGCGCCATTACTGCTCATGTGTGTCTGGTTGGTTGCTCCTTTGCGCATGTGGGCTGCTTGATGCTTCAGTCACCACAGCCGCTCCAAACTGAGTTTTGCACCCGCTGCAGCTGTGTGGAGTCCGCCATGTTGTATGTTCTGTGTTTGCTGCAGCTGCATGGAGTTCGCCATGTTGTACGTTCTGCATCCTCCTCACAAGAAGAAATGCAAGATCTGGAGCTGACCTAACACGATGTTTACATAATTTTATCTGAGAATTTTCTATGCATCTTTCCTTCATCTGTGACCACATCCTTGCATGTCTCCTAAGCCTTTGCCAGAAGATCATAAATAAAGCAAATCTGACTTATTTTCTTCTTCCTTTTTTAAAGTAAAAATTACTCATTAATTTAATGTATTGCAAAATTTTGCCTTCTGTGAACTAGCTATCATTGCATCTATCATGGTGATAGCTAGTGGCCTTCCAAGCTAAATTAAACACAAAGATTTTAAAGCTAAAAAACCCTTAAACTTTATGATGTATAGGCAAATTTACCTCAGAATGTCTCATTTTCAGATATGTATTGTTAGGTCGGAGGCAGACACAGAAAACCAGACCCTGCTGCACCGCGGCGCTGCACCAACACAACACCAGGAGCCAGCCCACTCACTGTCGCGCACGACAAACGTAGCACACATGCGACGAGCGCAGCACGCGTGCGTCAAGCACACCAAGATGGCGGCCCCCAATGATCTGTACGGAAGAAGAAGCGAACTTACAGTATGGCTCTCGGCTCATACTGGAAGGGATCTGACATTACCAGCTGCACCAAACCAATCTCAGAAGACACTGGACTCTAAGTCAACACCTTTTCCTGGCCTCAAGCCTGCCTTTTCCGGATGGGGAGAGGCTATATAACCCTGTGTAACACGAGGCACAGCGCCATTTTCCAGACCTGTTCGAGCCTGGTGACTGGCCGGGAAACTGGTCCGGGAGCGTATTTCCTAGAATAAAAGCCTGTGTTGGTCCTGTTTCACCTCCATCTGGTCGTTCGTCTTACATGTATCAGGAGTGAAAAATATAGAAAAAAAAGTTTTTCCAATTTGGATGGAAGAATAAGAAGCAGTAATAAATAATGGTTTGGGGGTTTTGTGGCTTTTCAACATCTGACTAAATTCACCAAGTAATCTGTCTTTAGTTTTATTTAGTGTTATGAAATTTCCTAATACTTATAAACCAGAACAGAAATGCAACTGCATTTATGGTCTCTTGTTCTTCTCTAGCCATATCATTAATAAACATCTCTTATTACAAGCATCAAAATCATAATTGGACTGTTATTCAGATAAGCTCCTTAAGAAGCCATTGTCTACTATTAAAGTTGAAACAAATTCTTTATCAACACTGCTATCAAAACACCGTAGAGAACTTGAGGGTATTGTCATATATGCTTATTTTAATGTATTTTAACCAAAAAGAATGAGAAATAAAAATTTCACTGACTTACACAATAATGAAGTTTTCTGCCCTCCAGCTCCAGAATATACATTTTCTTCCTTTTAGGGGATTTTGTCTGGTATCCATACACGAAAGCAGACCTATTTACTTCCTTAATTATAGCTGCCACTTGAAGTTAATCAAAACTTTCTTAGAATTTATAATAACCTCAGAGTCTGTAATGACATAAGAATTATGACAAGGCCTTGGGCAGAAAACAAGGAGTCCCAGTTTTCCATGGCAAAGATTTCTTCTGCTCCAGTCATCTCATTGTCTTATATGGATACCCAATTCCCTGACATTGTTATGATTTGCCTGTAAAATTGTTGAAACTCCTCCAAAAGGTGACTTTTGAAAACATTTTTAATTCTTTAGGGTCTATCATTCCCTATTGATTTTTATTCCCCTCTGTGTTTTGCCTCTTCTTGAAATAAAACCATCTAAATTACCACACTGAAGCATTTTTACTATTACTGGAATGACTTGAATTTGTTCTACATAATATCAAATGCTTTCTATTCCATGAGTTAGCATCACAAATGTGCAGGTAAAATATTAGAGACTTGAGGTTCCTTGTTTTTGAAATTGCTACATTTCCCAAAAGACCTAAACATAAAGTTAGGGTTTTAAGTGGTTATTGGGCACATTCCTATTGGATATAACAGCCACAAATGTCCATATTTGTCTATGCTTGTAGTAATCTCTAACCACTTAAGACTTAACACACACACCCAAGCCTTCATCCATACAACACACAAATATTTGTTGAATATGTCCTATGTCACAGGAACTAGGGCTACAGATGAAAAAATATGAGTTAGAAAAAAATAATTCTTCAGTTTTAAAAGCACAATTGAGGAAAAAATAAAAGAAACAGAACGAAATAGTCTAATGCATTCTGAATCACACACATATAAGTTACAAAGATTCTCCTTGCTTCAAAATAGCTGTGACCCTGTTGGCACCTGTCTCATGCCCAGTGCCCAGCACACTTGACTCTCCCATGTTAAGTGCCTCCTCACTGGCCTGTCACAGCATAAAGCACTCAGCCTGGCAACCCCTGCAGCCACGTGTTAAATTGCAGCACAGACCAAGTTGCTGAGACATGGAGCAAAGAAAGTGGACAGTTCTCACACACACCAGCTGAGCTGCTGTGAGACTACAGTCTCACATTGGCTAGTGCTCATGAGTCCTTTTCTGTGCTGCTGGCCTGAGAAGGATCAAGGCAATCAGCATGACACTGCTAAAATATTACTGCCCGAAACTGCCATTATTTCACATTCTCAGGACACATATTTTACAAAGGCACACTATGTAAATGGGAACCCTAACTTATACTATAAAAAAATGTAGCAATAAGAAAACATGTAGATTTTCTTACATGTAATTTTAAAAATTTATGGTGCTTTTTTTATCCCTGCTGATTAAAAAAACATATAGAGATATCTGCAGTGCTACCCCGTAGAATAAATGTCAATTAAGAAAGGAATATTAACACAAGTCTCAACATTATCTTTAGGTAGAAGGGAAAATTAAGTACTTCATTCAAATATTCAAAGGTGAAATGATTTCAACTCAGGTAATTTGGAAGAGCTTGCTTAGAGACCTAAGAAAGGTGTTTAATATAATACTTGGACACAGAAGCACTTTCTCAAGAATAAATCACTAATAAGAATCCTTCCTTTTATCACATGGGATTACTTCTCACAAATCAGTGCAATGCTTTCAATACTTTTTGCTTTGACTTTTCAAAAGTACTAATAATACAGTATCATTCACTTCTGACTGATATCTTGCTTAGTCTTAAAAATGAATCAAACTTAAGATATTATTGATATAATAAAGACAAGTTAATCATGATGGTATGATTTAGAGCTGGGGACTTGAAGTAACAACTTTTTCTTAATGATTTCTGAAAAAACAATCATCTCCTAGCCTGGGGTTGTGCTTTGAGACTTTTATACAAAGTCAAGTAAAAACTGCAATATATTTCTCCAAAGCATCTGTGGTCCAAGCATATGTCACAAATCCTCAGGAAGAATTTAAACCATTTTCAAAATGTTACAGAAAATTTAGAGAATGGAAACTGTTAAGATGAAACTTTATAAAGATTGCTTCCCCCCCACATCATCTGAATTTCTGAGTGGTCTGGTGTCACGCATAATTAGTCAAAAGAAAAAAAAAATCAGAGAATGCAAGTTTATATCCATGCATACTGAATACATGTACTTTATTAAGAAAGTAAACAATAAAGCTTGCAAATTTCTTGAAGTCCTGAAATCAGTCAAGGGAAAAGAAATGATGATTTGTGACTTGAATGTTTTATTAACATTTTTACTTTTTACAAAAATGCCATTATAGCATTGATAGTGCTAACACTGTCTTACATAATGCATAATGTCATCATAATTAAAATGTATTTATTAGTTATCAATTTGCATATAATGCTACAGTGGGCACTGGATAAGAAGTACTCAGGCAGAGATTGTACCCTCTACGAGTTTAAAACTAGAACTGATGAACTGATGACACTAGTTTGAATAAATAAATCTCAGTTATGCCACAATAACTGAAAAGTAAATACTAGAATATTATTAAAATTCATTTAAAAATAAATTACTGATGGGAGGGTTATAAAAAGTTTGGGTGAAGAAAGTTTTTAGCTTTGTTCTGATAACTACACAAAGACATCTGGAAAAAGAAATGTGAGGTTTCAAAAGAGATTGGATTGGAGCAAAATGGCAAATTGAAGGTCTCTATGATTACAGTTACAGCATTTCCTGGTATGATGCTGGGAAGTGGGAGTGGGATGGTAGAAAGAAGAATAACTGAGACAACTATGCCTGAGTTACAAGAAGGTGGTACACAGCAAAACAGGCAGTGGAACTGACCCAAATGGCCAGAATAACTTGAGGACTCAGAGTCAAATATATGAAACTTCCTGTGTCCCTAGGCCAAGAAGAATATAGTTTCACTATTGGTTTTGAAATAAAAAGCTGAACTAAAAGAATATGAATTTTGAATACATTATTCAGGACTTCCATTTGAAAGTGAAAAACACCAATTAGATTTAGCTAGGATAGAAAAGTACCAAACATTTGTTTGTTTACCTGGTTGTTTGGTTGGCTATTTATTGCTCTATTATATGCCTCTCCTAAATGTTTATTTTAGATAGTGAATAGATATATGTTGCACCCAGAATTAACAGAGTACTTTCCACAGATACAAACTGAACTATCTCACTATGATTTGCCTCCTCCTCATCAATAAGTTCAGCTTGCAGTGTACTTTTTCTGTAAGCTGACATATGGTATTTGAAAAATTAACGCTTTTCTGTTTTATAGAGTTTTTTAAAAGAAAAAAATAAAAGGAAGGAAAAAGAAATGAAGAAAAGATCAAATCATCTATAAGATACCTAGAAAAGCAAATAATTTTTTCTTGGAATATTATAGAGCTATAATTCCCTTTCTGTCTTCAGTTGTCTGATAAGTACATATGCAAACACAGAACAAATGGGAAACATAGGTGAGTTGGCTCTCCTGAGTTTCAGGGCCACCTGTTAAAAAGGACTTTAACAGTCCATTTGTATCTAAAGTCAAGAGAGATATCAGACCCTAAAGTAATAATCACATTTATAAAGCAAAACAACATAGCAACAAGAAAGAATAATTCTGACAACATGAATTTATTTGTATTCAATTTATGTGCATCTAAAATTGTTCATTTAGGAGACATACTACATATTTACTTTGCTGAGTTCATAAGTGAAAATGTAAACTGTGGTAGAGAAACAGTGATTATTTAAATTAAAGATACTTTTATGTTTTATTAGAAAACCTAACAGATTGAATATAGACTCAGGTGTACTTGTTGTTTGTTTAAGTAAACAATGAAATTCAAAGTGGGCATGGATTACATGCCCAAGGCATATAAGCAAGGTGTGCACCAATATGCTGGGCACTGGTAGCAATATGACTGCTGTGAACACTAAAGTCAGGTAATATTTGCACTGCCTCTTCCAATTCCCCTTTTCTTTTAGTCCTTGATGGATATATAATAATTATATTTTATAAGAATGCCAGTGGTGACGGAAGTGCTCCTCCTAATGCGGAGGCTATAAAGCTATCAGAAGAGCTTTAAGCAAATGTTATCTGTTTTACAGAAGAAATCAATTACCCACAGATTGCTTAAACCAGTGACAGGCATGGTAAGGAATAAAATGTGTTAAGTAGAAAAGTTACAGCCATCAACATGTAAGGAATTACATGATATATGAAAGCAATCACTTGTTCAATTTACCTTCAAAACTAAAACAAGTTCTCTGCATTGGAAATAAACATGAACTTCCCTCCGAAAAGGAAACAATTTCTAACTCAATGGAAAAAGTACTGTATAAATTTTAGCTAGCAATAGTGCTATTAGGAGCACACAACCAGATTTTCAGAGATAAAGCATGTGAACTATTTAACATACTTATTTTAAAGTAGGCATCAGTTTGTCTTCATCTTCCTGCAGTTCAGCATTATGTAGTTTTCCAGATAGGCTTGGAATAAAAGGAGTCTGCCAGAAAATGCTCCACACATTATAGCATACCTTTTATTTATATAAAATTTCAAAAGATTTTTACTCAATTAAATAAATCTTTAGTATATTTAAGTATATTTATCCTGTAAGAAGTTCTGTGGTGAATAATCAGTAGGACATCACAAATATACTTAAATTTAGTATATTTAAAATTCATTATTCTCTATTATTATCTATAATGCCAAAGAAAAGATACAAAAATGGACCTTCTTTTTTCCTGCTTGAAGAAGAAAAATAAGTGTTTTGATGAAGCTTTGATGGTTCTTATAAAGGACATCAAGTTGCAAAATGCTGATTAAGACTATTAATTACTCAGGTAGAGTTGGTACCTTCTTGTGATATAAGGTCACCATTTTTAGTTTTTTTCTCCTTTCAATCCTTTAGGAACTTTTGAATTATATAATCGAATTTTTGAAAACGAATTAATTCAAATCACATGTAACATAAAAAGTGATTTCTTAATATTGCAAAACAGGAATCATTTTACCAGATGTGCTGTTAAAGACATCACAACATAACCATCATGTTTCCATGAGCTTCACTGTGTGCACTGATAGCTACAAAAAGAGATACCTGCCTAATGAAGAACTTATGTTTTTTCTTTTTTTTCATTCTTTTTTATTTTAACTGAGAAGTGTTTAGAAGAACTTGCTCACATGATCTTTTAATAGAATCAGAAGTAATATACCAGCTGGTGCATATCATTCTTTGATGATGTTCTGAGGGAGAGTTCTATACTGATTTAATTTCTTGAGAATAAAATATGTATATTCAGATTTCATGCAAGTCAATTGTCCTTAATGGACAAGTGTTAATGATAAATTTAAAGTACTACATTTTAAGAACGTTTGTAAGTTAAGAAGAGTCATAGTAGTCATTTTTTAATCCACCCAAACACAGAAAACAATATTGTGAAAATTCCCAGATGAACGGCATCACTGCTAATGCTTCTTCCTCTGCAAAATTATTGGGTTGATATAATGGTGATGTCCTACTGATTATTCACCACAGACCTTCCTGCAGGATAATGCATTCTTAAAATATGAACTTGAAGCTAAAATATTAAATATGCATTTCCTCCTCCTATAGGATGTTGAAATGCCACATGCTGTTGGTGAGAATGACCCATAAGTGTTGGATGTTTCTCCCCCTTGCACTTCTTTTCCAGAAACAGTTAGTGTGGCGTGCAGTGAACCAAATCAACAATGTGATTCAAACTGTCTCTATAGCTTCTTGGCAAAAAGAAAGGATAAACTATAAAAACTCCCCTCCTACAGCTTTCAGCTCTTGCTTCCCACACTTTAGCATCTTCTGTCACCTCTGGCGCTGTTACTGACCCATGCTAAGCTAAACTGAAGGATGATAAGTTTGCTGCCTTTGCCCTTGTCCTGAGGGGCTGCACATTATCCTATCAAGTCTCAGTAGCCATTTCTGTGGGATATTTGTCACCCCACGAAGGCCTTTGGAACAAATGAAATGGGCAGCGAATTACAAAAATGTCATTCTCTAAAGGAAATGGATGAAGGCTTTTGTTCTCCAGTAATAAATAGATGCCATAGGCTTATAACACTATTTTTATATTAAATTTGACAGGGTTACTATTTCCAGTTCATTAAGGGAACAGCTTGAAAACTATTTCCTCCTGTACTTTTAAAAATAACACAGTTTCCCTCTTTTCTTCCCAGTAATAAATATAAACAATACCTGGCAATGGATCCTGGAAATCATGGATCATGATTAATTTCAAGTTTCCTTTGCTAATGTTTGTTTTTGAAAATGTAAAAAAAAGTCATTTCAGGGAGGGATTTTTGAGATATATGAATGGATTATGTAAGAGGTACTTAGGAATGGATTTTAAAAGTCTGATTTATACTATTCCTCCCTTCTTTATAAATCACAAATATATTACTTCCTTTCTTCACTTTTCTCACACATTATAGTTTTACAGGGCATAATGATAAATATGCCATGGACAAAGGTCAAACAAAGGATAATAACTCAATTCCTTAAATGAAAGCTTCAAAGTAAATTCTCTGTGTTTAGCAGCAGTATACAGGGGTCAAGATGACAATGTCCCAGACTAGAGAATAAAATGTGTGTTAATACATTTGTGCCTCAGTACATTTGTTAAATGGGTATACTTGGATTGACATACTTAGATTTTCTTTGAAGTGAAACATGAACAAGATACATAATGCATGATAATAAATTAAATAGTACCACGCATTTTTAATTTTGGATTTGGTTGGCTTGGGCATTTTCATGGTAATTATTAACTACTTCCAATATAATAGTCATCATATTTCTTCAGCAGCCTCTTCACCTATTCAATGCCTTTGACATTGAGTTACTTTTTACTTACTAATATTGTTTTTGTTTTATAAAATTTGTGAGATAAAGTAGTAAAACTAATTCATGGGAATTCGTGATAGTTAATTTGATCTATTAGCATACCGATGATGACTATGAATAGTGGTGATTACTCTGTGAAAATTATCTAGTGATTAAACAAATTATCTAACCTCAGAATTTCTGATTCTATTTAAAATTGTAGCTCTTGGCTTGACATACCAAATTGAAAATCGTAAGTTTAGTCATACATTCCTATATGTTGACAAAGTTGATTAGCAAAGTAGCAAAAACTGACCAAATCAATTATATTTTTCAGTGAGGTCAAAATCATCATTTCCTAGAGGCAAATTACTTTTTAGAAAATCAAACTCTGAATCTTCAGTGAACATATGATATGACTTATGTTTATACATATATATATTTTATATGTGTGCATTATTCTTTGCTTCTCAACATGAGAACATATGCCTGTCTTTGTGAACTCCTTGATTATGTAAGCTTTGATAAGGAGCACTAAGAATGCCAAGATTCTACAAAAAATATCTGAGCATTTTATCCCACATTTATCAATTTAACACATGCACTAAGGCTCAAAGTTACTAATGCACATTTTAATCTGTAGCCAGGTTACTGTCATCTTGATTCCTGTCTATTGCTGTGAGCCACCCAGTACCCATCCTTTAGAGTCTTTTCTTCTGACAAGTTAGGCTCTACTGTTTGTAAATAAAAACTCTGTATCCTTAAACATTTAAATTCCTTAGGGAAGTGAAAAACACATTAGAAGAAAGCTACAAAAATAATATAGATTTTGAAGAACAAACTTTTCTCAAATAATCAAGCTTGTAGAAGAAAAAGCAGTTTTTTCTTCATAAATGGGATATGATCTAAAATATTCGCCACTGTATCACAAATATAAGTTAAATACAAATGTAGTGACAAATTAGCAGAAAAATTACTAGTACATAGTAGTAGGTTACTGAAAGGGTATGAATGATTTTTTTGTTGTTGATTTTTAAAAACTGAGCAGACTCCATCCTATTTTATTTTGTTCTATATCATCCAGAGAAAATTAAGTACGAACTATTGGCAATCATTTCATCATCTAAATATTTATTGTTTAAAACTGGGCTTGTCTTTATCTGACTTTTCAATTAAAAGCATTCCTCAAAGTTCCCCAATTACTTTATTATCAAATATAAAGATCATTTTTAAAAAATATTTTTTCTTTCCTTGATTTGTATGTTTAATCAACAGGTCTAAAACTGAGAGTATTTTCCCCAAATTCTTTCCGCAGGTTTTCTCATTGCTACTGTCTAGGAGGCAATAAACAGATGCCTAGAGCACAGAACACATCAGTGGTATTATGGGAAAGTTCACAGGAAAGGATGCTATAAAGTTCACAGGAAAGGATCCTACTAGGGAGGAAAAAAAAAGAAAGACAATAAGCAAAAAGAAATAAGTTCCCCCACCTACTGGTGAAACTGAAGATTGTTCAGCCAAATTTGTGCCACCGGTTTCAGAGTAAGAAAACCAAATATAAAAAAACAGATATAAAGGCAAATAGACCATCAGCAACTTGGCAATGTATGGCTCCTTTAAAAGCAGGGGACTAGTGGCTGCTGCAAAGCAATGGTGGCCAAAAGGAGACACTTTCCATATCCACAGTTTGTTTTATTTAGATGACCAGCTAATGGACATTCAGAAACAGGGTTTAGTTGAACTGCAGAGGGGATGGGGACATTTCAGTAAATTTTAGGAGTTCTTTGATAATTTATTAAACAAATGTTATTATTGTGAACTGAATTGTTACTCTTAGGCAAGACTGCCTTTCTTTATATGTCCATATTTTTGGAAGACAGGGCAGAAAAAGTAACAGTATGGCAACCTGGAAACACAAAATAAACCATCTTGGAAATTTACCCCCAATTACCAGACCATTTACTTCAGGGACGCTTTTGTGGTGCTTAAACATTTAATTTGAATAAATCTAGTCAGTGATTCTTCAATATGAGAAAGGGAGAAATATGTGAAAAGCATATAAAGAACATCATTTAGAATGTGAAGAATCTAAATTTTCTGAAATAATTGAGTGAGAATTAAATGAGAAGAATGGTAGGTAAAATAAAACTTTCTTTAATAAAAGGGTGTTGAAACATTTTATAGAGAAGGATTTGAATAATTTCCTTTTATGTTGATCTTTCAAAATAGAATAAACTCTATCCTATTTGGTCAATTCTTTTCAGCCTTATTATACACACTCCTCTCCTCAATTCCTGTCTGGTCAGTAGGCTTGCCCTTTTAATTTTGTTTTTTTAGTATTTTTAGCAGCCATACATAATTTTAAATTTCTGTTGAGTTTTTTCTTAGGTTAAGCCTTCATTATTCATTCTCTGTCCTTCTCTTTGTCTTAACCTCTCTTGTAGGTTGGTACCAAAAACCCAAACCAAAACAGCTCAGAATCAGGTTAGGGTTATCTTCTGCTCTCTTGATCTGTTATACACTATTGTAAGTGAATCTTCATAAATCACTCCTATACAATAAGCCCAGCAGCAGCAGAGCAGGGGAATCATACTGCTGCATCTCTCATGATCTTGATGAACTTGGCAAGGGTGCTTACATTCCCTAAGACTTGAGTTCCTTATTCAGAAATATAGGACTAATAATAGCACCTCCTTCAAACAGCTGATATTTTGAAAGCACTTAAATTTTTTGCAAAGGTTTTTCCAAGCTATTTGTCATAGTTCCCTTCCAAGATAGAGACTTTTGGTGGGTGTGTTTCTTAACAACATCTAAATAATATGAAGTGTAAAATATGCTATGCTTTGAATCTGCTGACACTTAGAACACACACTCAAAAATATTTTAAAAATTATTATATTTTCAAAATATTTATATGCTTAATATGTATTAATGAAGACATTGAATACACTAATTTTAACATTCATATGTATATGTTATGTGTATAAATTGCTACTAAATATAAGTCGTTTAAAGTCATGCATATTTAAATGCATCTAGGTGATTTTTTCCCCTATAATTTGTTTTCTAAAAAATGGGGCTGTAGCTCAATGGTGGAAGGCTCACCTAGCATGTGTACAAACCTCAGGTACACACACACACACACACACACACACAAGAGAAAAAAGGAAAATGGGACCAATAGGTGTGTACGGACTCTGGGACTGGCTTTAAGGAAGTCATTCAAGAGTTAGTGAAATACTCTAAACCTAGCTACTTTAAATGCCTTTTTAAAAATAGTAGCATTGATACAATTTCTGTTAAAAACATAATATCTACCACATTTACACTTTACTGGGGATTAATTATGAAAGATGACTTTTATCACCATCTTAATTTTCAGATGACAACCTGAAAGTGGAATCACAAACTTGTTCTGTTAACATCTAGTAAAATGAAATTAATTTAAATGAATTTT
This sequence comes from Geosciurus inauris, assembly GCA_004024805.1. Classification (NCBI taxonomy): domain Eukaryota; kingdom Metazoa; phylum Chordata; class Mammalia; order Rodentia; family Sciuridae; genus Geosciurus; species Geosciurus inauris. The sequence goes on from PVHX01000721.1 coordinate 206,222, forward strand.
AACATCTAGTAAAATGAAATTAATTTAAATGAAAGTAATTTAAATCCATAATGCATAATTTTTAGAGGGAAGTAAATAACTGCTTTCATATGGCTTGGTTTGAATTGATAAAATTGACAGAGGACTAATCTTTTTAAAGTTTACTTTCCAAACTCAACTTTGAACTGCCTCACAGCAATCATCACTGGATAAAAATTGCCTTACAAAATCAGCCATAAACTGAGTATTATATATACATTTAATATAAAGAGAATTCTTCAAATCATAATATATTAATTAGCTACATGATAGAGCAAGCTACAATTAGATTACTTATTGTACCAATTTAATTTTGCACAGTGGCAGCTAATTTAAAGGAAGGATTTTCTTTTTTCAGAAATTGTTGTGTAAAAATTATTAGTCTGGTGTTTAAAGCAATATTTCTCCTTCTCTCCCTCCCTTGCTTTCAGAGACAAAGTTGTGATACTTTTTCTTTTGGTAGCTAGAGATATAAATACATTTAATACATTTTAAAAGATTAACAATAAACTAGAGGATGAAAATATAGAAGAAAACTATGAATCTGAGTTTCCAAGACCAGCATCAGATATTTATGTCTTTATGCTATTTTCAGGATGCTTTTGGAATCCATGGGAGTTCTATGCATTAGGGTGAGAAGGAATACAGCCCACAGGTGTTGCTGGGATGTACTCAGAACAGAAATAGAAATGGAATCCCACTTATTACAGGTTTATATTAGTTTCTGTACTTATCTACTCAAAAGAAGAAAATATTCTTCCTAGATCAGAGAGAGTGCAAAGAAATAAAGATTCTTGATCCAAATAATAAAGTGGGCCTTAACAACACTATAGAAAGAAAACATGGAAAAATATTTATATGATTATTATTTTGAGACTGATGTAAAAAATGACCATGAAGAGACTCAGTGAAAAGAAGAAGTGACTCAGTTGTGTTAATACTAATGGATTCTAGCTTTGTAACAAATAACTCTGCTTGATGTCAAGCAATTCAGGGATCACCTCACCATCAGACTGTGCCCAGAACATTCAAAGTCCTGGAACTCAATAGATTTGACAACAAAATAGAAATTTGAGGAATGATCACTTTTTCTTTGTTAGAACAGCTTTCATTCAGAGGGGGAAAAGACTTTTTTAATGAACTTAGAAAAATAAAGATAGAGACATGGCAAACCTAAAATGAAGAAAACACATGACTTCTTACATGACACATAGTAGTATTTTACCTATTTTCTATTACTCATATGAGTTATTGATCTTTCAGATTTATATATTTCTCCATTTATATAGGCAATTGAGGATAATTAAGTCTTTCTCTATCTCTGATAGATTTAACAATGTTTCGGATTCCAGGAGATATCTGATTATTCCTCAAAAGCCATTTGTCATGAGGAATTTTGTCCTCAAATATCATTGTAGCTTTTAGAATTCTCCTTTCCTTTTCTACCAATAGATCTCCTATGCTATTTTCAGGATGCTTTTGGAATCCATGGGAATTCTATGGTTAGTTTTTTGGGAGGAATCTTGCCATTCTTAGTCTGCTCTTTTTCATGTTTTCCCAACCACAGCCATTGGGAGAGAGAGGAGCAAGGAGTGGGAAAGGGAGCTCTAACTTAATGTGAAGTTCAAAGAAGGAACTTAAGAGTCTCTTTAATACTAAGAACATAGAGATTAAGTATACTCATCATGTTTTTGTTTTGGTTTTTGTTTGTTTGTCTGGTTTTTGTTTCATTTTGGATCCCAGCTATTCAACATTATTTGCTTTAAGTTGGAGGTATTAAAAAAAAAAAAAAAAAAAACCTCATTTAGGACATCAGGTATTATGAGCATCATTTTTTTTCAAGATTTGTTTACCCATAAGCCAGATTACAGAAAATACAAGTAGAATAAGAAGAAATGTAAATTTTTCTTATTAACAATAAAACAACTTAATAAGAAACTCCTAAAGTGAAGGAGTTTGCCTTTCTACACCCTAAAGGATGAGCAGCTAGCTTTTCTACCCAGTAATGAGCTACTTTTGACCTACTGAAAACATTCCAGGACCCTGTTAGTGACTACTCATTCACAAAGACGTCCCCCACCCCCATGCCATTCCCATCCAATGGCTGGCTGCCTGATCTGCATGCAATATTGTCCTCCAGCATGAACAATTTACAATGGGCACTTTATTTCTGTAATTTAAAAGGAGAGAGAAAAAAACTACTGATGCAAAATATATCCCCCCCCCCTTTCTAATGGATAAGTAATAACGAGGAGATTTCTGAAAAGCTGTCCAGGGTGCCTGTCAGTCCTGGTAAAATTTCTGACCCAGAGAAATATATTCACAAGCAGCTCCTGTGATTATGAGTTACAGGCCCCTTTGGAGAAAGCTGTTCATAGAAGCACCAGACAAACTGTAAAACTAGTCTAAATATTTGGCACATAGAACTCACTATCTATCCATACATGCAGTTTTGCACAGAAGAAAATATATAAAATTATATGTTTTGAGTTAAATTTAAAACAACATATATGAAATACACGGTTACAACAATTCTACAATGAAATGCTATTTCAGTAGATGCCAAAGGGCTGGAAATCAGTAAATGGATGTAAATTAGATCAGGCTTTGGCACCTTGCAAATCCATATTCCCATCAGCCCCAATCCTTGTGCTCCAATTTAACTTGATTCTGAAGATCCTCTTTGTGGTCTGATTTGGAACCTATTTCCTTTCTTTTGAGATGAGAACAATAAGGGAGGAGGGAAGGAATATGTGAAGAAAGGTAACGATAATTCACGTGAATTAAGGGATCATTTTGCTTCATGTTTCCTTTCAGTCCTTCCTGCCCTTGCATAGGTCTTGGCAATGGTTGCTGTTTCATTGCCAGTTTTGTGAAGGCAATGGGCATGGTGCTATAGTGGAGAGCAGCAGTATAATATTTCCAAATGAGAACTGTTTGTCAAACATCAGAAATAAACAGAGGAAATTAGGAAAATAAGCCTCTCTGTAATTATTATTATTTTTCTACAAGTAGTTAAACCAACTGTGATAACTCACACCAGGACTTTGCTTTATAAGAGATTTCTCTTAAAAAGGATGGTTCAGCAGCAGGAGCCTCTAGTTGACTCCCTGGGGAAAACTCTGCAACTTGGGCATAAGTTCTGGGCAGTCTTTCTGAGGGCTGTTCAATTTGCAAAATACGAAAAAATGTGTCACTGATAAGCAAGGGGATGTACACTTAGCAAGGTATATAGGTTCTATATAAGATTATACACACTTAAATGAAAATCATTAATGCTGTGTTTATATGATTTCCATATACATAGTAAATTTCTTGAATAAAAATCAGTTAAAGTGGCAATTTGGTGCTCTGTAGAAGAAACATCTGGTTGGTTGAATGAGATTTCATTTATGAATCAGCAGTTTGGCACTGTACAGACACAGAGATAATTTTATGATGTTATCTGAGCTTATTTGTGCTTCATTTTAAAACATAGGCAAATGTCCAATTGTGATTGTGGAGTGATAGTGATATAGTAATAACTTTGTCCAGTGTGAAAATCATGTAAGTAGTAATGAGATAAATCATGTAAAAACTAATTTATGTCATATTTATAGTCTGCTGAGTATTTCTGTATGTATTATGTCATTTGAGTTTCATAATAATCATGTGAAATAGACAAGGAGAAATTTTCATTTTTATAGTTGAGGAAACTGAGGCCAAGGGAAATGTGTAAAACTCCAACTTTAAATAAGGTCATCTGATTGCAATTCTGAGGCTCATTTCCACTCATTGTGATTAGGGGTTATGCTAAACTGAAGAAAAAGTGCCTTGATAACTAGTTGGGCTTATTACTTTTGGTCCAGTGGTGAGAAAGTGAAATGAAATCTGTCCTCACAATTTAAGATCTGCTGTAGAATAATTACATTGTGTGTTTGTGAGTACAGATGGATACAATATGTATAAATATAAATAGACACTTTTGTATTTTGAATGTGGCCATGCTGCACAGACTAGATGAGTATTCAGATGTGGTTGAAAACTCATTGGTAGCTCTAGTCTTTGATCACTGGACATAGTCTACATCCCAACAGTGAAGTTAGTTGCCTTCATCCTCTCATTATCCTTTGAGAAAATACATAATAGAAAGGAGAAAGAAACAGGAACAGTAGTGAATACCACCAGTCCAAAATGTCCTGGAAAAGAGATGATCTTGAGTGACTATCACATCTGAAGCTAGAATTTGGATTCCTAGTTTATCCTGGAAAAACAGGGTAAACTACTTCAATGAGTTAATGAAGGCAACCTCTTCACTATTAAAAGTTCTAAAATACACAATGCATGCAATGTGTGATAGTATCCTGAATGCACTGTGAAATTCAGACTGAGTGGAAATTTAGTTTATTAGTGGCTAATAACTTTTTTTCCAGCAGTTCAATTCAGGAAATTGAGGAAAGAGACTTAACATATATGTGCCCAGCAGCATGTAAAAACAAGCAGTGCTGCCCATAATGGAAGTATGGAGATGATGGCAAAGAATACAAATGCCACAAAACATGTTTAGTTGCATAGGCTTGGTTCTTAATTCCTGCCATTTTTTTTATGCTTCAAGAATATAACAAAGACAAGTGAACAGGCAAAGATTAATGCTAGGAAAGTGGCTCTTCCCCAGACATTCCACCTTTTTATCCTACTGTCTGGAAAACCAATTGAAGTTTCAGAAACTAGCAGTGGTTTTCCATTTTTCTTCATTAGGAAGTATATTTGTAAAACAAGCCCCAAATTTTTGCCATTCATGATTCCTGGCCACAGGGTAAGATTCTTCCATGGTGCAATCTTCGACGTATGTAAGCCAGAGGATCATTTCTTATCCTGAGCACAGGACGTGGCTAAGACGCAGCTGAAACCACCCCTCCCACACTCTCCACTTCAACAACAGCAGCTCATTATCAGAAGCACGTTGCAAAGGGCGGTACAGGCACAAAAATCAATCTGATTGCCTGTATAGCTCTGCAAAATCATTCCAAGGGAGAAAAAAATAAAAAATATGTCAGAGTAAGGAGAATAGGGCTGGGAGGGTGGAAAAGAGCAGGAATGAGGACATAAAGCCTTGCAGGTCCATAAGGACTAAGGTTTAATGGCTGAGTGCTTGTTTTGAACTGTGACCTGAGGTTTGGCTGGGCACTAACAGTGGCATGCCTCATCAGCCACTGTCATAGCCACCCCAGGGTATACCTCCAGCAGGGAGTCAGCTCCGTATCCTGAATTCTCAACTACCAGCTACCCACTGCCTCCTCCACACGCACTGCTGAGACCCTGCCGAGAAATCAGCATGCAACCCAAGGAAGCATCCTTTCCTCTGGAATAAAAATTAATATTACTTGTCATATTTCATGTCTGAGCTCTTTTCATGCTTTATCCTCTGGTAATGAGGGCTAAATTACCAATATTAGTAGATTTTCATGGCTAGCACAGAAAGAGCTGTTACCAGAATAAATGTTTGTCTTGCTTCTGTTGGACACAGGCTTTGCTAATGCAGCTTTGCTAATTATTTCTAAATAGGCAATAATCTGCATCCCCTAGTGCTGGATAGTGGATTGGCCACGTACCTGCTATTTCCCTTATTTACATGTTTTACAACTTTATCAACTACACTAATTACACTCTGAGCACTGTTTAAAATTTTCTGTTAATAGAGATACAATGATGCACCAGAGGATGTGTATTTATGCCATAATTGCGCCTCTGTTCCTACGATGCAGTCTCCAATTAGCTGTCTACGGTGGCACAAGCAGCTGCCTGATATTCTAAAGCAGTGAAACATCTGCACGGCGGATGATACGCTCACATGGATTTTTTTTTAAGCCTAGAAATTTACACCCAAGGGAGTGCAGACAAATAGGAGCCTGTCATGTGTAGGGATGATTAGAAATCCTCACCATGGCAACATTGGAGCAGCCATGTCACAGAGTGAGGGGACACATGTCTAGATGAAGGCGCTAAAAACATTTGCCATTTTTTTTAGCTTCAGTCTTCCAAACTTCCCTCCCTCCCCCTTTCTCTTTTTCATATTCTTCTCTTTGCATCTAAAGCCAACCAAAACAGCAGGTGAAAAGGCCAAAGTCTGCAGCCATGCAAGGCGTATGACATGCGGGATTCAGTGTTAGGAAAAACAGTGAGCAATCAGAAATGCTAGACCCAGGAAATGTGCAGGGCCAGGAGTGTGTGTGTGTGTGTGTTTGCTTGAAAAATATTCTAATAATTATTACTTTTAATGGTGGGTTGTATTAACATCAATAGGCAAGATAGAAAATAAATACTAGACAACATAAAACAGTTGAGGTACCTTAGTCAAAAGATGACATCTAATTTAAAATTTCCTTTTAACCCTCATTAACAGTTACAATTTCTGCATGAACAGTTGGCTAGCACACATTAGTGAGAGTAGCAAAGGCACACAAATGTCTTGTAGTCTGATATTGAATATATTTCTTAATGGCTGCTTCTTTGATAAGGCTGCTTATATGAGGACAGTGCATGGATGTGTTTAGCCACACCCAAAAGGAGTGTAAAACCCTATAGGAAAATATGCAGGAAATATAAAAACACATCATTATGTTTTCTAGAACTGTATTGATTTGTATATTATATTGATTATACTTTTTTAAGAAATAACATTGCTCTTTGCCTAGATTCGACCACACAGTTTCAAAGGCGAATCTTATAGTTTTATATGTTTAGCTTTACATGTTGCTGTAATTTCTAGAGGAAAATACTCAAGTTTAAGTTATTAATTTAAAATTATTCTTCCAAATAATCATTTTATCATATGATTGAGACAACACTTCACAATTAATAACAAAGACATATTTAAAAGTATTTAATTAGCAGAGAGCTAAGAGGTGAAGGGGGCTACTAGTAGTGAAATAATTAGAGGGAAAACGCTTTAATATAGAGTCATTATAGGTAGGAGCAAAAATGTAACATATGTGCTAAATTATAAGAGTACCACAAGCAACATGAATTGCATGAAAGGTCAAACCTAATCAGTTAAAATCAATTCGTGTTCTGTGACGACAGTCCCATTGGTAAGGCACTAGGCTGTTCATAACTGCATTACTTAGCATCACTTTGGACTGCTACTTCAGAACTTCTTAGATGTCAGGGTAAGGTACAGATTGTTCTATCATCACTGAACATTTCTTGGGAATAAATCCCAAGAGTGTACATTTTTTTAAAAATTTGTTTCTTTCATTTCTTTGAAGAAAGTAAACTATTGAGAAATGTTCTAGTTAAAACAAATATTTAAGAATGTGTTGGATATGTATATATTCATATGTCTATACATATACATACATAAAGACTGGCAATGTTTTCAAAATAGTTCCATAAAACTATATGCCCATAATACACAATCAAAATTGGAGTTGAGTGCTTTAGAAATAGGGATATGTAATTCCTCAATACATTTAAAATCACTTCATGCAATTTTAATAACAATTTTTAAAAAGATAATTTTGAGTTAACAGACTATATTAGCATTATTTAGATTAATGGCAGATAAATCTCCTAAGTCCACTTATTCTAATTTTCCAACATCCTGGACCATTGGGTACATGAAGATCAATATTTTAGTCAGCCCCCTCAGGCTCCTGGCTTTTATCAGACCATGCACTAAGGCACCTTACAGTGTTTACCAATGAAATCATATGATGTTATGCTAAAAGTGAAAAATGCTTTCCCCTATTTAGCACTTTAGTAGCATAAGAATTAGTTATTCATTCAGTTCCAAAAGAGAAACTGAGACTTGCCTTTTGCCTCTGTATTCTGCAAATAAATTCTGAGTGCAGTTGGATAGTGGCTACATAAACAATTCCTGTCATGACTCTGGTCTGTGGGTCTCATCGTCTCTCAGCATACCATATTTTGTACAAGCCTTATATTACAGAAGTATGATACTGAAGATCTACCATCCACCACATCTGTCAGCATAAGGACAGAGTTTATCTGATAAACAAGTCATTTTTGGAAACTGCAGATGCTCCCACTGTGAAGTATTAAATGTGGCCCCGCTTAGATACATAGAATGGGGTTCCGGTCGACTGAACGCAGGCTGATAAGCTCTGCACAGCTCAGAATGCTGTTTGCCCACATACTAATGTTAAACAAAAGAACCGCAGACTGCAGAGAAAGGATGCGGGTCAGACCAGTAAATTGCTTAAACCCTTAGGCAGCCTTCTGAAAAGAAAAGGCATGAAAGAAGCTGATATGAGCTTTTATGCAGAATTGTTCTGTTTATTATCCCTGTTAAGGAAATGAAGGCAAGTGTCTTGTTAAACTATATATTCCCACTAAGACAAGAGAACTGACTCTCTCCAAACAAGATGCTATATGTCACTGGTCATCACTTGATAAACCATACATGTCTTCTATATTATTTCTAGATTATGAATACAATAAAAAAGAAAATAATAAAGCTGTACACATGAAAACCATAAAGGCTGTTATACTGTGTCCTAGTATTACACTACCTGATTTGTCACTGGGCATCCCAGGCTAATAACAATCTGTCATGGGAGAAATCCATTTTGTATAAAAATTTCACAATCTTCCATTAAAACTTTGTTAGTTTTCAATTGTGATGACTCCATTTCAAATGAATTGCTCATACAGCTTAACAGTAAAGTCAAAATAAAATATATTATTGTGGCAACATGTAAACTTACCCTGAATAGGGAAAGGATATAATTTATTAGTAAAACTCTCCAGTGGATAACATGAGAGTCAATATTGAATCTCCCCATGTTAGTTAAGGATTGGAGCTAGGAAAAAGGAGGAGAAGATTTTTGAGTTTGCTGGACTTTCAGTACTTTCTCTCCAGCCTGACCCCTCAAGAGAAAAACATCTTTTTTGAAAGCAGATTTTTCTTGCACTCAATCCAGTCTCCTCTCTTCTCTCTCCCCTCCTGCAGAGACACTCCCATTCTGATTCATGTACTGGGACAAAGGAAATGAGGGAAGATCCCAAGGCTTAAGGAAAATCTGATGAGAGAATCCTAACAGATAAGCAATCCATTCCTTCTAAATCACAAAGCAAGAAAAGATTTAACAATCAAAGGTCCACATACAGAAAGAAGATATAAAACTACAGGAAGTAAATACAGAATAAAGCAAAACACACACAAGCAATTGTGCCAACAATAAAAAATTAAAAATTACCCTTTGCTTAAATCCAGTATAACATGTCACTGAGTACTACTTTGACATTTCCCTGTGGCTTTTCTCAACAGGCAACAAATAAAAACAATCTTGAAACTGTTCTGCTAAAGGCTCAGTATAGGAGGCATGTGCATACTTTGTCATTGGGTAATCTTACAATCATGGTCAGCCTTAAAGCATTTACACCAACAAGAGCAACAGGTTTGTAATAGAAAATACTCAACTTAGATCCCATACGTTTGTAAAACAAACAACAAAATTAAAAATTTAAGAAACAGTCATACACACTAGTGAAAGTCTTCTGTATTATAATCAAAATTTGCAGAAAATGATGTGTAATAGCTTTATCCTTAATTGGAAATACGAAGCCAATACAAAAGTAGTAACAAAGAGAGCCTTCAGCAGCAAAGAGGAGTAGAAGAGAGTCAAGCCTACCCAATCAATTGGCACGACTGACTGTGAGAAACACTACAGAGCTCAGCTAAGAACAGATATCAAAAGAAAAGAGAGATGCACAGAGGCTTAAAAAATTGTCTCTAGATTTAAAAACAAACAACCCCCCCTAAAAAAACAAAAAACAAAGATTCTGATTCTGTGACATTGCAACTCTAGTGAATGGTCCGTGGAGGGAGCTGTTGACACAAGTTCCTGGGTGGAGAAAAAAAAATGACACCATTACATCCATCAGAAAAGAAGGATAGGGAAGCAAACTTAACTAAATCACACATTTAAAATGATTTGGCAGAAAGAACATTCCTTTAAGCTACAAATCTGCTTTCTCAGAAAGTCACCTAACATAGATCCCTCCCAGGCACTTCTACAAGCCCCCTCTGGGTGTGATCAGTGTCCAAATCACAGCTTCTGTCTGTCCAGGTCAGAAGCGCACATTCTTCAAGTTACACAAATAAACCCACCTACCCAAAAAGACAAGTGCTGAGAAAGGCTAAGAGCAAGCTAGTTACTGCAATGCTAGCAAGAGTGTATGGTAAATATTTACTATGGTATTGACATTAGACAAATAGATTGAAGGGATGCTCCTATCAGAAAGGCTAGTTTCAGACCCCTCTGAAAGGACAGGACATGCAGATGTTTTTTGCATAATGTCTTATTCCAGAATACATAATGGACACATCACTTCCAATACTTTCCATTTCACACATTTTCCTGTGTAGAAGTTTTGCAGAGTAAGTCTTTCTTTTTCTTCTTTTTCCTTGGCAATAGGCATTGACAGCCTTCAGATGATGAAAGTGGAAGATTATAGCTGTAGGCTCAAGATTCTATCTGCTCAAGATTTATTCCCAAAGACATTCACCCACCTAATCTGAAAGGTCCTTGCAGAGCAGAGGACTCACTGTTGTAGCAAAGAGCCAGGCTGAGGCAGAGCAAGATACTTAGGCAGTGTTCTCAGCTGCCTTCTTTCCACATTTCTTGGAGAAAGACCTACAGAAAATACACAAGGCTCCTCTGAGCCCAGGGCAGCACTGCTAGTATTTGTTCACACACATGGGACAAGTTGTTCTGTTTTTGTTTTGTTTTTAAGATTGCAGACTTTTCCCTTGTCCCATTCTTTTCTAGGGTGAATAGTTAACTCAACGAGGAACCTTATGTAACTTGATAAACTTAAATTATGTTAATCTTTTGGGAAATAAAACTTTTTTCAACAACATATGTATATTTCGTTTTAGAAAATCTCCCACAAGAATTTTATTTGAGATCAAGGAAATTTTTGCAAGCACAAATATGGAAATGAGAGAAATATTCTTTTACTTTTCAAATTCCATGTAACTTACACTCATATTCAGCTATTATCACAAAGTCCTTCACCTATAGGTCATAAAAATTATGTTTGTATTTTTGAGGAGTAAACAATTCTCTTGTCATTGAGTAAAAAAAACAACCTAAATAATAATAATAACAACAGCAACACTATGTTCTGATCCTAGACACAATTGGAATGGTACTAAAGAGGTATAAATAGATCAAATAAATTATTTTCCGTAGAATTTTGGTATAAATTCATGAAATGTGTGGACTACACTGGAATCCTTAAGGACTACTTTAATTAAAATACCTTTTTGCCTATTAATATCCCATACTCAATGCAAACATGATGTGGGAGAGAATTTGTATTTTTATCAAATATTTTAAATGGACAAACCAGAAGTTGATGATCATCAATTAATGCTTTAATTAATTGAGAAATCTTTTCCATTCTGTTTATGATTTTCAGTATCTTTTGCATTTTGAAAAGTTTAAAAATTTTTTTTATATCTTTGTTTTGTTTATTTATTGTTTTTATGTGGTGCTGAGGATCGAACCCAGTGCCTCACATGTGCGAGGCAAGCGCTCTGCCACTGAGCCAAAACCCCAGCCCCTCAAAGATTATTTTTGATGTATTTCCTAATATTGGTTTGAAAAAACACTTTGCAAAAGTTGGCTCTCAAAACCATACTACCTAAATATGACCCATGACACAATGTGGAAGATTAACATGTTGATCCATTAATATTTTTTTCTAATTTTTTTTTCTTCTCAGTCTGGCTCTTTTGTTTTGAGCTGGTGAAGTCTTTATGAATTAGTCAGTGGGCCTAAACATTAATTATTTAAATTCAGTCACGTTTTAAAAAGGATGGCACAATGTATTTAAAGGTCAATAAAATGTAAATAAAATAATGGAAGTAACTGTGGGACAGTCTGGTAATTTTCTGTTGTTGTAAACATATTTTGACACCAAAACATTTCTAGAATAGGATCAAAATAAGAGACTTCTGTTAGATTTTAAAGTTTGTACATGGATTGTGTTTACTTAATTCAATATATCCTTGAGGCACTTAGAGTCAGTAATACTTGCATATTTAGCATATTCCCCATTTCTTAGTTGTGTGTCCTCTTAACCTATTCCAGATGAGTTTTCCTCATCTGTTTCCCTATCAAATCATAGTATCTCACCCATAAGGTTGATGGCCCAAAAGGTTGATTAGTTAATATGATTAATACATTTATCCTTAACTCCAGCATTTCAAATAACTGAGGATTTTTTTATTGAATTAATTTGATATTCTGATTTTTATTTAGGATTGTTGACATAAAAATAAATTGTACTTAAAAAAAAAACATTCCTGTGTACCCAGCAATGCTGCTCATTTTTGAGGTGAAAAGCTAAAAAGTCTTTTACTGAAAAAGATACATAGAGTTTTCTGAATATTTGGGCTCTAGCCTGTTTCTCTTCAAAAGGAAATCCTATTCCTCAATGTCTCCCTCTGCAGAACAAGTAGGGATTTACTGCCAAGCAATGGCCATCTCTGGCATACTTTGAATATTGGGCACCTCATTTAAAAGTCCATTACTTTGGCTTTAGGTTTATCATTCAAATGGGAAACTTGGTGAATAAAAGGAGGCACAGTTGACAATCATTCTAACAATAGGAGCAAACCTAGATTATCTCTTGCAAACAGGAATTACTTATCCATCCATTAATAGATATTACCTGATTAGCAAGCAGTTTGTTTTAATACATGACATCAATAACTTGTGAAATATTTTCCCCTTAAGCACATGCTTTTCACCTGAATAATATAGAAATTCTATCATTAAAAAGGAATTAAAGTAACTATCAAGGAATTACCTGAATTGAGGGACATCTTTGTTATACAGAAATTATATGATAGTATTTTTTAAATCAGGTATCTATAAAGGTTTGCCTAAATTAATTAGTAATAAATTAGTAATAAATTAATTAGTAATAGTAATACAATTATTCATAGAAAAGGAGTTCACTGAATTAAACTCAACAGAAAAACACCCACTCATTTTTAGACAATTTTAAAACAATGTGCAAGTCTGACATTAGTACTTATTGATTTTTGCCTTAATTTTAAAACGCAAGCCATTATAGACTATTGATGAGGCTCTTGTTTTTTATCTCTTTGGTGATACCTACATCACCTCTCATTTACCCAGAGATCCTGAGCAAAGTGATGTGAAATTCTGTTGCTTTAAGGATGATACAACAACATACCTTCCTGGTGAGAGGAGGTGAACAGAATCAACTCATGAGAACCAAAAAGCTTTCCTAGTTGAGTATAGGATCATCTTGCCATCAAATGTGACCTGACATGATCAACAGCAGTTGATATATGTGCTATAGTTACTAAGGCTAAACTCTTGATCAATATGTCAGATTTCAAAAGCGATTGCAACCAAGTAGACTCTGGATTATGAAGGAGCTGAATGCACAAAGGCAATAGAAGGACAAATCAGGCAGGACTGCCCGCATTTTGCATGTCAAAGGATAGAGCACATGAGGCCTAATCTATAAATGCTGCAGTACCTAGGAAGGCAGTAGTCTGTAGATCATTTGGTGAACTAAAAATGTTAAACATTACAAGTTAATTATTAGGAAGAAGAAGAAAGAGAAGAGGAGCATGAGCACACACAGTTCTGTAAACCCTAGTTATTCTGCCCAGGCCTGTGACTTGCTCAGACCTCACCTAAGCATCCATTAACATGATAATGCCCATTAATCCTGCCAAACACAACTCATCTGTCATCCTCAGTGGCAACCCATCTGTGTGCATGAAGAGGGGGGAAATTCACAGTTTTAGCTGTTGAGGGATTAGCTTCAGAGGAAAGGCTGATTTTCCCTCATTCTTTGCTAGGAAAGCACTCATTTGTTTGCATTTATTGAAGCACCTATTTACTTTTCAGCTTTCATCATCTCACCAACATCTTAAGCAAAAGCTAAGCAGAGAATGGATAAAATGACAATAAAAACATTTCAGAACAACCCAACTGAAGGCTAATTTAGTTCTTTCTCAAAGTTTTTGATATTATTTATTTTTATTCTTGGCTAATTTCAAAAATGCTTTCTATCAGAGCAAAGAAAGGAGATGTACGTATTTTTATTTTGTTAAGTGTTATTCATTAAGGGGCTATGCTCTACCATATTGCTTTTAACTAATTGATATAAAAAGGGTAAAAGTTGGGTATGATTTTATTAACACATATTATTGTCTGTTGTATAAACAAGACAGAGAAGATACTACTTCAGAGAAGATAAATAAAAGCTGCTTAATTTATTTTTCACTAATTATTAAAGACAAATACAATGTTTCACCTTACCACAAAACCTTGTGCAGTGGCTAAACAGTGTATTATTTATGATATATGTATTCCAAACTGACTTACATATGTATAATAAATACAAATTCCCTTCTAATGCAAATCTACAAAAATATATGAAGCAGTAGCAAAAAAAAATGGCATCAAATGTTTCAAGAGTAAATCAAATATTTCATTCAGTCAATTTAATGGGAAAAAAAGTAATTACAAGAGATGACTGGCTAGTTGACTTAACATTTCACTTTTCAACTGGTTATATTGGAATAATGAGGCAATGACCTTCTATATTTAAGGAAATATTCAAATAACCATTTGAAAAGAGAAAAAAAGCCTTCATCAAGCAACCAATCTGACTGATTTTTGACAAAATGATCTGTCACTTAACTAAACCAATTAGAAAGTTTATTTAACAATTCATATTGTTCTACTTGAGTACCATTGAGCATTTTTAATACTTAAAAATTAAGTATAATTTATTTTAATTTTGCTCATCTAGCACATTCTTAGGTGTATTCTGTAGGATGTTAAAAGGCCTTACATGCAAGGTGTTCCAACACAAAATAAGTTTAGTGAAAACTGGACTATATAAAGTTAGCCAGGTTAAATCTCAATAGAACCTGATGGATTTTCTACATCTCTAAGTAGGAAACAGGTGAGAAAGACATTTTACATTTTAAACTGTATTCACCTGTAAAGTAAGGAAAAAACAGGATCTCATGTGGGCAAAGCAGTTAGGAGTGACAAGCACAGAATAAGCACTTATTCGAAATTAGTTAATATTATTATCAGATACAGTTTTATAAACATATTTGGCAAATTGCTTGTTCCCAAATAATATTACTTGAAATTAAATTTGCAGAATTAATTCTAGGAAGCACTATCCTAGAATAAAACTCGAATATTTCTATTGTTAGAAGTATGCATCAGACAGAAGATGATTATAACTAATACACCCTCATTGTAAAGAGTTTAATAGCATGAATCAGAAAAAATACATAATAAAGAAAGACAATTAAAATCAAGTAAGTACATTGAAGGAAAAGAGGATTTAACTATAAAACTTGTTACTTGAGTAACTTCCTTTTTGGGTACTTGGTACAAAACATTCATTACTACTTATCCATCACACCTGGAAAAGGAGCAGATGTTAGAAAGCTGACAGTAAGGCCAACATTACTATTTAGTTTTTGTTTTCTTTTGTCTTCCATTCAAGATGCTACTAATGGATGTGACATAAAAATCTGTATATGGAAGCAATTCTGAAAAAGAACATCTATGTAAATAGAGCATGAAGGAGGCATGAAAGAATCTAGCAAGCTCCATTTGGGTCTTTAGACTTAATAGCCCAGATTTGGCCCTCAAATGTGCATGCATGCACGAGGTGATACTGAATTTGAACGAAGCTGTGCAAACAGTCCAAAAGCAAAATGAGTCCAATGTTTGATGCCTAAAGAGTTGGAACTGAAATTTCCACGTGAGATAGTCATAAAAAATCTGCTCAGGCAAAGAGAAAATGTCCTGTTTCATCCTCACTGAGACCAGAATGACATTTTAAGAGAAAGCGGTGTTTAGTCTTTATTTTTTCCTTAGGGCACTAATAACCAGATTTCTTTTCAAATTTATTTAAATCAATTAAAAATTTTTTGAAAGAAAACACATTTCATTTCAATCACTTACAGATATGTGCATACTTGTGATTTATCAAAGTCAGTGAAAGATTTAAAACTTGTATGTGTGCACGGAACTTCAGCTCCACCAAAGTGAACCCAGTGCATTTGCTTGAATATGCAATGATGCAATCACCAAAATAAATGTACTTGCTGCACTCAATTAAACATTGTATTGTACATGTGTGTTTATTCAATTGTGTGACGATACAGTGATTGAAACACACACGCTTGGCGCATTTGTCTCAATCTGTAGTGCATTTATTTAAATGTACAATCAATCACAAGCTTCTGCTTTTAGTTTCTTCTTTGTAAATTTAGAGCATACCAAATGTAGACCATTGTGTGTATATTGTGACATAGTGAAGAACTTAAATGCACATTAAATAAAGCAATATAAAATTTAAATTTCAGAGAAAGAAACTACACACCTAATAGGTGTAAATCAACAACTTCTGACAATTCTAATATACATAAGGACAGAGTTTTATGTACTGAACTGTTCCTATTGATAGATGACTGCATGTATGGTGGTATTAATATGTATTTAACAATAATCAACAAAACAATGAAAAAGGTATTTAAATGTAGATTAAAATATTTACTTACTGACTTCATGTTTGTATACATCTTTATTGAGTATTAAATTCTATTTTTTTAATTTTAAACATGCTTATTATTGCATTCATCAAATTGTTCTATTTTCTGAATTTGTTGTGACTTCTATCCTTTCACTTGTCATGTCAACAAATTCTCACTCAGGGGATAGCACATCATATTTTACAATTTTAAAGACTAGCCACATTTTTAGGAGGCAATTATCTATGCCTATTCTACGTAACCTATGTTGAAAAAATGTCCCTCCAGAGCAACTTTTTCCTGCCCAATGTTCTAACCTGAGACCCATTTATCTAAATTAAAATTTCTAAATTTGGCCTACTGCAAGTCATGTATTTCATATTCTACAGGAACATTTTTCTCTCCATCCAGGACTAAGGCAAAACACCAAAGCAAAATGAAAAGTGTCTTACCCATCTCTAGACTGTGCCCATGCTCTTCTCTTACCTAAAAGTAAAGCATGTTAAGTGTTTTCTTCCATGCTTGACATGACTAATTTTTCTCAACTTTTAGTTCTTAACTCACATCTCACCTCTTTAAAGTAGCTACCCCTAAAGACATATCCATTCTTTTTTAAAAATTGTGTATGTTCATTCAGTAAACATTTACTAATTGTCCACCATATTCCAGGTACTGGGAAAACGAAAATGACTGAGTCAGATGCAACCACTTTACCTGTAGAATTGACAACCTAGCAATGTGACTCCTCCATATTTTATCTCTTTATTACATTCCTTCAATAGTATAGACTGTGATTTGCAATTTCAATGTTTCTGTTTACTTATATTTTATTCTTTGTTTTTCTCTCTTACTTAGCTGCAAGTTTCTGAAGGTATATACCACAACCCTCTTGCTCACCTATATTTTCCTCAATACCCAGAACAGTGAATGGAAGATAGTAGGCAGTCACAAAATAATAGAATCAGTTAAGGAAAGAACAAATGAATTTAGTTTTTAAAATAACCCAAAGCAACCACTACTGTGTAGTTAAAGACACAGAAGCTGAGTGTCATCAATGGCATATCCAAACCATGCAGCTGCTCAGTCATAGGACCAGAAATTAGTACTAATAATTCACAGTGTACCATCTTATTTTCTGGTATTCTGAGTCATTTCATTATGTACTTTTGAGCAGCAGAAATACTTATGAGAGCTAAATTCAAATTCAGAAAAGTTATTTAACTTCCCTAATTATAGTAGGGAGTGGGGAGGATGATAGCAACACCTAACTCAGACTATAAATATTAAATAGGATGATAACCATAAAGTTCTTAGAAAATGAGAATATTATTACTGTTGTAGTGAATATTATTATTACCTAGGAACAAAGACTGTAATTGTCAGAAATATTTCTCTGGAAGTTGAGCTACAGTTATTTTGATAAAATCTACTATCTATTTCATATACTCCAAATAAATCTGGGTCATACCTCAAAAGATTTTCAATCAATATGTGGTGGGTGGATAGACAAGTAATGGTATAAAAAAAGAAGGAAGGAATTAGTTCCTTTGCCAAAGAAATATTGGATTTTAACAAGTAAATTGAAAGTAGAACAATACTTTTCAAGTTTCTAAGGAAGCATGGTCTTTCAAAGTGTTTTTAAATACAAGAGTGGTATGCTTCTGAATGCACAGAGAAACTGCAGGGATCAGAACAGTCCAGAATTTATTCCAGACTCTCCCTTTAACTCTCTTACTGTAAAATAGTATTGCTAGTTAAAAAAAAAAAAATACTACAATGATTCATGAAAATATATCTGTCAAGGCCATTGTCATCACTGAAAGTAGATTTTTATAAATGATTTTTACACTTTAAAATATTATCCACTTAGAAATTATTATCTTTAGCAATAACAGACAACAAGCTCTTGCTAAGGTAAAAATAAAAAAGGCCTATGTGTCAGTTACTACTTCATTCACATATACTGGAAAGTTCCATTTTTTTGTTTCCTGTAAGACTCACATAGAGATTCTTTTCTTTATTCCTTTTTAGAAAACTCAATTCCTAGGAGTTTTTGTTTGTTTGTCTGTTTTGTTTTGTTTTTTCCTAATCCTAGCTAGAGGAGGGAATTGAACAAAGTGGTGGGAAGCTCAAGAGAAGGGAGATTGGACTCTTGAAAGAACTGGCCCTCAACAGGGATGAGCTAGAGAGCTCTGGAGACTCACCAGAGCCTCACCAGTACCTCACCCAGCCTTCTAAAGCCCTTCACCAAAACCCATTTATCCCAAATATGGCAGAGTGTCCTCTCATTTTCCATTGTGGGCTCACGGTGGGCTCTTTGAGGAATTAAATATACCTGCTCCTCTACCAAGGACAACTATTTGCCCTTCAAGAGTTGGACTGTCAAACTCAGGAGAATGCATTAAAAAGTTGAGACCAGTCTTCCTTACAGATGGGCAGCTCAGGATAGAAATGATCACAGTTGGCATCTTCCTTCTATTAGAACAATGAACTTTGAAGCTGACTTGAACTGATTTATAAATGAAAACTATTTGACATTTGGCCACCATCAATCTTACTCTATCCAGATGTCTACTATTTAGGTGTGATTTTTGCCTAATTGTGTCTATACCATATTACATATATACATTTATACTATATATATACTAATACACATATATTAATATCATTACTGTCTGCCTGAAATGCTTCTGCTCAGTCTCTGACAACCTGTATAATGATATCTTCCTACTTTGCCTGAGACAGTCGTGATTTCCATCTATTAACCCTATATGTAACCCCCAAAACTCCCCTTTCTCTCTCAGATGAGTCCTGGTTTTGACCATAAATTATATGATATCAAATGAGTCCTGTTTTGACCATAAATTATATGACCATAGTGTTGTACTATGACTAGTAGGGATCTGCCTTCATATTCACTCAAAAGAGAAATATACCAATCTCTCAGTAGATAAATCAATCACTGTTTCAGGCTCTCCAGGAAAACTACCAATGATTAAAATTAACAGTAATTTGACTGCTAATGCCATAACCTTTATCAATAGCTGATATATTTCATGTTCCCTGCTTATTTATTATCTGTCTTCCCTAACTGAATGTAACTTCCATTAGGGCAGGGGATTTTTCTGTTTTGTACACTGCTATATCTTTAGCACTCAAGGGTTATTGGTAAGTACTTTTTTGGCTAAGTAAGTGAGTGAAAAAAATCTAAGAATTAATGCAACAGAATTTGAGTCTTACCATGATTCCAAACTATTCTGATATCTTTACATGTACTGTATTTTTCAATCCCAACAATAACCCCATAGTTTGTATATTACTTATAAGATACATAAAATGAGAGAGAGAGAAAATAAATACATTGGTTAAAGTCCCACAGCCAGAATGCACTGGGCCCAGGATATACACATAGAGTTCAGTACCAGGGTATTAGATTGGCTTTTGATGCTGCCACTGAATCTCATACCCTTCATTTTTTTAGTGTTTTGAAATACTATGAGAGGACAGAAATAGATAAACTCTTTTTTGTTCTAGGAAACAATTTTCCTGATTTAAGGAAAATCAGGCTTAGATAAAATTAAATATTTTCAATTTCTGACAAGGTATATTTTGATTTAAAAAATAAATAAACTGAAAACTTATTATGTTTCTAAGCCTAGAGAGTAGTTAATGAAAAAGCATACGCCTCATTTCTGTATTTCTCTAAGATGGTTAACATAGCTAACACTAAATCAAGCAGTGTTGACTGCACTCTCACCATCTTGCCAGTAGACAGTAGAGGGAACTGTTAGTACATACAGTCGCAAGGTATAAACAGGCTATAGTGAAAGGGGAAAGCAACCAACTACAGCATATATCATGCTTGGATCTCTTACTTCTAAACATTATGCCACTTTATTATGAATTCTATCCTGCCAACACCTTCTAGTCAATGCAGAATGATATCTCTAAAAGATTGGTTTTACATGATAAAGAATTTAGCATTTTTTTTCTTGAGTTTCTTTACTGAAATGTCATTGTCATTCATATGAAGTCTTTGAGTTACCTGTCCAATTCCCCGTGGATTTTCAACACTCCTCTCTTCTCTTTTTCTCTTCAGTCATTGCCTCCTCTGACCTCTCTACCTCCTTCTCACAATTTCAACCATCTGGAACAATTTTCTTATTTTCCTTTGACAAGTGTCATATCTTACTTAAGACTTTCCTTAAAACTCTTCTCTTCTAAAGAGATAATTTAAAGCTTCCTTTGATAGATATGTGGGCCTTCTGGTTGTGACATCTACCAGCTCAATGATAACCAGGGGTTGATGGCCCTAGTCTACTGTCTAGAAAATTGACT
The DNA here is from genome assembly GCA_004024805.1 of Geosciurus inauris. Lineage (NCBI taxonomy): Eukaryota > Metazoa > Chordata > Mammalia > Rodentia > Sciuridae > Geosciurus > Geosciurus inauris. Next base: position 227,145 of record PVHX01000721.1, read on the forward strand.
CCTTCCTGCATCACTACCCTATGTGTTTCTCCCTCTAAAAAGTGCCTGATATATCTCAAAGAATTATCTTTCTGGATAAAGGTTAGGTGCCACTATAGTCCACCACAAGAACCACCAAATTTCTCCTTGGATAAGTAAAGGAAACAACTATTCCACTTTCAAATATCAGCAGCATGCAGAGTGATCTAAATATATGGGTTACAAATATGTCTGTCCTATACGACTCTTTATGCATCAGAGTAAAATACCTCATTGAGATGATTTAAAACAGAGAGAAAAAAGGCCTACTACAATTTCAAGAGAGAATCTCATAGGCACACTAGGACACACATTTTTTAAAAATATGTTTCATAAAACTCTGATGCCAGAAGATGTAAATGAGAAGAGTTCCAGAGCCACATAATCTTAAAAAACAATATCCACATATCTCCTACCTTGGAAATACATAATAAACATTAACAGAATATGATTTTGAAAAGACCTGACTAAAAAACATTTCTACTATGATTTTACTTAGTATTCCCCAAATGTGTTCCATCACAGAACTCTTCTTTTAATTGACATAGGACATTGTTACCTAGAAAAACTAGCTATTCAATAGAACACCACTTAGGAAGTATTGGCTCAAAGTAAAAGATAGGAAAAGGCCTATAAAATAAATCAAGCCAAACACATTGATCTTATTGAGAAGTAAACTTAAAATGTGTTGGAAGTTCAGGAAACATCACATACTTTGATTTCTTTATCAACTTCCTTCATTCTAAATTTCTCTATGCCAATTCATCTTCCTTTAATGCTTGGTTGAGTTACTGTTTTATTACCCAGCACCCATCATTTTAAGTCATGGTCATATATCTCAAAAAATACCTCATTGATAAAGGCTAAAATTCACTTTCCTTAGAATGGCCTTCTATGATGTGGGTAAACAAAATGTGTCATTTCATTGTCATCTATCACTATTCCTTGTAAATGTGCCCAATGTGCTAACCAAAGGGTAGTGCTGCTTCCCAATGTCATTCAGGGCTCTCACACCTCTGGGGATTCTGCTTATCTCTGTTTCCCCAATACTAATCATACTCTGAGGGTCATCAATCATACTTTCTCCATAATGACTTCTAGAACTCCTTTGTTTGCATTCTGTATTTTGTCATGTTTCCATATTGCAACTTACCTATACTTTAACATATTAGATTTTATAGTGCACCCAAGGACTTTCCTGAGACAAGGAAGTTCCTCAAGGGTAGGGTTTATATTTGTTTCCTTCCAGGATCCTGCTGCATGAAGCAGGTTTACAGTAAATGTTTGTAGAGTTAAATCATGTAGTTGAAAGTCATACAGATATGTAGTGACAGAGAGAGAACCAAACCCTAAGACCTTCTAAGATTGGTGGTGTTGTTAATAAAACAGTAGAAGAAATGAGAATATGTGTTTTGGCCTAACACTTGGCTTTCAGGTTTTCATAGGACCCATAAGGTACTATCAATATTATCATCAGTGCTATGCACTTATCTATTTCATTGAAATGACATTTCAAGGATAAAAAATGATGAAATTTGAAATTACTATGTAATCAAGAAGTATTATTTTTGTATTCATCTGATAAAGTAAAAAAACAGTAGAAATTATTGTTTCTATAAAGTAATATTTTTCTTTAAGTAGCAGTAGAATTATACAGCATAAGGCTTTGAGATAGATGGGGTTTCAATATCTCCTTCACGGAAATCCTGATTCTATAACCACTGTTAATTCTGTAAGTCTCTGTTTCTATTTTTAGTTCTGTAAAATGTCAAATGACATTTATTGAGTACTGAGCATAAACCATGTGCTAGTATTGTGCAGTTAACTGATGCTTAGTGTATATAATCTCATAATTTCCACAATAAGCATGTGAGGTACATTAATAAATAATCTTACTTATTTCCACAATAAGTGAGATTATTCCCATCTTATATGTAAGGAAACTGAGGCTCAGAAATAATTCAAATGAATTGACTAAAGATATAGAGCTAGCTACTATGAGGCAGAGGCAGTGTTCAAACACAATTTGTCATAGGTAAAGTAAATTCTGTTTCTGTCTTCCTTACCCTAGAAGTAATGGTGAGAATTAAATAAAATGATGAGTGAAATCACCTGAAACCATGCATATCATATTAGATTTTCCCCACAAATTTTTCTTTCTTATTTCCTTCTCTGCTCATGGATTAATGAGAATTATACCAAATGGAAAGTGAGGAGACCTAGATTTCAGGAAGGATTTTAGTACCAAGAGGGGATAATGATACTATAGTTAAGAAAGAGCTTTAAAAGTCCAAAAGCCCTCATAAATATAAAATTTGTTTCTCATTAAATGAAAAATCACTATAGTATGTACTCATTTACTTGGCATTCTCAGATGAGGGTTTAAAGCGCAAGTACCATGTTCTGTTGAGGACTCAGCTCCATACGCATCTATTTAAATATATCTCTAAGAAAACAAAATAAAATTAGAAAATATATTATCTTAACTTTTTTCCTTGCCAACACAGGTAAAGAGCCTAAAGACTTAATTGAGTATAGCCACGTGGTCTCTAATTGCCTCCCAGAGAGTTGTATCTAAGTATCTAATGATATTACTAAGTTGGATGTCACAAGAAGCTATCCTGTCTTTCATTCTTTGTGAATGACTTTGAGAAATTTTCTGTAATTTGAACTTGAGTTATCTGATCTTTGAATTCATATTTGGATGTTCAAAGAAATGTAGATAAATTGAAAGATCATTTGCTCTATTTTCTGCAGAGTTATATATCTGAGTCAGTAGCATCTTTTCTTTATTCTTCAAAACATACAAGCATATGCACACACACATACAGCATGTGTGATCAAAGAAGTGCCAAAAATATGCAGATGTAATGTAATAAGTTCAGCCAATCATCTCAATGTTTAAAAAATATCCAGATGTTGTACTTAATGTAGATAAACCATCTGGTAATCAGCTTCATTTTCTACTTTCCATCCAGCTGTTGGGTAATGTGGAAGGACAGCCTGATTCTGCGCTTAAAGATAAGCAAAGAAAATGATGTCATATATGTACTGCTAGTCCTTCAGAAAATACTTCCAATTCACGAGGAACTAGGCACTAAAAATGTTCTTGAGAGAGAAAAATAGAAATTTGATAAGGCAATGCCTTTTCTATTTGGAACTTCCTATCTTAAAATACCGGTCATGGACGATTCTTTCTTTCTTTCTTTATTGTCAGAATTTTATCTTCTTAAAATAATACTAAATTTGAAGTAAAAAACTAATTTCTACCAGAAAAATTTCCAGATTCATATTTAGAGTCAAATATTTTGTAAAAGAAAAGTAGCCATAAAATTATTTTATTTCAACAGTAGATTATCCAAGTACTCTACCAGAAAACAAGTAATCATTGGCAGGATAAAAATACTGCATTATACCAAGAACAACTCAGAATGAAAGATGTTGAACAAATGCTTGTGTTCCTCTTCCAGGATCAGCAAACTTAAATGTAATGACACAGTCAGATCAAGGTCTAGAAGAATAGATAATACAATGGTCTTCAGGAGTTAAATTTGTTTGGTGTTCCACACTGTAAAAACTTAAATAGTTCTAGGCTTAATAACAGATTTTCTCAAAATTCACATCTAAAAATAATAACTTTTTATTTCCACATACTTTATTATTCACGTATCACATTATTAATTTTTAAATATTATTTTCCTTAACAATAACTACATATTAAACAGAAATACTAGGCAACATGATAAATGGTTCTTGTTCCTTAATTTCAATGCAGCAGACATATTTTACATATTTAGAAGTCATAAAAGACTTTAAAATGTCCTACAACAAAGCAGTGAACAGAGTGAAAATGAATAGATACAGCAAATATTGTGCTAATAAAGTAGCCAAAAATCACAGTACACATACCAACCTCTTAAAAATTACTAAAGGATGCAATGAGATAAAGCAGGAGGAAATTGTGAACAAAAAAATAAGATGCTCTGGAAAAAGCAAGGATAAAAAAATGGGCATGAAAATTTATAGACAGTTTGAGGGTAGGTTTTCAAAGTGGCATGTGACAGAGCCAAGCACAAATCCTCTTACTTATTAACGGGATTTGTCCCTGTACCTGTCACACATTGCTTTGAAAATATCTGCCTCTGTGAAAGGTATACTGCTTCTCCCCGTCAGTTTTACTCTTAAGAGACTAATGTATAATCTCTTTAGGTTTCATCTTTTGTATTTCTGTGCATATGACAAATTGTTTTGAACACTCTTCATCCATACACATAAGAAGGTAAGCACTAAGGGTTTATCACCACAGGTTTAAAAATCCCTGAGATACTATTTTGCTTATTGGAAATAATTGTTTTATTAAAATAATCTCTAGGTTTGTCATTGAAAAATTTCCAACTTATGCATTCATGCCTTGACACCATAAGGCAATTGTTCTCAACCTCCTCAGACCTGGTGCCTCCTTTTCACAAAAAATATTTTGTAACTCATTTACTATCCTGAAATGAAATTTATAGATATTATAGACACTTTAAGAACATCACTTGAAAATCCAACACAATGTCTCAACTATGAAATAAAAGAGAAATAAAAAGAAAGTGTTCCATAATAAAATAGTACATATTTTGAAATATAAATACTCAAGCACTGCTACATAATAAAGACATGAAGAGGTACTGATATGTTTGCAGTGAATCACTGTAAATTTGTAAATGTGTCAGCTACCAATAAAAACTAAAGTGAGATTACTGTATTGATGCAACACAAACTACCAAGAGTTATCATCAAAGAACAACACTTAGAAAAGTTCAAAATAACATTTTTTTCTTAACTTATATGAATGTTTAATTTCTGAAACTTTATTGTTTATTAAAGAATGTAACCAATCTCATAATTACATATAAAATGGAAATTGGACCTACATGTAGGTAATAATAAATAAGTTTTTCAACTATGTAAATGTCCAATAGGAACTCAAAAGTTCTACAAGCATGGTTCAATTTATTTGTCAACTTCCCTGCAGTCTGCAAATGTCTAGCTTTCCTTAGATCCTACCAAAAGTCTGTGGCAGCCCTGACTTCATGCCAATTCTTACCAAACCTATCACCTACAAATTTCCCAAACTTCCTCTGCAGTGTGATACTGATTCTCCCATGGAAACCACTGCTATATGGTTACAGGAGTGATACTGGCAATAATGAGGCCTACATATTTTTGTTTTTACTTTGCTTTGTTTTTGCTAAGGTAAGGCGAGGCTTGACTTTTTACAAGTCCACAATGCAATTAACATTGGCTTTAAATATCCTATGGCAGGAGCACTTCAGAGTCTTCTCATCATAACTTTTAGTTAAAAATAAATGGGCTTAACATGATTGGAGACATCTGAGTGAAACTGAAAGAAATATCGTGCACACTAAGGTTGACTACTTAAACTAAAAATAGCAAGAATAGACTTTTTCTTGGGAATTACATTTCAGATGCATAAGCAATTAATCCATACACAAAATATGTAATTTGTAAAGCAGAGGGGAAAATCAGATGTAGAAGGAATGAGGGGAAGCAAAAGAAATAATGTTGCAAGCTATTGTTTTAATGGGGAGGGGAACTTTGCCACATGACATGATATGGTGCTAGATTTATTATTCCATTTATCCATTTATACTTAAAACAAACCAACCATAGACATTTACCTTAGAAATATAAAGTTGCTTATTTCTGTGCAGTACAGTTTTACAGAACCATAGATTGATAGTTTCTCAAGGTATCAGTCACACTTCCATAGCATTGGCTGATATAAATATAAAAGCTTCATTTTAAAGGATAAATAAAGCCACACTATTATCTAAACAGGGTAAAATTTAACATCCTTGTGGTTTGTGGAAATTTTTGATGTGCCTGCTGGCTTTTCAATAAAAATCAATTATGCCTTAAATGCGAGCGGTAGTCAACATACTACAGACTATAAATTCAATTTCATACTCAGAAATATGGATTAGCTGAACTTGATGCCCTTCCATTGATTTCAGAAAGCAAAAGCTGATAAGGTAAATAATAGCAAGAGGCTCTCTGACACTCCACATCAAGTTCCGGATTTCCATATTATTTTTGTAAGAACTTTGCAGTCACCACAATATCCTCCTTGTGAAATATGTATGATGAATAGATATTATATGGATTGCTGATTCATCTCTCCATACAGAATGGATATTTGGCTTTCATAAGTCAAGGAAGGGACTGCAAGGAAAAAAGAATATGCTTATTTCCCTAGGCTCAATGCAAGGTATATGTCAAACGATTGTGAATAAATCCAGTGGGTAATTAGAACACACGATTAAACACTGAGATTGTACCTATAAATAAAAATTATATAAACCAGGAGCACATGGAACTCCTTATTTCTTCAATGTTTTATGTGTGTATGTTTGTATTTATGTATATATATTTTTAAACACAGAGATGGAATAAAAGAAAAGCTTTTTAAAAAACTGGAAAAAGAAACCCGACTCATTCTGTTCATACAAAAGAGAACCTTTAAATTGGTAAGATCTCATGGAGGGGAATATCTTGGAAGGAGAGGAAAGAATTTGGTATTACAAAATCTAAGGAATAATGATTATGAGGAAGAAATTTAGAATAGTTGTCAGCATAATGAAAAATCCCATCACATCTGCAACAATTTCCTTCTTCCCTCCTTTAATGTGAACATTTAGGTTTTATAGAACTGTTCAAGTCCACACTTGGAGCATTTTATTGCTTAGCCATTCTCTTTTTTAAGTAAGCCTGGTGCAATCAGATTAAATCCCAAAGAGTTCTATGGAAGATTTCATACAAGTCCAGGTCTCACCTTTCATCAGAGGAGCTCCTGCCTTCCTAACACAAATGGGCATTGCTTTGTTACATATCCACATGCTAATGGGGCAAAACTCTGGCTCTTACTTGGTCAAAGGTGTACATTCTTAAAGAAAAAAAATTTCCTGCAGCTTCCGAGAAGCCAGGATTTTTGAGATCACAGATAATCATTTTGGTAAAAATCTATTGCCTACAGTCTCTGTTACAACAAAAAAATGAGTTATACTTGAATTTCTCTAGAAAGCGTTAATTCATTTAAAGGCATTTATATGTCACTTATTTTACCAAAGTGTAAGTATTTTCATTAAAGGATACTAGTCATAAAAGCAATCTGCATAAACTACTATAAACCAAAGGGACAGGTTCTAAAGAAATATATTTTTAATAGTAAACAAATTTTCATATATTCAGCCATATAGTATCTATTACTCTTATCAACTTCTAGAGAAATCATACAGAAAAATGGTAATGGTGTTGTGGGTTCTTCTCACAAATAAATTGTTTATACAAGAAAATCATAAAATCACAAAAGGCATGGTAGAGTCTCATTTTTGACATTTTTAGGTATTTACTTGTCTGAGAAAAGTTAACGAGGATTTTTTCTGCAACTCTTAGAAATCTATGTGGATGTATGTTCATTTTTAAATATATTTTCTTTCCATAACAGGGAATGTAGGGGAAAACATATTTCACCAATGACTTTTCAAACTTTGTTAACAAAAAATATCTCGAGGAATTTTATTTTTCTTATATCAATATATACTTATTCATCTGTAAAACATGAAGTTTCTGATACATATTTACTATGTGAATTATAAAATTGTAAGTTTTAGTGTTTGAAATGAACACTATGTTGGAAACCTAATACAAAATGCCACAACCAACAATTTTCATCATACATTGTAACGTGACTGTAGCATATGAGGAAAAAGGCATCACATTGTTTATGAAAAAACAATTCTTGTAGATACACTTGGAAAACTGCAAACATTCATAAACAGTTACTCTTTGGGGATAGAGAAAAACTGCCATTAAACAGGTGTTAGAATTTAAATGACATCTCATTAGTGACTCCTTTTTGCAGCTCAGAGACAAATAAAACCTTCATTTAAAAGCATTAGTGCTATTCCTGAGGGTTTCTGGTATCATAATGTTTTGTTTTATGAAGATATTTAGTTTCTTCCAACATTCTTGCTTATTTATACAAAATAAACCAATTGCATTTCCAAGTTTAGCTAAGCGTGAAGTAAGGGGGTGAATAAGGCCTTTCCAAGCACTGTAAATATCCTCCCTCTACTTCAGCAAGTCTGAGAGGCTAGCTCACAGCCTAATAAACAAAAGTATATTTGAGCTTCCCTTTCATGTAGAGATTTAGTCCTTGTATCTGTTGCCCACAATTAAACAACATGCAAAACACAATTTTTTGTTATGTTGAAACCATTAACTACTTTTCCAACTGTTCTCAATGTAAAATGTGAGACTGTCTTTATACTTCAAAAGTTATAGCAGAGTGCACATCTATTGAAAATTTACTTGCTAATTGGGAAGTTTATGCCAGTGTCATTTTACACAACCCTCGTAGAGACAATTTTAGGTCCCAAAATATGAACTCAAAGAATAGCACATAGAATGCAAATCTTAATACTTAATCCAGGATAGTAAAAATCATTCATTTTGTAGTTTTGAGAAGGTACACAGACTGAAATGTCATTCAACTGGCTGGGATCCTTGTAGTTGTATTCATTATTATTGTATGTTGTATTTGGGGGAGCATCTGCCAAAATACAGTGAGGAAACACCACAAACCTCAAGTAATTTAATTTATATATATTTACATCAAAGTATTTATGAAAATGCATAAATATATGAAATCATGTATATTGTGATTTATGAAAATGCACATATATGAAATTATATATATGAAATGCAAAGAAAATTAGATCAGATCTGGTTCACAAAGGACTTAAAATTTAATGGGCATAGTTGGTAGAAAAAGAGAGAACAAGACAATCTTCAAGTACCTATAATGTGATTAGGACTGCTGAGTAGTTAGAAAGTAAAAAGGATGATAGTCACAGAAGACAACATGACAATGTACTGAGAGAAAAAGAAATGGTGTTGAAAATGGATTTTATGGGTGAGTATGATTTGGTAAAAAGTGGGTAGACTTATGAAAATAAAACCTCTGTTCCAAGGAATTTGTAGGAGATTAGGGGGGAAAACTGGCCAAGATGAAGTTCCTGAATGCCAGGCTGAGGAGCATTATCTTGAATTTGTTAAGATTCAAGGAATCTTTGAGGGTTCTGGGAGGGACAGATGAAAAGTTAAGGGAGAATGAAAAATTAGAAGAGATGAGAAGGTAAAGGTAAGGGACTTTTCTTTAGAAGGCTGTTTTTGGTGCCAAAACAATAAATTTGAAGGCCTGATTCAGATTAATAGTATGTGAGAAAGGGTGAGGGGAGTTATTCAAGTCATTCAGTCAGATTCTAGGGAAGGTGGCAAATGGTCTCCAACAAGGTGTGATTAGTACCATTAAAGAGAAACCAAGCACTTCACACTGAGACAATAGGAAAGATGCTTTGAGGGTATTTCAAGAATCAGCAAGATCCCACCCCTCCCAGGGTCAAGGGTATAAAATTGAAACCTCATTTGAAAAGTTTTGCTTTGAGAAGAGAAGGTCCCCTGCTCCCATGGGGGCAGCCTAGGAAGCTATTTTTCCAGGATTCTTCCCCTCTGCTGAGATATCCAAGCACTCAGAGACCACTGCAGCTATGGTCCAAAGGGGCCCAGCTACTGTTTTTCCTGGTAGCAAAATGAACTACTGGGAGATGGTGGAAACTGTAGGCAAACAGGTCATGTTTGAAACAAGCAGGTGACTGAGGATGTGCCCTTGGAGATTATATCTTGTTCCTGGCCCTTTCCATACCCCTCTGCTTCCAGGTTGCCAGGGGCTGAGCAGCCTCCTCCTCTGACATCCTCCTGCCATCATAGTGTTCTGTCTCACCTCAGGCCCAAGGTATGGAGCTTGTTTATTATGGACTGAAATCTCTGAAACCATGAGCTCAAATGAATCTTTCACCTTTCATGTTATTTGTGTCAGTTATTTGGTTACAGTAAGGAAAATCAGACTAACTCAAGGAGTAAGGGTGGAAGATTGTTTCAGTGGGTAGCTCCAAGTAGAAGGAGGTGCTGGTCTGGGGGAGATGGGGAGGGGTTAGAGACACAGATTATGAGGTATTTGCAAAGACTTTCAAGTAGTTAGTGTAAAGTGACAGTGCTGGTAAATTTCCAACTAAAAATTAAATTTTCTGTGGCTTTGTATTCCAGGATAATAGATTGTAAAATATTTATAATTTCGTGGCTGAAGGGAGCAACTGAGAAAAAAATTAGTGACTTCTGACTTACATAAAATTTTAATTTTACATGACCATTATTAATCTAATAATGACAAAAGTGGAGCTGGAGATAGAGAAATCTGTGTAATAGATTTACAGGTATTTATCTGCATAGAAATGATGCTACAGGCACCGTTATTAAGAGGGAGAAAGTACTGAGATGAAAAAAGGTAGATTGTTCGGGACACATATGTAAGCCAAGGAAGAAAACCTGAATTCTATTAATAATGCACTAGGATGTATCCAGTTACTGTTTATACATGTAGTGAATAAAAATAACAATAAGAAATTACTTAAATAACATTGCTTATTAAAATAATTGATAAATATATTCTAGTTGATTTTGACAAGGTTATAACACAGTGATCATTTCAAATTATGGTCCCATTCTCATTCAATCACACAGCTTAAGCAGAATGCAGAGCCCAGAGAAAAAGGGAAGAACAGAGCACCAAAAGGCAGTTTAAACATACTAAGTGACATTTATTCAAAAAGAACAAGTTGCAGGGTGCAAGAAAGAAAAAGGATGTTTCAGCTGAAATCAGCTTATATTACAAAATACATGACCCTGTGACCTAAACATTGGAACACTATTCTAGTATAACTCTAGAACAGCAGAATATAAATATGTGTATGTGTGACATTTAAAAAATAGTCCCCTTCAAATATAATTAATAGGTATGCTTTCTTGTTCGTTGGCTTTATTCTAGTCCTCATCCAGGAAATGAATTAAAAATTTATGAGAAGGATGAAATCAAAGAAGAGAGAAAAAAGGTACATAATAAAATGCTTTGGACACCTATAAACACTAAGTAATTTGGTCTTTTTACTGTGGTTAAAGCTGAAAACAATAACTCATCTTAGCTTTCTTGGGCCTTCTCTTCTATGTATCCCACCTCTTTCCTACTTCCATCTACCTCAGGTGTCCTTGACCTTTAGCATACCCATCTTCCCTCAACACCAATTCACAGGTAAACTAATCTCTGTCATTTGCATTTTTATGCAAATTCAACTCAACACACAACTAGTAATTCTCATTTTCTCTCATGTACAGATTAAATGAAATGATGATAATTATTGTCATGTACATCAACATCATCCAGTTGACCACGCCTTTTAGATGTACTATCCCACTAGATATCTAAAGTATAAATTAAAAAGAAAATAATTCTGTCCATTCTCTGTCCATTTGTAATTTTTTTAATGTTTGTTTATGCCTAACAACTAAAAATCTTTACTCACAGCCTGGTGTTGGGGACACATGCCTATATTCCCAGCTATATGGGAGGTTGAGGTCAGAGGGTGGCAATTCAGCAAGAACCTTTCTCAAAATACAAATAAACAAACAACAACAAAACAAAAAAATTATAAAAAAGGCTGGTTGGGTATATAAAAAAGGCTCAGTGGTAGAGCACCCTCAGTTTCAATCATCAGTTCAAAAAAAAAAATTTACTCACTTCACAAAAGAATTTGATGGATTATAAACATATGGAGATGTTTGGATATTAAGTGGAATAACAAACTGCTAAAATCTCTCACATAGCCCAGGAAACTGGCTATTCTGGCCAGGATGTTCTCTATTTCTATTTGGATAGAGAAAAGGTGGCTCCCCTCAAATTAAGCACCTATGGCTAGTCCTAACTGGAATTATCCTGGCTATTTTTACCTTTCTCTTTCTGAAACTTAACCTGATTTCTCCTCTTTAAAGGGGACATTTTCATACTTTATTTTTTCAAACTTCATCCTCCTTCTTACTACCCTTACCCCTACTGATATCTTTATTTAGCTGACATTACACTAAATTGTAATATACATTGTATTAGTTACATTAAATTGTAAATGATGGTAAACCTAATAACTTGCCTGGCTTTGTGCACACACAAGTCTTCTCTACCATGAGCTGGGACCTTATGATCCAGACTCAGAGCCCTGGAACTCAGATGCAGGGCACAAGAACTAGTGTTAGTTAGACAGATGTTAAGGACTCTTCACTCTCCTTAGATTTGATGGGCAGCAATGAGTTGTCATTCTGTCAGTTCTTCTCTGACCTCGTATTTTTCCACAGTCAAATCTCCACGTAAGGCTCCTATTCCAGGACCTGGGTCTGTTGGCACTAGCTCCTACACTGATAATGTTTTTGACACTGGTGGGAAAGTAAGCTGCATTCTGTGGCCTTGCAGCAATGAAAACTCACTCCCAAGCTGTGAACAGGACACTTGCTGCCTTTATCCTTACTCCTGGTCCATTCATCCTCACTCAACAGGGACAAATGAGAAAGTCAGAGGTCAAGAGCCTATGTAACTTGTTTAGGGTTGTTCAGCTAAAAAGCATCAGAATAAAGAATCTAATGAAGATCTGATTAACTGTAAATCCATGTTCCTTTTACCATTCCCCCCAACTCACATAAACACTGATAATGTTTTCCTTCCAAAAATCTGCTTATCATAACAAACTGCAAGAGTCAGCATCATAACCCTCAAATAAAGACAAAATAAGCATAAAAGAGAAGTTAATAAACGTAACAATGTTGCTGAATAGATGCAGATAAATTTAGGACCCAAACTATGCATTTAATTTCTTCATTCCCCTCCATAGAGCTCTTTCTGGAAAACACTGAAGTGCTACTTTTAGAGATATTTAGAAAGCTATTTTTTTTCACATTTGAAGAGAAAATGTGCACATTCATGAACAAAGCTCATTTCCACCATTATATAGTCCTTGCATTTCACTTTTTTTGTGATTTTTTTACATATTATCAAAAGTATTTCTGAAATACACAGTAATATGTACATCAGTCCCATGAGGGGTTTTCATATGTCTCCATATATCTATCTAAATTTTGCCATAAGAAATCATACCTTTAATTTTTCTCTTGAGTTTTTCTTTTCCACTAGGGGAAAAAAAGACCCACAATAATTACCAGCACATTAAACATTCTACACACTCTTAAGTGTAACTAGTTCACTCCTTAATTAAAGCATTGCCGTGTATGTTTGCTAGATTAGAGTCCCACCTGAAATAAAAATTGGCAGAGAGAGCACTTTCTCTGTTAAAGAATTTGGTTCAGGAGAGTGCATTTTAGTCCGGGTCAAACTTTTTAATAATTATGTCAAAGGAAACAGAAGTTTTTGTCTCTTATAAATGAAATTTAAGTTCTCATTTCATTGATTTTAACCAAGTTGGTCTAAAATATTGTGTAACTGTGTGTTATAAATATAACTAAAACTACAGATAAAAAGTAGGAAAAGGAAGAAATTGCTAAATTGAAAATGTATTTTTGATTCACCTCAAGCTGATTAATAATCTAATACATAGGAAGACACATTAAATTCACATAGGTATGGAATTACAAATGTCTTGTAATAAATAGTTCTAATTCTCACTTTTAATTATATAGTTACCTTTCTGATTCATATTATATAATCATTCACAATCATTTAGAAGTATTAAGAGAAATTTACCCAGAACAGAACAATAACACCAGCTTTCTGAGAAGCTAAAATGCTGCCTCACCTTTATTTAAGTCATAAATGCATTTCTCAGGAATGTTTGCATTCTGTCTTTGTCATGTACTCTAGGCCACCAAAGTTCTTAAATAAGAGACTGGTGTGAATATCACTTGGTATTATACCACAATTCAGTAAAGATCCATTCCAAGCAGGCTTTCTGCTTTTCTCCCCCTTCTTTCTTCCTTTTTTTCAAGGGGGGGGGGACTGTTTTATATCGACAACCATCTGTGAGCCTGTCTTTCAGGCCATCAAACTCTCCCATCCATTACGGAGCCTTCCTCACCTCCGCTGCATGACAGCACAATAAAGATGACATACTAATTCAATGACTTGTAATTTCAGCTAAACAAAGACAAGTGCTGCAGCTTCTTCTTTTGTGTTAACAGTGCCATATCGGTGAAGCCAGCTATGCAAACATAGCACTGGGAGGGTTTTATGACAGCAGTTGAATGGGGAGACTAGCTTGGTGTTGCTTTTTATGGTTTTTGGCTCCATAATTTTTGGCTCTGTGCTGCTGGCCATGGCTATTGTGTCTGGATTTTGTGTCAGCAGCAGCTAATTGTTCCAATAATGTTTATCATAGGGATCCACCAGGGAGCTGTATATGTGGAGATAAGCTACAGGGCAATGATACACACTATCTTACTGATCTCTATACACAGTGCTTTTGCCTCATGCCAAAAAGCTTTTTAGGTTTCCAGTCTTAAAAAAAAAATAACAGCTTAATCATCGTGCCAACAATAGTGTCTAAGGGGATGTAATCAGGTTCCTCTGATAATCTTAGCAACACATGAAAGTCATGCGCAAAAGCAGTAATTGAAGCAGTTGGTTCATTCTACCACCTGCTGTTGAAGTCACAGGTTAATCTAAATGAGGTCCCCTTCCGATGAAGCAGTATGCAAGGCACTTTTTATATCATAAATGTGCATTGCAGAAGCTTTACAAAATAATAAAGTAACAGTTCATTAAATGAACTGTATGAAGTATCCTAGGCTGGTCCAGCTTCTCCCGCTGCTGCCGGATGGCACATCCAAGTGTAAATTCTGTCCTCATGTCTATACCCCAATGCACACTTCAGTTTGCATATGGTTGCAGACAATGGGAGTTCCTGAGACAGATGCCCAAATGTAACTAAACGTCAGGCAATCACGGGAATCAGCTGCAGGAAAGTGAAACATTTTTCTTTGTCTGCTTTTGATGCTATTTCCCACAAGATTACTAAATAGAATGTTGACAATGTAAAAATAGCCTTAGAATCAACAATTAAGCAGCTTTCCATAGTCTGCATTAGCCCATGTGCAAGGGAAAAATTTTTCTAATTAAACTTTTAACCTGATTTCCATTTAAATTTTTCCTTAAATTTTTTTCATAAGGTCTTCATCTGACCAAGAAAAAAAATCTAAAATTATATAATATGTTGTTCTTCTATAGGCAATTTCTTTAACAAAATTGATTTTAGAAATTATGAAAGTGTCATAATAAAACCCTAATGCAAATATTAAATTATAGGATAAATGGCATCTTTAGAATAAAACTTGTGCTTTATTATATTTTATCAAATAATGACTGCCATCTATTGAGAGTGAATTTGGCATCAGATGCTAAACTAGAAAACATTATTTTATTCAAGTCTCACAGCCATCCTCAGAAATTAGTACAGTGTCTGTAAAAGCTGAGGAAACAAGTCTCAGGCTGCATAATAATCCAAGTTTCTGGGTCAAGAACTAGTAACACTAAAAGGAAAAATCAAGTCAGTCTGAGTTCAAAGCAAATCCTCTTTCTTCCATGATAAACTGATATAATTCATTTAGTGTGAAAGAAGGCCAAGAAAACATTGTATAGTTGAGTAAGTCCTATTCTAAATTGGTTACCCACAGTAAGGCCATAATAGAAACCAAATTTATGAACATAAACTGACATGTTTCTAAATTTAGTAGCATGTGGATACTGATGGAATAGATACATTGTAGGACCAGGAACAATTTTTGATAATAAAACTATATTGCTTTAACCTAGTTCAGTGGCACAAGGTAATGATAATAGGTAAAAGAGCAATTACATTGAAATCACTGATAAATATTTGCCAAATTTTTAATAGATGAATGAATTAAACAAGTAATATTATAAATGCAGTCATATAAACTACTGCATTTAGAGTACTGGCTATGTGCCAACCACCATATTAGCAGTTCATGTGAGATTTGTCTTGAATCTTCACAATGATCTGTTGAGTTTGGGATTATTATCCCCATTTTATAGGTTAGAATAAACTAAGACATCAAAACTTTAGATCCATTTTTCATGATGACATTAGTAGGAAAGAGTCAGGATTCGAGCCTGAAACAATCCAATTTGCCTGAATGAATCAATAAATGAATTTAGAAAACTAAAATTCTCTTTGCTTCTCAATAATTCTTTACAGTGCCCTCAAGAATAGCAGCATTGGGTCTATAGAAGTTATCAAAAGAATTGCATTAAATATCATTGGAATGTTTTGGTTCAGGCATTTGGTAAACCTTCTTAACAACAAGGATTCTTAAGAACTGGAATGTAGTACTAAGAAGACTGAAGAATATTTCTTAAACACTGTAGACATCTTTGAAAACAAAATGTATTTACATTTGTCTTGGTAATTTCACAAGGAAGCTGGGAGAGCAGAATAGGTGATCTTTAAAGATAAATCTAGCATGATTTTTCTGTGGCCATTGAATGCAAATTCTAAACATTCTTTTTATGATAGAGAATATATGTTAAAGTCTACTGGCCTGAAATGCGTTGTTTCTAGTTTTCATCATCACACTAACGTCTATCTTATGCAACTTCCTGACATAAAAGTTTCATTTGTAAGTTTTGAGTATAAATTTCCTATTAACTAAGGTCTGATGAGAGTTCATGATAGCATTCTGTTTGGAGACAGAGTTTTATTTTTGTTCCCTTATCTATGATATAATATTTATAATATTAAACTTATTTCAATTATTAAAGTAATTAGATAGTTATTTCAAGTCTATTCACATATCACTACATTTGCTGGAATTGTTTAAATCACTAAATGTACAGAGAAGTTTGGATTATTTATAATTAATTCCTATATAAAACAATCACTGTACTTTCCTGTCACACATTATTTGATCTGTTCTACTGTAATTTGTTAATGGAAAAATATGTTTGACAGAAATTATAAATTAATTGTTTGGCATTTACAACTCTTCTATTTACAACAAAACACATTAGCCTTTTAAAAATGCCACTACACTGTCAAAGCTTCCAGTTTCCAGTCCAACATGTTAGAAGCCGGGACTAAGTAACAATTCCACCCTAACAAATACAAAGCTGATAAAACAGAGTCAAAAACTTTTCTTAGATCTGTTAAGAAGTGAGGACACAAGTCAAACCTATGCCCTCAAATTTGAAGAGAAAAGTAGGCAAATACAAGAATCACAATTTACCCATGAAACACCCAACAAGCAGAAATCTGTGTCAGAACTATTATTTGAGTAGGAAAAGAAAACTATAACCAGTGAACTGCTAAAAGCTCAGTGTGGACAAGTTTAAGAGTTAAAAATTCAAGTGCAATGAAGTCTTGGGGTGGGGTGGGAAGCACATTTTTGTGAGTTTTATTTCAAGAAATTCTATCAGTGCTCAGAGTTCATATTGGAGAAAAGTCCCATTGGGCTTCTCTCAGGATAAGGAGAAATAATTTTAAAATGTGCTAAATGGGAAAAGTTATCAGAGATAAGCAGGTGCATAGCATAATTTTAGAGGGGCAAATAGTCATAACAATAACGTAACAAAATAACAATATTTAATGTGGATGTATTTAACAACGGAGCATCAAAATACAGGAGGCAAAAACTTACAGAACTTCAAGGAGAAATAGATGAATTCATTGTCACAACTGGGTTTCAACACCTTTCTATCAGAAATGGATAAATCTAACAAGCTAAAAATCTGTAAGGATATAAATTCAGTACTTCACCAAAAAGGACAAGCGAACATATAAAAAAGTGATCAGCATATGTTATTAGGGAATTGCAAATTCAAACAATAATGATATACCAAAACATACCCATAGAATAGCCAAAATCCAAAACACTGACAGCAAATGCTGGCAGGTATAGAAAACAATAGGAACTCTCATACATTGCTGGCAGAAATGAAAAATGGGATAGTACTTTGGAAAACATTTGACAGTTTCTTCAAAACTGTGCATATACTTACCATATGGTCTAACAATCATTTATTGATATTTACCCCCCAAATTGAAGACATATGGATGTTCATAGCAGCTTTACACATAATTGTGAACTTAGAAGCAACTGAGATGTTCTTAGAAACTGTAGGGATAAATAAAATTTGGTATATCCAGCCAATGAAATATTATTCAGCATTAAAAAGGAGCTATCAAGTCATAAAAACATAAGGAGGAAATTTAGATGCTTTTTACTAAGTGAACAAAAATCTGAGAAGGTTACATATCATATCATTCCAACCACATGACATTTTGGAAAAGGCCAAACTATGGAGACAGTAAAGAGATTAGCTGTTTCTAGAAAATAAGGGGGAGCAAGAGATAAATGGGCAGAGAACAGAGGAGCTTGGGAGCAGGGAAACTGTTCTGTGTAATACTACAAGGGTAGACACACATCATGTCATTTTATATTTGTCAAAACCCATGGAATGAACTACACCAAGAGTAAGAGTGAGCTTTAATGTAAATCATGGACTTACCTAAAACTACCCCCAAAATAAAACTTATTAATTATGACAAATAAAGTTAAGAGGTTTAGAAAAAATAAATAGAAAAACCTCTCACTGATCTATCAAGCAGCCTAGGGAGAATGTGGATCTGACTATATCACCCCCTGTTGGAAACCTCTCAAGGATACCCTTCTGCTTACCTGTAAAAGCAGGGTACATGTGCCTCCAGGAGGACCAGAGATGGTTTTAAGTGAAGCATAGATAAATATCTTCTAAAATTTTAACTGTACAGCATTTATTGTAAATTGTTTTAGAAAACTAAAGCTAAAATAAGAAAAAAATTTGATGTTGAATGACCATTTACTAATTCCAATAATTGGGTTATCTTTATGCAATGATATCCTTCACAGTGCTGGCAGCCTTTTAATAGGCCAGTTCTTCATAAAATATTCTTTTTCTTCTATTTATGTCCAATATAAAATTAGGTATTTTTTTTTTTTTACTATTGTGAGAGAATTTCAACCACTTGAATGTTAATGGAGCTAATAATTTTAACTGATTTAACATGTAACCTTAGTTTCAAAAATAATAACAAAATGTTTCACAGTACTTAAAATAATTAAAATGATTTACACAGCCACAAAACAAGCATATCCGCAAAGTAAAATATATTAGAATAACAGAAAATAAAACTCTTATACTTAGTGAAATCAATTTCAAATTTTGACACTTTCACCATCCTTTAAGAAGGATGCTCAGTCTTCAAAAAAACTATATCTAAGGTAATACTTAGTACTATATTTTTAACCTTTCATAGTTTTATTGTATCTTGAATTTATTGGTCTCTTTATATTAGATTCACTGTAATACCATACATTGCTATATGGTTGTAGCAGGGGTTTTTTCTCTCTCATTTCTGTGGCAAGTAGTAGATGGCAGCTATGAAGGCAAAGATTTAAATTTTCCAGTGTCTGCAATAAAGGCTATTCTCAGTGTTGGAGAAGAATAGAAAATGAGAGGAATTTTTTTTCCTTATTGATCTTATCATTAAATAAGATATATTTAATATATATTACAGAAATATAAAATGATTGGTAACTGAGCCCAGCAAACTGCTGACAAACTCTTGGATAGTTGGTGGTTATGAAATAATTTTTACTTAATAAATAATGATTATATTTCACTTTTTCTTCAACTCACATCTTAGAGCCTGAGTCTCTATTCTTTCATTTGTAAACAGAAACAGCAGAAACTAAATTGGTTTTCCCTCCTTATACTAGACTCAACCACATATGCCGCTACATAATAGATACTTTAATAAAAATACAAAGAAGCATAAACTTTCAGTTTTAAGTCTTTTAAAATCAATTTTGAATCTCAATTTTAGAGGTATCTTATCTCTTCTTAAAATGCAATTACTAAGCTTTCTTACTAATAATTACTATACTCTTATAGAGATTAGATATCCTTAATCTGAAAATCTGAAATCCAAAATCTGAAACTTTTGGATTGCCAACATGATACAACAACTAGAAAAATCCCCTATCTGAACTCATGTGGTGAGTGGCTTTCAAAACACAGGTATTCCAAAAATGTTTTGTAAAATTAACTTGAGGCTATGTGTACAGGTATATGTGAAACATGAATGAATTTTGTGCTTGGAGGTGGGTCCTATCCAAAGATATCTCATTATATATACATATATATTCCAATATCTGAAAAACCATGAAATCTCATTTTTGGTCATAACATTTTAGGTATGAAATATTTAAGCCATAATTATATCATCTATTATGCATACATGTATTATTTATGTAGTATATAAATCTTTGAGAGAAATAATTGTTGTTATCCAGAATATTTCACTGAAGTTTTAACATTGTGTTTAAAAGTTATGCTGAATATAGCAGATTCTGATTTTTTCATTACATTAAGTTTATATAGTATACCTCTTTTGTCTCAGATCAAAGATTATTTGAAAACTTTGTCTCCACTTTGATAGTTCTCTAATTGTACCTTAGTTTTTTATGGGCAGAAGCCCAAGGCAATATTTGCTGGTGTGACAAACTTAAGTATTAGTCCCGGTTCTTCTTCCTTCCCTTCACTCTCTGCTGTGTGACTTTGCAACGTCTGTCACTAGAGGTGAAATGTACTCCCCTACCTCTACTTTGATTTGGCCATGTGACTTTATATTAGTCAAAAAATTATAACAGGAGCAACCACTTGCCAATTCTGATTCTAGGCTGAGTCTCTATTCTTTCATTTGTAAACAGAAACAGCAGAAACTAAATTGGTTTTCCCTCCTTATACTAGACTCAACCACATATGCCGCTACATAATAGATACTTTAATAAAAATACAAAGAAGCATAAACTTTCAGTTTTAAGCCTTTTAAAATCAATTTTGAATCTCAATTTTAGAGGTATCTTATCTCTTCTTTGGGTATGGCCATGTGATGTGGGGCAGGCAGTGGACATTCTTACTCTGTCATCAGCATGAAAAGTGCTTTCTGTGAATAAATGCTGCTCCTTCCTCAGCCTAGACTCTATAATAAATAGATTTGGATACAGAATGAATGTGACCAATGTCAAAGAACTAAGTCCAGCCAGAACCACAGCCAGAAGCAGAGACAGAGAAGAGAACTAAGCCCAGTCTAGATAAGTCAACATGATGTAAAATGAGAAAAAAAGTGGGTACGTGTAGTTTTGAGCTGAATTTTGAGGTAGTGTATTATGCTGCAGAACTATGGTGGATCTACCTCCTGATAAATGCATTCACTGTACAAAGCAGCTTACCTGCATCTACATAGTAAGAATTTTAGGGTAGATTAAATGACTGGAGAAGCAAGCACCCTTGTGGAGAAACAGCATTTTTTTAGCTAATGTTCCTGAAATTGTTAAAGTGAAGGCAGAGGCAACAGATGGATGGCTATGAGAAGAACTCTTGGTATATGATTCAGTAATACTAGCTTAGCAGCATTTAAGCTTGTTACAGTAGCCTTTCCAGGAATCTTGTATGTTAACTGATACACTAAAATAAGATTGTTTTCCATTGATCACCTAGAGCAGATTATGTTCCTTCAACTAAATTTTGAATAGAGATAATAATTAAGTTGAACTTCCATTTGTATAAAGTTTGACTTGATAATTTTGTGAAGTTTTTTCCAATTTAATTTATATTATTTTAAGTAGTTAAATATCCATCAAATAAGCCGGGCGCGGTGGCTCACACTTGTAATCCCAGCTCTTTGGGAGGCTGAGACAGGAGAATTGTGAATTCAAAGCCAGCCTCAGCAACGGCAAAGCGCTAAGCAATTCAGTGAGACCCTGTCTCTACATAAAACAAAAAATAGGGCTGGAGGATGTGGCTCAGTGGTTGAATACCCCTGAGTTCAATCCCTGGTTCCAAAAAAAAAAAAAAAAACAAAAAACCCTCCATCAAATAACCAGAATTCAAGGCCCAAATCTACTTCTTATCAATTATTTTTTATTGGTTAGGTCATATAATTTTATCAAGTTTTTACTTTCCTAATTAGTAAATATAGAAAATAACTAATACCTGTTTTTCAGAAGTGTTGTAATAAATAACAAATTATATTACTAAAAAGTCATTTAAAAGCCGGGCACGGTGACGCAAGCCTGTAATCCCAGCACTTAGGGAGGCTGAGACAGGAGAATCGCGAGTTCAAAGCCAGCCTCAGCAACGGCGAGGCACTAAGCAACTCAGTGAGACCCTGTCTCTACATAAAACACAAAATAGGGCTGGGGATGTGGCTCAGTGGTCAAGTGCCCCTGAGTTCAATCTCCAGTACCAAAAAAAAAGTCATTTAAAAATACTTACAAGATTAGGATATATATAACATTTATATATAGATATAGATATAGATAACATTTGCACATATTTAAGTATGTGTATGTATTCACTATCACTATCAGCTCTAATGCACTGAAAAAAATGATGTGTGTTTATTTCTATTTCAAAGCTTTTTCTAATTAGGAGAACTTTACATCACAGTTTATGATCTTAGCTACTATGTGGTCTATTATTGCTTTCTGTTTTTAGCCCAAGGAAAGGGTATAACTACTAAACATGGTATAAAACACAAGTTATTCATCAGGATACAGTTGTTGACAATATTCAACACTGCTCTTTTTCTCAGTTTACCAAAATAAAACATTTAAAAGGAAGTGAGCATTTTAATATGTAGTTCCAATCTCATGTACTAAAGAATCTACAAATGCTCACTTACCAAGGGGCAAAAATGCAGATACATGCTTGATTTAGAAGAAATGGGAAAAAGTTTTGGATAACCAAGCACTATGTGAATGATGTTAGGTTATAAAAGCAAAACTTTAGATATGATTTTTGGATTTTGTTTTTTTATTAATATTCACTTTTCTGGATTAGTAAATGTCCTTCAAATAATGAAATTAACAATTGAACAAAATGTGATATCTTGTAGGTGTTCATTCTCCAAAATAGCTTATATTTCAATGGAGAGAAAGACAGGATGCATGTAAACAAATAAATAATAGAAGTTCAGAGAAAATGTTATGAAGAAAATATAACCAGCAATATCTACAGAGAGTAACTGGATATCAATAGTAGGATAGTCAGGGAATCTCTTTTGAGCAGGTGATATTTGACAGAAGACAACTATGGCAGATAAACAGCACATTTAACTCATTTCTACTATAGAAATAGCACTGTAGAGAGAAAATTTAATTGATTAAGACCAATTTCATTCAACAGAAGTTTGTCCAAGTTTTGGACAGGGATATAGGATTGAATGGTCAGAAATACATAAGAAAATTAAAAATTATGAACAAATCACCAAAATTCTGATATATGAGGAAAAAATGCTTGAACTTTGAAGTCCATGAGGTTTGAGTTGAAATTGCTCTCTGATATCATCACAGATATTCTCAGCTGCCTTCTTTTTTTTTAATATTTTTTAGTTGTAGACAAACACAATACCTTTATTATATTTATTTATTTTTATGTGGTCCTGAGGATCAAACCCAGTGCCTCACAAGTGCCAGGCAAGTGATCTACCACTGAGCCACAACCCCAGCCCCTCTCAGTCTTCTTAAAAGGTGAAATTCCTTTTATTATAAAAAGTAACAAAAGGGTTTATAAATGCCAACCTCACTGAAAAGAATTAGAGAACCACAAAATGGGCAAAAAATTATAAAACCTATTAAGTTTTAAATAAAATATAAATGATAAATGGGATTTACATTTTAAATTGGAATCATCTGGAAGCTTACATAGTAGGGGCAATTGACTCTTCTATCCCTGTAGACATCCTTCTGTTTTACTTTGCACATACCTATCATAATCTCACTCCAAGTCAGATGACTTTTGTTCTACTGAACTCACCTTTAAAGTTACTAGTGGATTCTCACAAATGCAAGCATATCCGAGACAATTTTAGTTTTATCTGAAAACAAAAACACAACCCTTTATTTGAAAGATTTAACCTTAACCCATCTTTCCTGTCAAACTAGGTGTGTTTAGATTAAGAAAAAGAAGCTAGCCTTACTTTTGCAATACCTTGTAACACCATAAGTTCTGCTATTTTATCTTCTGCCTCATGTATCTTTAACTTAGCCTATGGCTAAACTCCAGTTTTAAGATCATTATTGTTAATGAAAATATATGACTAGGAAAAGTTTTAGAAATCATATTCATCTTGTAGTTCTGGGATATGAGAAGGAGAGCATTGCTTTTACTTTCAAAATTCAGATATTTCATTTAAAAGTCAGGAAGAAAATAGATGCTATTTCAAAGATTTTCTTTAAAAATAATTTCTAGCATATTTGGAAATACCTTCAAAATATCCTTGCAAAAATTCTCCCAAATTATTGCATTATTATCTTTTTACCAGACTGAAAGGAAAGTTAGAGAAATACCAACTCAACAGTAAAGAATTATTTTAATCTTGTTGTATAATTACTGAGTAGCAATTATGAACAAAGCAGGGCTCCAGGGGATAGAAAGATGAGTAAGTGCTCTTAAGGAGTTGACAGTCTGGGTGACAAAGCAGAAAGATGATACAGAGATAATTGAGTCTGTTAGTGATCCCAGACACAGTTTAGGAAAACTACCATCTTGCTCTCGTACCTATTTCACTTCCTCTAAGGGAAGTGTAGTAATGCAATCAGCTGAGACACAGGCCTTAAAACTTTTAAATGCCTCAGAACTGTCAGTAAACTTTAGCAAATGATCTAAACACAAGCTGAAAACATGGGTTTTGGGACTACCGTGCCTTTCTGAAAAGCTCAAGTCTCTACAACTCTGCCTTCTCTAGGGAACTTAAACAGGTGAGTATTTGAAAAGTCATGCCTTCTCTAGCACTTAAAACCAGTGAAGTATGGGATCCAAATTGGAATGTGTTGTACTCCATTTGTGTATAATATGTCAAAATATAGCCTACTGTCATGTATATCTAAAAGTAACAAATAAAAAAAATTTTCTACACAAAATAAAAAATCCATATACACTGAAAATCCCTGTAAAGTATAAGAAAGTGGTATTAGCATGGCAGGCCAAAACAGCTGTTCTTATTTTAGGAAGGCTCTTGGGGCCTGATCATTGTGTCCCCATTTTTCTCACTAGGTATTATATTTATCTTGATCATTGAGACGTTTTGGTAAACATTTCCATAATGTCCATAATAAATTGAGCAATAAAAAAAATCTTATTTCCCTCATTTCCTATTATAATTTTTTCTAAGGCAAAAAGGAAGGAAGGAAGGAAGGAGGGAGGGAGGGAGGGAGGGAGGGAAGGAGGGAGGGAAGAAAAGAAAGAAAAGAAAAGAAAAGAGAAATGAAAAGAAGCTGCCAGCTATTTTCTAGATTTCCAGATTCTGGATCTACAGTAACCCTTGGCCTAATCTACATAGGCCACAGCAAGCATCTTTAACTAAATTTCCTGCTCACCACTGTCCCATCTTCATTTTGAAGTCAATGACTACTTGATGGCTAAGACTCCTAAAGCATAAGGAATAAAATCAAGAATCAATAAATGAAATGAATTCAAACTAAAAAGCTTCTTCTCAGCAAAAGAAACAAACAATGAGGTGAAGAAAGCCTACATTTTGGGAGCAAATTTTTGTCACACTCATGTCAGATAGAGCACTGATCTCTAGGACATATAAAGAACTCAAAAAACTTAACACTAAAAAAACAAAAAATCCAATAAATAAATGGGCTAAGGAACTGAACAGACACTTCTCAGAAGAATATATACTATCGATCAACAAATATATGATAAAACGTTCAACATCTCTAGCAATTAGAGAAATGCAAATCAAAACTACTCTAAGATTTCATCTCACACCAGTTAGAATGGCAATTATCAAGAATACAAGCAACAATAAGTGTTGGGGAAAATTTGCTGGTGGGACTGCAAATTGGAGCAACCAATCTGGAAAGCAGTATGGAGATCCTTGCCAAGTACATTAAAAAAAAAAAGTAATTTTGTACAGATTAAATTTTTTAAAAAACATTTAAATGAATTTTATTGAGGTATAATTAATTTTTTTTTTGGTACTAGAGATTGAACTCAGGGGCACTCAACCACTGAGCCACATCTGCAACCCTATTTTGTGTTTTATATAGAGATAGGGTCTCATTGAGTTGCTTAGCACCTCGCTGTTGCTGAGGCTGGAGGTATAATTAACTTAAAGAAGAAATAATGTATATTAAGTGAATGGACTGATGAGTTTTTCCAAATTCATATACCTGTTTAACTATCTTTATATATCAAGAAATTGAATATTTCCATCTTCAATAATTTGTTTCATTTTTTTCTTAAGATAAATTACTAGGAGTTAGAGTGTAAGGTGACAGGCACACCTTTTTAAAGCTTCCAATGTGTATTCCAAGTTGCCTTCCAAAACGTTACAATCAGCCCTGCTTTTATTTGTATACGAGAATACTATTTTAAATGAAAAGTCATGGCATTTTTGGCAGTTATGTTGTCCAGTAAAATCTAAATTTTGATAAAAATGAATGAAAGTTTTAAAAATAATTTTTAGTGTCATATCTGTCACAAAAGAGTAGAATCCTTAAGAGCAAATTGAAAACTGTTAAGCATATAAAAAATGTTGATGTATTTTTAAGACATTGTTAACTTAATACAGAATTTTAAATGTATGAATCTTTCTCTCAAAGCAATGGTACTTCAGGAATAAGTAATAGGAATAAGTAATATCAGCATCACCTGGGAAGTTGCTAGAAATGCCCATTCTTGGCTCCCACCTCACACCTCCTATATCAGAAATGTTGGGCTTTGGGTCCCTTAATCTGCATTGAACTAATCCTCTCTTTAATTCTGATACATGCCAGTTTCACAAGGATAGTCTTAGAGGATATTTTATATAGACAAAAAATATTAAAACTCTTTCTAACACTTGTGGAGGTGATATCTAACATTCAGCAGTCACTAGATATTTTTTTGGCCTTTCCTTTAAACCCCTAGATCTATTTTCTTTCTGTATTATGTGGTTGAGATAATTTCCTATGATACTTTGTAGACATAAAAATTTGTGATAGCTATGTGCAATATTCTGAATCTTGAATTATGGCAGGTATAAGAAATCAGGTCTCATGTATTAGGATGTTTGACTTCAAATAATTTCTCATTTGGTTAATCCACGATGTCACATCATATAATGTATAGAACACATAAAAAACTCAAATTGAGCAATTTCATAGGTGTCCTATAAAAGTTTGTAGGCTTTTATAGGTGTCCTATATATAGGATGATGGGACATTAATAGGCATAACATACTCAGTTAATGACAATGAATTGAATGATGCATATAATAGTATATAGGTACCAGAGGAGATGGAAACCCCTAAGGGTTTTGGTGGACAGGTTGGACTTCTTTCACTAGAAGCAATATGTGGTGTACATCAAATACTGTGTTGGTTTTGCACAAATGGAAGAGGATGAAGGGGAGGGAGCATTCCAGGTAAGAACACAGACAAGGCAAATAAACTGTTGTAGGAAGTATGTGGCTCTTTGAATAGGTTGGGCATTAAATACAGAGCTATGCTTTAGATGTGCCTATAAAGGAAGGCTGAGTTGAAAGACTACTGGCAAGTCACATCAATTTCCTGGATAATATGTGAACACAGTTATTAAAAATCTTCTTGAAGGATAGTTTGGCTATGCAAATAAGATCACAGAACTTACTTATATTAAAATAAAAGCAAGTCAATTAAGCAATTTGCATTACCTTATAGTATGGCACACTTCATAATATAACTGACTGGAGAAATATTAACTTGAACTATAGGAATATTCTTAAAATCTTCAAAATTTATCTGTTTTCAAAACCATAAAACTTTAAAAACTGCATGTTCCTTATAAAGAGAATTATAGCTAATACCTAGACCTGTCATTTTATGAAAACTATATTTTGACCATGCTTTCTTGTGCAACTTAGAATTCACACACTTAATGATCAACTAGTTTAATAACATTCTAAAAGGCTTTTCAGAAATTCTTGTGGCACACTAGGATAGGCACATGAAAAAATGTGATTCACTAACCTAAACAAATCAAACAACATATTTCTCTCATACAATACGAAGACTTGTTTTTCTTCAGAGAAATTGAAATGAAATTATAAGTATGTTTGGGAAGGTCAAGGAGAGTCTAATAAAATACCAAAAAAGTTTTCCTGCCTCACTAGCAAGGGATAATATTTTTAATACCAAGTCAAATCAATGTCATTGGTGCATTGATTGATAGCTGTAGTTTATAGCAGTATAGAAAAATAACTTACTAGTTTGGAAAGTGCTGCATTCAGTATGATCTTTTATAAACTCTTCACTTCTAATGAATATGAAATCTGCATCTGAAGGCAAGGGGTAATATAAAAGTAGATAACTTAAAACATAAGGTTGTACTTTCAGAATACTGAGTTGATTAAATTGGTACATAAGATTTATGAGTAAGTGTAGACAGTGCCATGAATCATAAGCATTGACAAAGCATTCCATATTTTGTAAGGATTATTTTGCTACTGATGGACCAATTTAATATTCAATTCACTTAACTAAGGGGCTCAAAACATCTATACAATTTTAATCTATAATAGTAATTTCTTAAAAAAAAGCTAGACCTAAACCCTTACAATTACTAAATTAGAGATTAAATAAAGCACAGTGTGTGGCTTTGTCTATGCATAGTTCAGGTTTGCCTTCAAAGTGTTTCAACTGAATGCTTGACAGTGTTGACTGATGCTTTACTGAATCGATCATTGTAAAAACACAATTTTGTCTGTAGATGATCATTTGTGATCCTCCCCAAATCAAACTACTTTGCTTTTAATAGAGCTTTGAACTAATAGAGTTCCTAAAGGTTTCTTTGAAAACCTCCCTATTACTTATCTCTAAAAATCATAACAGTATTTATAACAGGTCTCTGTGAGGTGTTACCTCATTTTCCTAATAATATGACATCTGACATATTTATTTGAAAAGAAAAGTAACCAAGAATTAAACCAGTATAAACCACCAGTACTTGTTCTTTGTAATATATGGCCTTCTATACCAATTTGCTAATGCCTTCTTTCCATTATAGTACCTTTTGGAACATAGAGTAAACAAAACCCTAAAATATTCCTCAGTTAACTTTCCACTAAGGGCAATCTCCATTTCACTACGTTATCTCGGAGCTATACATTAAAACTTCAGTAAAGAAGAAAGCAGTGGATAAGACTATGGATTTACAGACGTAATTTTAAAAATTACAACTAAGTCACTACATTCAAAGAGAAGAATTACAACACCATTAAGAGTTATGGTCTAAGTCTAAGTCTAAGTCTAAGTAACTACATTCAAAGAGAATAATTATAACACCATTAAGAGTTTTTTTTTTTTTTGTACCGGGGATTGAACTCAGGGACACTCGACCACTGAGCCACATCCCCAGCCCTATTTTGTGTTTTATGTAGAGACAGGGTCTCACTGAGTTGCTTAGCGCCTCGCCATTGCCGAGGCTGGCTTTGAACTCGTGATTCTCCTGTCTCAGCCTCCCTAAGTGCTGGGATTATAGGTTTGAGCCACCGCACCCGGCTAAGAGTTATTATATATAACAATGTTACCAACCTTGCTTGGTCTCCATAAGTCAAGCACAAATAATTAAATAACATAGGACCAAAATATGAAAAACATCCTTTCCAAGGTAAGTGTTCTTCCATTATGTGAATGTGCAGATTTTTTTTCAAGATTGATTGTATCAATAGCTCTAAAGCAAATTCTAAATTATAATTCCTTCTTATCCACATCCATTACTACAAACTTTTATTTAAGTAGCAGTTATATTTGTTTATAGTGACTTGTGCCTCTTACACATATTGCAATGGTGACTGTACAAGTGGTATTACAACTTAGTTGTTATTGATGAATTATTTTACCTGTAACTGTAAGGAATCTTGAGCATTGTGTGTGTCAGTCAATTCATGAAGTCATATTCACAAAACCACAGTGGAACCATCAAATACTAATTGAAAAAGAAGCTCAATCTTTAATGATCTCTCTCAAATAACATTAAGAGGAATCAAATCCACAATTCATACTTATTAACAAGATCTACAACAAGCAAACAAACCTGAAAGCTTGTTCTTTCACCATTTGCAGATCTCTTGTAGGCTTTCCCTTCTGCCTTCTTCTGTACTACAGTTTTTACCATCCCTCTGTCCTTCATAACCTAGCCTGTTTTAGTTCCTATCTAATTTCTGGCTCTCTTCTTCAGATTCCAAATGATCTGACTCTTTTTTACGCACTCTCCTAATATTGTTAGGACCTGAACACTGAGGTTGCAAAAATTCCCTTTCAGGGAATAGATAAAGGGAAGGTGGGTTGGAGAAAATGAGGAATCTTCACCATTTATTTATTTTCCTTTGCTTATATTCAGTCACTCACCTCCTTCCCCAGGTTACAGAGTACAGCAGCAATTTAAAGGGCACATAGTTAAGTTAGTACAGCACACACAAGAGGATACAATTGCACTCTTGACTTTTACTTATCATCGCTATATTTTTACTAATTTAGCAAATCAGGTGCATCATTATTTTAGAAAGTATATAATGAACAAATGTGTTCAATAAAATCTTGAAATCATATGCTCTCCTAACCTACATTTGCCTCCTTCAATTTTGCTTTTCAAATAAGGACTAATATTGAATTTCTATAGTTTTAATTTATATGAAAAATCTATATGCCAGTTATATAAATTCATATAGCAATTACAATTATGTGAATGAAAATAATAAATATGTATAAAGAATAAATAAGTACATGAAGGAAAAATATAGCAGTAGAAACTACTTTAAAATCAAATTATAGAGAATATATTACAGAAAAAAAATAGAGTGGATTAAAATTATAGTTGATAGTGAAAATTGATAGCCCTGAAGTAAAGTAGAGAAAATGAATATTTATAAAGTAATTACAAATAATTAATTTTATTTAAAAGACATCACTAGGAAGTTCTTATAGCATTATAATTGTCTCATAAGTAGCATAGGTGAATGGATTACTGCCTCCAAAGTAAACTTTCACTTCATAACATGTATCTCCAACATCACAAATTATGAAATACCATGGCTTCTTTTGAAAGCTCAATAACTTTTGTGTTTATCCTTCTCCTTCTAAGGTAAATGTTTTCAAGGAAAATAATCAACCATATCCTTTTTTTCAAGAGAGATAACCACTTCACTAATATATCTAATTTTGCATTAAATCTGTACTATTGTAGGGGAAATAAAATGCCAATTTTACAGGCTATATACTGGACTATTACTCTGAAGTAGTCTTAATATTTAACTTAAGTAGTTAAATATGAAGATATAATTTAATTAAATTTGAATACACATGTTAAGGAAAGCCAAATAGAATATGTAAATTGTGGATCTATTCCACAATTTATGATGTTATATATACAATAGACTATCAGCACAATTTTGCGAAATGAATAAGTGAATGAAAAATTAAATATTGAAAAATTCATTTCCAAGTAGATATGGTTTAGTTATTCAAATCCATCATATGTTCTCAAAGCAATTATTCTTAGTAAATTCTACTTTCTTCAACTACAGAAAATAAGTTTTTACTTTAATGACTTTGATAATATTTGTGACTTTTATAGCCAATCCCTGCTCCTAAGTTTTGTAGGAGAACAAGATACATAGTATCTATAATGTTTGACAATTTTCATCTTTCTTATCTGGAAATAAGAAAATGATTCTATATTTCCATCAGAGATTTCTATTATAATCTTCATCTGCACTTTAAGGACAATTCATTACAATTGAATTGTAATGAATTCAACAATGATTCCCAACCAATGGCTTGTACATCTGAGAGGTAAGGCATATGAAAAGTCCAAGAATGTATACAGAAACAAGATTATGTACCTTGGATGAAGTGATTATTCCAGATGTACAAATATACAAATTACTTAGCCTCTTAAGATTCATAGAATCAATTAAATGCCTCTGTGTGTGTGTGTGTGTGTGTGTCTATGTTTGTATGTTGATGAGTTAGAATACTACCTGACATAAAGCAAACATCAATAAACCTTACTAGTATTATTTTTCATTATTATTTAAAACACCTCACAGTGTTGGAAAGGAAATGCAAAATATTAAATGTATGGATATTATGTAAATTTTTGAAGAACTCTTATGAGAAGATTTAATTTTAAGAACAAAATAAAATTTAATATTATCTTATCTATTAATGAAAATGTATATTAACAATAGAAAAATATGCAATCTAAGCCATTTCTATAAGTTCAGTATTAAAACTATAATATATTAAAAGTATAATATATTCATTTCTGTTCTGGTCATTTTCTATCTGGTTTATTGATATTCTACTTGAGATAGGTTAAATTTTTATTGGATTGCCAATTGATAAATTTAGTAGAAAATAATATAACTGCAATACAAGTGGCAGAATCCTCAACTGATTTGAAAAAAAATTACAAATCTCTAATTTAAGTAAATCTTATTTAGTAGCAGAAGGCCGGCCTTTTGGAGGAACCATGTTTGTGTCACAAACTCTCATACCACCTTCATTTCCAACACTTTTTCAAGAAGACTTCAATGAGTGGGGGATCCAAGATGGCAGCCTAGATAGACACTGCTTTACTAGTCTCTCCATGACCTGGGATTAAAGCAGTAGAAATACCGTTTCTCTGTGAGTTATCAGAGGACCCCCGACAGCTGCTCCCATGCAGGAATTCCAGCCCCATTCCTATGCAGGTCTCCAGGCCCCAGCATTTGGGCAGGACCCCAGCCACTTGCCCACATAGGACTGGCTCCCCCACAGGACCCCCAGCTCCAGTGCCCACACACCCTGCAGGACCCTTGGTCTCTCACCCACGCAGGATCCCTAGCTGGTGCTCCCATGCCAGACCTCGGCTCCCATGCAGGAACCCTGGCTTCTGCTCCCATGTGGACCTCCATCTACTAGTGTGGGCCTTCCCCATTTGCCTGCACATGGGGACACTGGACGGCATCTGGAGACAGCCTCCTACTACAACACAGCACACCACAGAGCTGCATCTCTGAACCTTCACCCAACACCACCACTCTGCTGGGCCCAACACTCTATCTCTGAAAGCAGACGCCTCCATTGTGGGACATCTTTGTCACCATCTTTAGTCAGGGAACTCCCAGCTTGGCACACCAGCTGGGGCCCAGAAGCAGTATCAAGGTATTCATAGTTCCCCAGCTCTCCTCTCCCCACTGCAGCCACTAAACTGACACAGTGCTTTCAGCTACATGGTCAGTCCATAGCTGGAAAAGCCTGGTCCTGACTTACCACCCACACAAAAAAGCTCTCCACCACCTCTAGAGAGAGAGGTTCCTGATTGGGAAGTAGAAAGTGAGGGGGTGAGAGAGACATAGTTTAGAGATTAAATGAAAGACCAGGAAGTGAGATCTACAGGCGATAGAAGGAGATAAGTACAGGCACTGAAATCACAGAGATCCTTGGAGTGGAGTATTCCCATGGGGACTGGCAAGCGCTAAACCCCATTTCCAGAAGCTCTGTCTCTAAGACCATTACACACTAATAACCTGCACCACCCCCGGGGTGGGGGGTGAGGGAGAGATACCAGCAAACAATAGACAACCCCACCTCCTGGATGAGAAGGGAAGCAATCCTTTTTATTACCTTGAGATTTTTTTTTCTATTATCTTTTTTTTTTCCTTGTTCTTGTCTCTCTCTCACTCTTTTTCCACCTTCACATCCCCAACATTTGCGAAACCAAATATTTTTTATGCATTAGGCTACTGAGGACTGGGATATGTGATTAGTGTATTACAGTTGTATTATATAGTCTCGTATCTTCTATTTTTACATTTTTTATTTTTCTTAATGTTTATGTTTCCTTGTTTGTTGTACTCTATTTTCTTCCTACTTACTTGTCTTCCTCAAATCTCTTTCTCTCTTTTCTACTACTAGCCAACTTCTTTTTGATTCCTCTTTCATGCTTTCTAAGATCTAATAACTCAATCTCCTCACTTCTCACTTCCTACCTCCCTAATATCTCATCCTACACCCCACCCCTGGTTCTCTCTAGTCCACCAGCAGAAACTGTAGACCCTTTTGCAAACCTATTGTTTATATTGTAGATACTAATAGAACTAATAATTTCTGTATATTGTGACAAAGCTATAAATGTCCTATTAGAAGCTACTTGGTTTAAAGCTATATATTGTTTGTATTGGGATCTGTTAATATTGGTCTCCCACATTGGGCTAAGGAGCTGAACAGAAACTTCTCAGAAGAAGAGATACAATTGATCAACAAATATATGAAGAAATGTTCAACATCTCTAGCAATTAGAGAAGTGCAAATCAAAACTACTCTAAGATTTCATCTCGCTCCAGTCAGAATGACAGTTATTAACAATAAGTGTTGGCAAGGATGTGGGGAAAACTCAAACATTACTGGTGGGACTGCAAATTGGTGCAACGAATCTGGAAAGCCGTATGGAGATTCCTTAAAAAACTTGGAATGGAACCACCATTTGACTCAGCTATTCCACTCCTCCGTCTATACCCTAAAGACTTAGAAACGGTATACTACAGTAATGCAGCCACTTCAATGTTTATAGCAGCACAATTCACAATTGCTAAACTGTGGAAGCAACCTGGATGCCCTTCAATAGATGAATGGATAAAGAAACTGTGGTATATATATACACAATGGAATATTACTCAGTAATAAGAGAGAATAAAATTATGGCATTTGCAGGTAAATGGATGGAGTTGGAGAACATCATGCTAAGCAAAGTAAGCCAATCCCAAAGAAGCAAAGGCCGAATATTTTCTCTGACTACTGGATGTTGATCCATAATGGAGGTGGGGCTGGGTTGCATGGGAGAAATGGAGGAACTTTGAATAGGGTGAAGGGGAGAGATAAGGGAGGGGAGGGAGCATGGGGGTAGCAAGATGGTGGAATGAGATGATGGACATCACTACCCTAGTTACATGTACGAAGACACAAAACGTGTGACTCTACCTTGTTTACAACCAGAGAAATGGAAAATTGTGCTCCAGATGTGCACTATGAATTGAAATGCATTCTTGTTTTTAAAAAATAAAAATAAAAAAGATGAATCCTAATGTTATGTATATTAAAAAACCAATTTTTAAAAGTCCCATAAAAAGAAGAGTTCAATGTGTAATTTCAATATTTCCTGCTATAGAAAAATGCCCAGGCAAAAATGATATGCCTTGAAATGACACTTTTATACATTTTAATATTTTGACAGTTTAAAATAAGAGGAATATAAAAACATTACAGAATAGGGGCGGTTCCAAGATGGCGGCCTAGACAGTCCACTCTGCGCTAGGCTCTCAGGGACCAAAGCTGGAAGTGGTGGAGGCGCCGTTTTCCAGCCAGCATCCTGGCATCATTCTGCAGCTCAACATCCCACGCAGGAATTTCGCTAGTGTTTGTGTGAGTACA
>PVHX01000722.1:0-67379 GCA_004024805.1 Geosciurus inauris
CACACACACGAGTGAGACTCTTGCGTGGGGCTGCAAGGCGCAGAGAGCTGCCAAAATCCTGGTTGGAAGATGGCACCTCGCTACTTCCAGTCTCAGTCTCGGTTAGCTGGAGCCCTGGGCCGAGGCCCCCGGCTGCAACTGCTTTTCTGCCGGCCGGAGCCGAAGTCACGCCTCCCAGCTACCGCTGCCTCCTGGTGACCCTGCGCTCACACACGCGAGCGAGACTCTTGTGTGGGGCGGCAAGGGGCAGGGAGCTGCCAAAAAACTGGTTGGCAGCTGGCACCCCGCTATTTCCAGTCTCAGTCTCGGATAGCCGGAGCCCTGGGCCAAGGCCCAGGCTGCGACCGCGCTTCTCTGGCCGGCACCGAAGACGCGCCTCCTGGCTACCGCTGCCTCCCGGTGATCCTGTACTCACACATACACGAGCGAAATTCCTGCGTGGGATGTTGAGCTGCAGAATGATGCCAGGAAGCTGGCTGGAAAACGGCACCTCCACCACTTCCAGCTTTGGTCCCTGAGAGCCTAGCGCAGAGTGGACTGTCTAGGCCGCCATCTTGGAACCCAACCTCCATTATCCTCTTTATTACATTTTCTTTTGCATGCAAAAATAACCTTCCCCTTTCACTTCCTTAAACTTCATCCCTTTTTTGAAGGTAGGGTTGGAGGAATTTTCTGATTTGACTCTAGCCTGGGAGACAAGTAATTTTATTGCAATATATTAGAGATATTCTAGAACCTTGCTAACCTTCACATTAATAAGTCTATATTTGTCAAGATTCTTCACTAGCTAGCCTTGGGCCTGCCTCTTTTTAATTCTGAAATATCAAAGAAATTTTTCACTGATTAAGAATGTTATTTTTTATTTCTCAGCATCTATGTTACCTATGCTAAGTAACTGAGTAGCTGCTTATAAATTGGTAACAATCCAGTTGTTCTGTGGGCCATAAACATGTCCTGATAGTCCTAGGCACCTATACTGAGATCTTTACTTCTTCTGCTGGAATATTTTGGTTCTAGTAAAAGATCACTGCCTAAAGGCAGTTGTAGCACCTCATTCTTTTATATAACATTTACTTGTGAATGTGGCAAAGATAAAATGTCTACCTTGCTCAGAAACAAAGTGATTTCTAGGGTAGGAAATGAAATAATTAAGTTTCTAAGTGTTTAGAACACCTGAAATACACTAAAACAATGTTACTAGGTGATAAAGACCAGAGAAACGTGTTTTAAATCTTCAGTTTACCAGGGCAAATAGCTTTCATTATATAGAACCTATGTTGAACTAATCCTTTCCTCATTTTTCCATTTTCTAAACAGCTTTGCCCCTGGTATCCAAACTGACTATATCTTCTATACGAATGAGTGATAGAGGTAATTTTTAATGTGATTTTCATTGCTAAGGAAAGAGTGACATCGCAGTTTCATAGTGCCAAGGTTTATTCTGAGAATGAACTGTCATTTCATTCATATCAGTCAAAGAACTACTTTCTTTTCCCTGTACAGCAAAACTCTGAGTTTTCATAATTTGAAACCTAAAACATTGCCAACAACAAAAGGCCTTTGACAACTTTATTGTCTGTCATAAATCAATCTGGCAAGATCAAGTGACAACATATGAAATGTCAAACCTATACTTCTGTCTGTTAAAATGATAGTATTCTCTGTATAGTTAATGCACATATTTATTTTTTTCTAACCTACCAACAAGCAATATTTCTGCATGTTTGATAGGGTAAAAGTCACACTGTACAAATAAAGCAGAAAATA
This sequence comes from Geosciurus inauris, assembly GCA_004024805.1. Classification (NCBI taxonomy): domain Eukaryota; kingdom Metazoa; phylum Chordata; class Mammalia; order Rodentia; family Sciuridae; genus Geosciurus; species Geosciurus inauris. The sequence goes on from PVHX01000722.1 coordinate 1,768, forward strand.
TAAATTAAAACATACAGCACCTTTTTTAAAAGAATAAAGCTAAGATCTTTTCAATAATACCAATATGTAGAATAATCACACTATAATAAGTCTAAATATTACAAGTGTATTGTAAGACCTTGACTAAGGTTGACCTATATGAAATTTCCATTTTTTAAGTCAAAATAACTGAATGCGAGCATTTCAAATGATTCATCATAATTATCAGTGTAATCTCTTTAACACTAACAGTTTTCCTATGGCATACATTGGGGGCATATTTTGTGGAATCTAATTTTTAACTTCTGAAATCACAGAGGCTGAATTATGGAAACACAGTGATGTCTAGGGCATATTCATGGTGATTCATAAGAGCATGGAGAGAGGGCAGCCATCTTTATTCCATCTAAAATGCTCAAAACAGGAAAAGGAATGACAGAAACACTCCATGGTACTGTTATTAAAATGAGGAAGGGTGAGGGAAATGTGGGTAAGCATATAAAAAGGTCTTTTCTCAGATTAGTATGGAGTCAAAGGACAAATGTATCTATTCACTGGTCTGAAGCTTTGGTATTTTCACTGAAAAGAATCATTGTCCTTTGCTCAGGCCTTGAACTAGGTGGCCATCTACCGTGTTGTTTACTACTGTCTTTTCCTTATTAGCACTTTGACAAGTAATATCTTGTCTTTCTTTACTTGTTTGCTGCCTGTTATTGCCTCTGCACAGTTGCACCTCTAAAGGCAGGACTGTGTTGTGCTCACTTCTATCCTTCCAAACTTTGTGTTTGGCATGCACTCAGCACGTAAGGACAACTGAGTGAATGTGTTAATTCAGTGACAAGGAGGAAAAGAGAATTAAAAGGTGGAAAGTATAAAAGAAAGCACATATCTGTAAGCAATCATAATAACTATGAATGAATTTAAGTTAATAGCTAAAATACAGAGATTATCAAAAGGAACTAAAACACATACACATGAACTCTATGTAGCATCCAGGGTCTGTAGGCTCAATGGAATGTGAAAAGACTGATTATAGAAAAATAAGTAAACATTTAATACATAACTACTAGCCAAAAGAAATTCTGTATCTATTTTAACACCAAAGCAATAAACTTCAAAGTTAAAAACAATAGACATAAAGACTATTTCTGTCTAATGATATAAAGTCAGTTCACTAGAAGGTAAGACGATTCCAAATTATATAGATCTAAAAAAACAGACTCAAAACATATATATATATATCTTCAAAAACATTTTGGAATTTGAGCACATAATAATAAATACATCATCGGTAGTGTGAGAAATCAAAACAGAACTGCAATGTACATAGAAACGGGTGATAGTGCAAATGACCACAGGATAAAGTTAGGGAGAAATTAAAGAAAAAATTTAAAGACTTCATGTCTACATCAAGGAAGAAGAAAGGTTGAAAATGATAATCCAACTAATTCCCGAAACCAAGAAACAAACCAAAGGACACATCCAAAGCAAAATGAAAGACAAAAGAAAGGCAGGCTGGCAATGACCAACTAACCTAAAAGTTGGTTTGTTATCAAGACAAATAAATACAAGGCTGACAAGGCCAGTCATGCTGGTAAGAAAAAGGGCAGAGTAAATATTATGAGAAGAGACAGTCAATATAGGAGACATTTTAAAAATAGTGACAGAATATTTTAGGAAACAAGCAAGAAGAAAGTTTCTTTATAGTAAATTAATTTGCCAAAAGTGACCAAGGGAATGGAACACATCAAAAGACCTTTAACTACTAAAGAGACCTAATTAGTCTATTAAAAATATACTCAGGAAACACACCAAAGCCCAGACAATACTTCTGACAATACTCCAGGAAGAGTAGATAACTAGAACTCACATTCTTGGAGGAAATGACAAAGCTTTCTCATTCTGTTACATATCCAGTAAATGTATGCAGTTTAGCAAAACTTTTAAAGGCAAGGTAAAGAAGGGTGATCCAATGAACTACAAATACAGGACAATCATATTTTGGGGATACAGAATAAAATTTCCAAGAAGTGTTAGGAAAAAAATCTACTGTACCAATATAATAATAATTATTATTATTGATAATCAAATTGGGTATTTTCTAGGTATGTATCAAATAATTAAATATCAGGATGTGCAATATTAATATATTTTCCATGTTAATTGATATAAATAGAAAAAATATAACACAAATACTAAATGTATTTCGACAGAATTTAATAGCAATTTACAATTTAAATAAAAATCAGGAATATCTGGGAATACAAAAAAATTTTAACCTGATTAAAAGTTATTACCTGAAAACCAAAACCATGCTACATTGAAATTTACAGCCATCATTCCCAAATAATATGTTACACATGTACTAGAAATCTTGTTAAAGTAAAAAGAAAGAAAAAGGGATTTTACAAAATTTTTAATGTAAGATACAAAACTGACCTTATTCACAATACTATGATTTTCTACATCTCCAAAACTTAAAGCTTTAACAGTTAAATAAATGAAATGTAATGAGTCCAATGATGTTGCTGGATAAGATCAATATATAAAAGTTAAATATTATTATACAACAGCAGTAAAAAGGTGATACAAAAGAAAAGTACAATTTATAATGGCAACAAAACCCATAAGGTGCTTGTAATTAAAGCTCATTAAAGTTTACATGTTAATGGAGAAAATTATGAAATGTTCAAAAAAGAAATCCAAGTTCATGAAAAAGAATACAATGACCAAAGATGGGAAAAGCAAAATACAGTCAAAATTATCTCCAAATAAAACCTACGAAATTCCAACCACATTCCCTAACAATGATACTAAATATTATATCAGAGAACAAAAAGCTAAGAATAGAGAAGATACCTCTGAAAAATAAGAACGAGGAAGAAGGACTTACTCTATAGTATATTAAGATAATTCAAACAACATACTGATCAAGATTTTGGCACCCGAGCAGTGGTGAGGCAGTAAAGGGATGAATTAACGTAACATAAAGCTGTAGTAGCACTGACCACCAGACTGTACTGTGAGGATGGAAATGTTCTACCTCAGTGCTGTGGATATAGGGTAGTTGTGAGTGTCATGGATAGTGAGCATGCACAATATTACTAGAATCACTAAGAAACAAAAAACCAAAGGCTGAATGTTCTTTCTGATATGCAGATGCTAACCCACAGAAAGAGGAGGCAGGGAAGAATTAGTTCATTAGATCACATAAATGGGAATGAAGGAAAGGGAGGGGGGATGGGAATAGGAAAAATAGTAGAATGAATCAGACATAAGTTTCCTATGTTCATATGTGAATACACAACCAGTGAAACTCCACATTATGTACAAACCACAAGAATGGGATCCTAATTAAAATGGTATACCCTATGTATGTATGTCAAAACATACTCTACTGTCATGTACACCTAAAAAGAACAAATTTTAAAAAAAGTAAACAGATTTCTATTTTGCTTAATTCTAATTGAATTTAAATGTTAATAGCTACAGAGGCCATGGTACTTTCATATTAGTTCATCTCTAGAAGCATCCATATATGGAAATGATAGTTAACAGAGGTGAGTGCCGATGAACAGGGTGGGTTAGCCTTTATAGAAAGACGTGGTTCCCACTTCACAACACACCCACTCCAAAACTGCAAATAGATTAAATTTTTAAAATTAAAAAATTAATTATATTTAGGAGAAATTACAAGAGTAACTTTTACTGTTTCCCCATAGTAGAAAGTGCTTTCCAAAATAAGACACGACAAGAGAAACCATAAAGAATTACATTTTAAATCTTGTGAGTGTCAAATATAACCATAAGCAAAATGAAAAATATAAACTCAAGACAGGGAGATGGTATTTGTAATGTATTTAACTAATAAAGGTTTTGTGTCCCAAACAGATAAAGCCTTCTAAAAATCATGAAAAAATGTAAAATCCCCAAGCATTGGAGAAAGAATATGAAGAGAGGCAGCTCATAGAAGTGTCTACATGAAGCATGGATAAACATGTGAGAAGAGAAACTCATTGGTCTCAGAAAATACAGGAAAACAAACTGAGACTTCCTACCTACCAAATAGACAAACCTGAAAATAACTGACAACCCCAGGAATTGGTGATGAGTTTCATCAGTAAGAATTCTTATATAAAACTGAGAGGAAAGTCAACTGGTATACCCACTTTGGAGGGAAATACAGCAAATCTAGTCAAGTAGAAAGTGAATATAATTTGTCTCCCAGAAATTCCATTACAAATAGTCTAAAGAAATATGTTTACAGGTGTAGATGACATTAGCATTGACTACAATAGTGAAAAACTGCAACAACCAAAAAGTCTACACCAGTATGGAGTGTTACTATTCTTAGAATGATACATTATACAGCCAAGAAAGAAATAGCTTTAGCCTCATAGATTATCATTGCTGCATCCTAAAGCCCTGTCAAAGAACACTTATGATTTCAATGTCTAACATTCAATTTTGTTGAGGTGTGTGTGCGTGTGTGTGTGTGTAGTTTGATGGGACATATGTTAAAAGTATGTTGCTATCATGTGGAATGATGAACAGAGACTTCAAGGGTAGTTATTTCTTCTCAGAAGAGTGATTGATGCAGTTAGTGCTAAACGTACACATACACATACAAAACAATACTGGTCTGAAATTGGAATAAGGATATAATTTCTGAACGTTTATCTTTTTCTTTTTTAATTTGAAATTTATACTAATCCACCTTTTGTTCAAGATCATTTGTTCCCAAGTACATACCAGAAAGAGGAGAATACTATTCATCTCTAGGAAATATTTTCATTTAATTTGACATCAAACTACTGCAAGGAAGGAAGAAAGATGGGAGGGAAGGAGGAAATAGAGGAAGGAAAGGAGGCAGATAGGAAAACAATAAAAAGGGATGAAAGAAAAGAAGGTAGGGACAGAAGAAGGTAGAGAAAATAAGTTATATTCCACAGTCTCTTTCCATTACTCTATTATTAAGATTTATTTTGTATTTCAGATCTATCCATTCAATACTTTTTATTGGCTAAATGTTTACAGTTTTAGATTGATAACTGTCTGACAATCTGTCTCATTTTAATTTACTGTCTGATCAAGAATCTCCATTTTAAAAATATAAACTTTGACATGAAGTTTCAATCCAACATCCCTGAATGCACTACATGAATCTAAAATGTCAAAGATAAAGTCTAATTTGGTGAGTGGAAAACCAACTACAGACAAGACATCTTTAAAATATCTCTCTCTATCCCTTCCAGGGGAGGAAAAGAAAAAAAAAAAAAAAAAAAAACAACCAACCATGCCTCCAATTGCTGCATTACATTCTTAATTTCAGTATTACATGGCCGTCTAAAAGCATTTCACAGGTGTTTGCTGGAACTCATTAGACTATTTGGAACTCCTTCATGCTCCCTAAAAGGCAATTAAAATGTGTCTGCAAATTACCTCATGTGGGCCAAAGCACAGCTGCCTCTTCCCCCAGTTACTACACAGTGTTTCCAAACACCACAAAACTGCTTGGAAACCATCAGTTTGCAAAGGCAAAAAAAGGCCTTTGGGTGGCTTCCTTTCTTCTCATCCCCAGATAGGCCGATTCACTTGGGGTCTGCTGCCAAAACACAAAACCAGGCTGTTGAGGGATAGAAGTGGCTAATTACAAAGACAGCTTTAAGTGTCTACAGATACAATAAAGACTTATCTGGTAGATTCTGCTCTGAAGTCTTTCTCATCTACAGCAAGCAACACAGAAATGTGTGGACTTTTAGAGGGTAGAGCTCTGCCTTTAGTAGGCTGCTCATCTTGTGGCATCTAGGCATTATCTGCTCATTTTGCAAATAACAAGCTCATCATGAGCACACATTATTAAGATATATTCTAAATATATAATCTAATATTAGGGAAAAGGCCTGCCTTTATTCCTGGAAATTTTGTTCATGAAAGCATAAAGGATATTGCTGACTAGGCATGAACACCTTCGTGTCAGTCCCGTGTATTAACTACTTAATTCCACTGTGCTGACCACAACCTCAAGGCAGAGGCCCAGAAGGGACATAGCAATTGAGTCAGCTGAGACCTAGTAACAGTGAGATTCAAACAAGCACATTCCAAATCATGAGAACTTAGTCAAACGTGATTCGGGGTAATAAGTCTCTAATAACTCGATTAAGTTCAAAGTTAATTTTAGTCAACTCATTATTTAGAATTATTATCCATGAACTTAAAAGACATCCATTGATTTTACTTTGTAGACTGGATTTTTAAAAGAATTTTAGTTATATATTATAATATATTTTATCTCATGTATTATGAAATGATGAATGAGAAATGAAAACAAAACTGCTCTTTATTTTTCCAAAATCTTTTGCCATAAAATAAGTATATGTAGGGCTGGGATTGTAGCTCAGTGGTAGAGCACTTGCCTCGCATGCGTGAGGCCCTGGGTTCGATCCTCAGCACCATATACAAAGCAATAAAATAAAGACATTGTGTCCATCTACAACTAAAAAAAATTTTTTTAAAAAGTATATGTAAATATATTAGTGTCTAAATGTTTAATTTTACCAAACTAAATTCTTTCAATATTTAAAAAAATTCTCTGAGATCAGCTTACACACTGGCAGTTTTGCAGCAATAAGATTTGCACATTCAAATAAAGAGAGATTGAGAATGAAGCAAAGAAAGAGAGTTAAAGTTAAGTATATTCTTGGGGGGAAAAAAAGATTATGTAAAAAAAATAACGTTTTCCCAGATAGCATGCAAGGCACAGATTTCTAATAACTTCATGGAATGCTGATAGGAATAACTAAATGATGACTGCAAGGTATTTTGTAATTACAAACTGCTAAATAATAAAAGTTGGCTAATTATCATTTAAAAATACATGGATGGTTATTGGAAAGGGAAGACTGAATTGTCACTGATGGGTTTAATATCTAAATTAGTGGTTATCTTAACTGCTTTACTCTAGGCCAATTAAGGCGATGAATGAAATTTTAAAGCAAATGCATTAGGACTTTGCTATACCTCCATGAGCAACACAAAATTCCACATGATAGAAACGGAGGTAGGTGAAAACGGCTGGCTACAGCACAAAGCATGAAAAAGAGACATGGTGGTTTGGGTGTGAGATGTCCTCCGAAAGCTCTGGTTAATGCAGGAATATAGGAGTTGAAATTGACTGGACTATGAAAACTGTGACCTAGTTAGTCCATCCTAGTTTGTATGAACAGAATGGGTGGCAACTGTGGGCAGGTGGGGCACAGCTGGAGGAAGTGGGTCATTGGGGACATAACCTGGAAGGGCTCCCCTTCCTTGTGGACCCTCCCCTTTCACCACTTGACTGCTTCCCAGCTCCACATAAGAACATAAGCTTCTTGAAGAAAGGAATTTGGTTTATTTCCCCATTACAGTCTCAGGACTGGTGCTAATGATTTGGTTTAGGGAGGAAATCAGGATATTACATAAATACTTCCCTAACCACTACTGGCACCAATTGTTTAAGATTATCACATGAGAAGGTAAAGCTTTGTCCTTTGGCAAGTCTGCAAATTTGGTTTTCACTGGGAGGCCATAATTAATCGGAATCAAGTAGAAATTACTCATATTAACTAAAAGGACAAGATGTTGATGTATAAATGAGCATGTTGAAGGTTGAGAATGCTAGGTAGAGCCTAATCACATTAAGATTGCATCTGGAGATATAAGTCTAGGGATCAGGCTGAGAACAGGATAGAATATTGGAGTTATCAGTAAAAGATGACCTTTAAAGCCATATTGACCTCATGTGTGGTTTCTAAATATTTTATATTAGTCTTTCTCCCTATCTTAATTTTTAATCAGGCTCTGACCCCACTGTCTTGTTTACTATATGCTTCCTTTTGGCATTTTAGATATTCCAAGTGCTGGCATGTGTATCTCTACATGTAATTCCTTCCTTCCCTACCCCATTTTCCTTCCCCACCTCCCACCATTTTTCAGGCAAGCAAATTCCTTTTCCATTCCCTTCTACATCATAACACATACTATTTGTTTATTTCTTCATTTGTTAATTTGTCTTCTCACCAGCTCACCTAATCTGCAGAGATGGGAGCTTGGGGGATTAAACGGTCCTGTTAAATTCTGAAAATATTTAGTTCCAATGGCAAATAGAATATTTGTGGAATGACTATATCAGTGTTGCTTTATCATTGGCATATTTTCTGAAATCAGGATAACAACAACATAGGTTTGTGAAGAGAATTGAATCAATGTAGGTAGAACACCTGGAACATAGGTTTTCAATAAGTGACAAGCACATTATTAGCATGGAATATTAATCAATTTACATTTTTTCAGATAATCTGATGAATTATAGCAAAAAACTTTAGGCAAAGCATTTTTCTAAAGCCTCATCTGAAATCTGCCACAGAAGCTTGAAATAAACATTGTGTTTTAAGCATACAGAAAAACCTCCCTTTTGAGCTTTTCCTTTTAACTGGTGTTTTGTAAAATATATTCATCATTTTGAAATATTGATTAATTGCTCTGATTCCTTAACTTCCTAATTTAGTGTTTTGAAAAATGGTTTCCATTTTTGGCATTTATTTTGCAATATTTTATCTTCAACTGAACTTTACTTAGGTTGTCGTCAGAAGTTTTATGTGATGGAGTTAGCAAGCAAAGTCAATATTTGGCAGCCCCAGTATGTACTACTTAGAAGCCCACTCTCCAGAATCACTTCAGCAATCCATAAATGAAGATGGATGGCGCCAATGTCTGCTGTATTACCACACTGAGGCAAGCGGGGTAGGCTTTAATAGAAGAAATATACACGTTTAATGCCTTAAATCCGTGCTAAAGTGAACATCCCCAGTAAGGCCACTTTGTGTTCTTCGGCGTGTTAACCACAACTGGTACAAAGGAAATTACCTGCAATTCTCTGCCTTTCACTCAGGATGAGATTTAAATCGATCCTTGGTGTCAGATAATGAGTCATGTCTGATGACACACATGGAGATTTATGGTATCTTGAACACTGCTCTCTTGAGTTCCAAGACCAAAGATCTAAACTTATGTGCAGCCCATTCAAGATTTACCGGTAGTTTCTGAAGTCTATGCTTAGACTCTTATCACCTAATCCTTACCAGTGAATTTGTTATTAATACATAAATACTGTCCCTTCTCCAAAATTTTGTAGGTCTCTCCTCTGCCTTTGTCAGCTTAGTCTTGGTGAACATGAGAACCCTGACAAGAACTCCCTCCTGTAAGCCCTGTCATAATTATTATATCCTCAGATTTCCAATTGTGAAATTTGATTTTATACTGAGAGCTGTATGCCACATTTTAAATTAGACTGGGAAAATTGAAATACACATTTTGGACACAAACCTTCCTGGATGGATATCTTAGTAAAATATATAAAAATTTCTGACCATTAAAATGGTTGACACAGATGTAAAAACAATCTTCTCTCATTAAGGCTAGTTGCTTATGTTTACATCCCAGTGGAAATATTTCTGAACATATTTATTAATGAACCTATTCCTTTCCCTGTCTTGAAATCCAGTTTCTTCAGCCCGTGTTTCTGTCACTGGATCTGTGGGTCTTTTAGCTCATGCAGGATAGAAATAAACATGGCTAACAAGAAAAAGGTTATTAAGAATAATTTGTTGCATTCATTCACACAGTAATGTGGCTACCCCACAGGCAGAATGCCAAGTAAAGGTGGCTGGACCACAGGCTACATAGCAAGGAAACTAAGGGGTAAACAGCCATTATGGTTTAGATATGAGGTATCCCCCAAAGGCTCAGGTGGAGACAATGAAAGAAATTTCAGAGGTGAAGTGATGGGTTATGAGAGCCTTAACTTAATCAGTGCATGAATCCACTTGCATGGAATAACAATGATAATTAAAGGCAAGGTGTGGCTGGAGAAAGTGAGCATTGGGGACGTGCCTTTAGGGCATATATTTTATCCCTCCCCTGAAGTCTCTCTGTTTCTGCTTCTTGGTGGCCATGTTCTGAGCCACTTTTTTCCACCATGCTATCTTGCCTCACCTCTATCCCTGAGGAATGGAGTCAGCCAGCTATGGACTGAGACCTCTGAAACCGTGATCCCCCAAATAAATGTTTTCATCCTCTGAAATTACTCATTAGATCTGTCATTCACAACAACAAAAAACAACAAGGTATATACATTGTGCAGGGCCGGGGAGGCTAGAAGTTAACATATTCATAAACAATGTGGTGATCTCTCATTGGACCTGTGCCATTTTGCACAGCGTCACATATATGCCAAAGATTGTCTGAGCTTTCCCCTTGGGTATTTATTTTTTTGTTGCTAGTATGCAAGTACATTTAAGTAAAGGTCTTGCTTATTTGAGGCAATCATTTGAGTCAGATCTGCTTAAACTGGTTGGATGTTTTCTAAGTTTTTAACATAGAACATAGATGTAGTCGGAAGGTCCTCCTGCCATTTATCTTTAGCACGGAGCATGTAGTTTTTTTCCTCTCAATAGTCACCAACTGGAATTTAACTCTACACTCCTGCCTGCAATCAAATGCCTAAAGACATCAGCATCACTTCTGAGAACTTTAAAATAAATTGAGTTCCAACACCCATTCCAATCCTGTAAAATCAATCTCTGAGGTGAAAGTCTAGGAAATAGGTATTTAAAACAACTAAGCAAATGACAACAACAGTAACACCAACAGTAACATGAAAAAGAAATAAAGGGTACTATGTAATATTTATATATCCACCAGGATGGCTAACAAAGGGAGATGTTAGAAAAATGGCTCGTGTTCTCAAGGAATGTTGGGAGGGGAAGAGCATTAGAGGGTCAATGGATGGAACCACTTTGTAAAAATGTTGAACTGCCTGCAAAGCTGATCCCACATATATCCTGAAACCCGGCATTCTGCTCCTGGGTCCATAACTCAACCTAAATGTGTATATGTTTACTAAAAAACTTGTCCCAGAATGTCCATAGTTGTGTTCTTCATAATCATGTAAAATGTGAAAGTACTAAAATATCCATTTATACTCACCTACGGACAAATAAATTGTGGCATTTTAAGCCAAAAAGAGTGAACATGCTTTAGTGAAAATCAGAGAACAACTCTATCAACAACATGAAAGAATGAAACATAATGCTGGGTCATATTGCTGACGATGCTAATATGTTAGCTTTGTGAAAATTAATCAAGCTGTACACTTATGATTTTTTATTTTTTCTGTATGCATGTAAAACTTCAAAGAGAAACTAAAAAAGAGAGAAAAAATTTCCATGTCATTTTGCTGATGGACCAATATACTTTTCTGTTTTATTTTTTCTAGGTTGACCCTTAACTGTTTCAGCCTGTCTTCCATTGTTGAGTGCAAACCTACTCAGGCCAGAGATTTTGTGAGATACAGAGGTAGGGATATGGGTGATGGTTGATACAATCCTTATTTTAAAATTTTGCCATGATTCAATTTGAAAATAGTATCAATATCCAACTTTCTCAAACACTGGTGTAAATAATAGGCTTTGGACGGGTTCCATGAATCTGCACAATTACAAACACTTAAAATAATTATGAGGCAGGTAATCTAGATATAGGTCCCACTTCCAGAAAAATGGACTTAATGTGAAGAAATGAATCATCATCAGTGTGGTCAGTCCAGGCACTGTGACCCAGAGACAGGACACACTTGGCACCTGAAGGCTATACTTGGCATCTCTGAAATCCTGTTACACGTGGCTTTCTATGTAAATGTGAGCTGTATCTTTCTTTCATTGTCTTACAACAATGTCCCTGCTGTTTATATTTGTAAAATCAAGTGATAAAAGCTGGAAGGTTTCTAACAGATTAGGAAGAATTTGTTTAGATAAAATGCAGAATTATATTAATAATGCAGAACAAGTCTCCTATGTGCAAAGCACTCTTTGTAAGTGTGGCACGTAGATCATGTGTAATATGTGTAATACATGGTTCCTGCAATATGAATGCACCAGGGAATATTTTCAGACGACTTTGAGTTTTAACTATTTACTTGTTGCAAACAAGTCCAACTCATCACATGTCATCTTCCCAGGTGTTTAACTCTATTTTCTCTTTTTGCCAGTCAGACTAACTGAGAGAACTCAAGGAAGCAAACTACAGTTGATATTAGACTTTAGCAAATTGACAGAAAGCTATGTCATGGAGACACATGTGAATACACATCCTTGCACTTAATTGTTCTTTAGTAGATCTGTGCAATTGCATTTATTTGCACATACAATTATTTACAAAATCCAGATAAAGAAGATCAAAGTTTATAGGCAGGGCAGTCAGAAGTGCTCCACTTAGCTTCACAAAGGAATTCTTGCTACATTTCTAAAGCTTTCTTTTTCTCCCTTGATCTTTCCCTCTTTCTTGTTTCATCCCCTTAATTCAAAAACTGTACAAATTCATTACAGAAGTTTGGAAAATTAAAAAAATAAAATAAGCACAGAGAATAAGGAAAATCATTAGTGATATAACCACTCAGAGACTTGTTTAAATGTGTTTCCTTGATTTCTCTTAATATTTGGAGACACATTTGTGCACACACATGCATGCACATGAATCCTCTATAATTATAGTAATTGTTGGGTCAAGAGATGTCGGCTAGATGGGGCTGGGAAGCTGAAGTTACTCCACTGCGCACTCCATGATTTCCCGCGCAGGCCAAATGGTTGACTGCTCACCACTCTGACATCAACCAATCATCAATGAACATGCTGACCTCTGAAATGGGCCCACACCTGTTACCGGGCCTCAGCCAACCAAAAAGAGATGTCTTTTTGTGAGAATTCCCCTCCCCTCAACCTACCCATAAAAATGGTCTCTTCCAATCTTGGGCACGACTTTCCCAGCCCACACTGGTGGACTGGTGAACCTCGCCCAAAAGTGGACCCCAATAAAGCCGTGCCTTTACCGCTTTGGCTAATGGTTGTGGTCTTTACCACTGATCTGACCTTATAGTTATAACAATGTATTTTATAATAATAAGTAAGTATGCCATGCATACTATTCGGTGACCTAATTTTCATATAATCATATAGGAATAATTTATAAGCTCAATTTCAAATTAGTAACATTTTTACATCAGCTTAAACTGCCTACTGTCTTTGCTCCAAATGAAACTATCGTCCTGTGCGCTGTATCCACATTTCAGAGAGAAAGCGTGAGCAAAGGAAGGAAGAAGGAAAAGAGGGAGGAAGGAAACAGAGAAAGGAGAGAAGTAAGGGAGGGAGGGAAGAAAGGTCATTTATGTGAATTGCAAAAAGTTTACTAAAATTTAGTAATCTTTAAAAATAGCTCCTCTAATTCCTATTTTTTAAATCATTTTCTTACAATGTGCAGCAATGCTTTGATATTATGCCTTTTATATGGCATAATTCATTGATCTTCAAGGAGAACTAAATCAAAAGAGAGAAACGTCCCTTTGTTTTCTCTACAAGTACAAAAAGAAAAAATAGATATTGAAGAGTCAAGGAAAAACTTCCAAGAAGATTGCATATTTTACAATACAAAGCTTTCTCTGTCTCAGGCACTAAAAATACTGGGTGTGAAGCATACCTCTGTCAACCTATTTGAACTCTACTTTGCATAAGTAGAAGATCATCTGACAGTCCATGCATATTCAAACTTGGAAAAAATGCTAATTGAGAATGAGTACCAACATTTCTTAATTTCCAGGCTGAATATTCAGGTGATTTGACCAGTTTTTATAAGAACTCTTATTCATTCGTTGGTTTAGGGACATTTGTCACAATTAATCACACTCTCCTAGCTAAATGCAGTTATTTTGATACTTAAATAATACATAGGATGTTTTCATTCTAAAAGTAATTTATAGACAACATTTAATGTTTAGAACAAAAAATCTTTCAAAACAAATTAAGTTTAGAGATTTTTACCTAAATTCATTTACAAAGAAGGAATATGGAAAAGGAATGCGCACAAAACAGTTTGCAAGAATAGTGAAACTGAAACAGTGATTTGATTAAAATACATAATATTAAATATGAATTTGAGGAACTACTTCAATGATGATTTTCCTATTAATTTAGATTAAGAAAAAACAAATTTAAGGAGGCCGAGATAGGAGAATCATGAGTTCAAAGTCAGCCTCAGCAACAGCGAGGTGCTAAACAATTCAGTGAGACCCTGTCTCTAAATAAAAACACAAAATAGGGCTGGGGATGTGGCTCAGTGATCAAGTACCCCTGAGTTCAAACCCCGGTACCACAAAAAAAAAAAGAAAAAACAACAAATTTAAGAGTAGAGATGTTTATGCTATAGTTACAAAAAAGATTAAATTGATATGAAAAGTTATTTTTATTGGACTACATGTATGTTTGTATGAATGTATATAAATACTATGCCACATAAGGTACAGAAAGTAAGAAACCATGATAAAGTGGACATGGGTTACCCACTTGTTTATCCATATGTTTATTTTAGTCCATTCATGTTCAAATTAGTTTTCTTAAAAAAATAACTAATTCAGTTTTTGAAACTTCTATGTGTTCTAGCCTTTATTATGAATATATATGTATTGCCAGTTTAGAACAATGGAACTTAATTGGCAGCACTCATAAAATCTAAACATTGATTATTGAATGTGTGTGTGTGAAAAAAAAATTCTTAAAATTGATATACTGGGGCTGGGAATGTAGCTCAGCGGTAGAGCACTTGCCTCGCATGCATGAGGCCCTGGGTTCCATCCTCAGCACCAAATACAAAGCAATAAAATAAAGACATTGTGTCCATCAACAACTAAAAAAAAATTTTAAAAAAATCGATATACTGTGTCCATGTTTCTTAGTTCTTCCAGCCTTCCAAAACCACATGCACATTTAATACCATCAGGAACTTCCCCAAATGCATATTTTAGTTTATAAGCAAAGGCAGCCCACTTGACATCAATGCACCTGGCAAATATAACGGGAAACTAATCAGGCAAAATGGGCCTATGATAATAAGTTATTGAATTTTTCTTGTGTTTTAAATATGTGGTGGAAAAATAAATTTTTATTCAGTGAAAATAGAAGATGCCAGGGGATGAAGTAAGTCACAAACTGCAGCAAATATGAAGAGAGAGGAATAGGATTCGGAAAAAATCACTCAGGAAAAAAGCTAGAAAGAGAAGAAAAAGGGAAATCTCATACAGAATGGAAAGCAAATGAGTTTGATGGCTTTAATTAGATGTAAAGGAAACAGTGGGAGGAAAAGGAAAACTTCAATAGTGCAAGCATAAGACTGTCTCAGAAGGTGACAGAACTTAATCCTATCAACATCTCATTTGCATAGCCATAGTAAAAAATAACAATGGTATTTTTGTGACCAAAAATATATGCAAAGCAGTCATTGTGATAGTTCAGTAGCTATTTTTGAAATGGAAATTTCCTTACAATTTGAAACAGCTCCTTCTTCAAAACACCAAGAGGCATCAGCCTCCTCTTTGGACCACAGAGTGTTTTTTCAATGTGATATGCTGGATTTAACCAGAGTACTCCTTTCAGAAGCAAAATTTACCCTTGCCTGTAAAAACCTCATGGATTTTTCTACGTGTTATTGGAGATTGTTACAAACATCTGAAAGGACTAATTGAAAAAAAAAAAACGCATCAGTTTAATAAAGTGTTAAGCTGTCAGTTTGCTTCTTACTGCAACGAAAAAAAAAATTACAAGCTCTGGGCGGAAAAAAAAAGACCCAAAATAATATTTCAAGAGGAAAAGTGAAAAAAATGTTATCATAGTTCCAAAAGAAGAAGGTTCTCATTGTTTATTAGTTGTGACTTCTTCATTGATATCTGTATAAACTCATATTTCTGCCACTGATTGTGTGCTTCTATTCAGCACTAACATTTTAATAAGAAAAAAAATGTTAAATATCAAAGTAATAGATGAGCATTCCTCTAAAAGCCAATTTCATTAAATACCATCGGTATTAATCTTTCTAAATCTTAATTACAGCCTTTTGACATATTACCCCCCATTTGACCTTTTCTACTCAATTCCAGTAAAGAACTGTAGGACAGGCAGGGATACCAGCCCACGTAAACCTACAGGAATGCATCATTTTAATGCTACAGAGCAAATGGGGATGGTGACCCGAATTATATTTCATTCAAGAGTCAAAAGGACCTCATTTTTCTAAGCAATCAACTAAATTCTGACTTCCTCTTTCAGGATTAAGACATCCCAAAAGAGAGGACCAGAAGTTTGAGCAGATAAAGTTCTAAAAACTAAGACCTTAAGAAAAATAAAACTATTGCTGAAGAATAAAACTGAACTAGATATGTGCCACAAAATTGAAAAACAATTAGTCATGGAAGCCTGTCATCAGCCAACCTGGAGTTCAAGTGCAAATCGTAGGGGATGGCAGTTCTAAGATTAAAAAAGTAATAATTCTGCTATTAAGTCACATTTGCGCCAATCAATAGCTCGAAAGCATCCTTATTTTGATAGATTCCTTGAACAGGTATTTGCAAAATCTTTGAGGAAAGGGGACTTAAAAATCTTGCCCCTAGGACTATGCAGACAGGCTCCTTATACCTGGCACCAGAAATTTGATTGGCAATCTGTTCAGTGCAGTTGATTTTTCCCAGGACTTTTCCCATTTTTCTTGATGTCTTTTTTTCTTTTGTGTCCTGTGTACATCAGTGTAGTGTATTTCTTTTTCTCTATTGAATCTTTGACTTTTCCCCACACTTGTGTTTCTGTTTTCTGTATTTATTTATTTTTCCCTCTATTACATCATCTTTATGTCTTTTTGTTACAGAGCTGGGGCATTCAGGGAAACTGAAGCAGCACAAAGACCCTCCCTTCAAACTGATTCTTCTGATCAAGTCGAAAGATTTCAGGGACATTGGTAAGAGAAACAGGCATGAGTTTATTGAAGGGATAGGAAAAAGGAAAGGAAACACTCTCGAGGGAGAGTGAGTTCTCTCAGAGAGAAGAGGGACCTAGCCTCTTCTTCGTGCCAGTTTTATTTGGGGATCCCAAAGAAGTTTCCAGAGAGTCCTGCCCAGGATATGTGATAGGCTGGATTTAACCAGAGTATTCCTTTCAGAAGCCCAGTGCTCACCTTGACATTTGACTGACAGCAGAATGACATCAGACTTTCAAGCCCCCACTGCCGTGAGGACTGTAGGTTATTTTGACCAATGTTGACTGGTTCTAGTTGAATTCTTAACCACAAATTCTTGCAGATTTTATGGTTAGGAGAAATTATCCTCATCTCTCTGAGTTCTGAGATCTGATCTGTGAAAAGGATCCCAAAAGTCTCTCCCTTCAGGGTAACATGGGTTCTTCTACTGACATTATTTTGGGCCTACATTTCTTCTGCAGATAGAAGGTAATTTGCTGAGGAATGTGACATAGCCTGTCCACTTAAGCCAGGCAGGGCTGCAGGTAATCTGCTTCTTGGCAAAGAAAGCATGTGGGGGTCTGCACAGTGGGCCCATCCTATAGAATTATTCCCTTAACCTTGTGTTCCCACCACTCACATCTGTCTCTTCTCTATCACTTTCATTTACTGATATGTCTTGTCTTTCATTTTTCTTCCTTAGCAGTAAATTGAAGAATGAGGGATATAGAGATGGGGCAGTGGTTAATGACATAAAGAATTTTGACGTTATCCTGTATGGTATCTCTCCTAAGATAAAGCTTTAAGATTTACATATCAGCTGGACCATGTGGAATAATAAATTTCCACTAATGTGAAGATTATTATAGTTTCACAATTTCAGAGCACATCAGTGAAAACAACAATGAAAAAACCTAAGGTGCACAGAATCTAGACTACCTTGGAGGAAGTCTGTGTTCACAGACATACAAAACTGAGCCACTGGGATATTTGAAAGATGTTTATGATAGTGCCTTTTAAATAAAAGTGTGATTAATGGCTTTCTTATTTTCATATGGGAAACAGGCAAAGAAGATTTGCCAAGAAAGTGAGTAAAACTCCAAAGCCACTGGAATTTGAAACTTACAGGTACTTCTACAAGCCTGCCTCCAAGGTAACCAGACTCCAGTCAGTGTTCTACTGGAGAAATGTCTGCTCTCCTTAATAACACTGGAGAAATGTCTGCTCTCCTTAATAACACATCTTCTTAATAACACATCAATAACCACTATAGCCTTAGAAACAAGGTAAGAAAGAAATGTAGTGTGAACCAGTAGGTAGCTCACTGTCTGCTCTCTGTACCTGAAAAAACTCTTCTTCCAACATTCAAACACACCAAACTCTCAAAGTGGTTTCCTCCATGGAGGGAATCCTGCCATTATAGAATCATTTGTTTCACTTCTTCTAACTTTCCATTCTGTCATTTTTTAATAGGAGATATTCTGCAGAGGATGCATCAAGTATTATAAACATTAGTATATCATTTTAGTATGACTACTAAATCTTCAAGCTATTGTTTATTGAGGCAAATTTTGTGCTAGATATATGTAGTGTTAAAACTTTACAAATGTTACCTTATTTCACAATAACTCTAAGGAGAGTAAAAATTTTACAATTAACTTTTATACCATCCATGTGGTGAGGCTTATACAACATGTATTAATCTCCATCCAACAGTTATTTAGGGACAGAGCCAGAATATGAACCCAGGTCTACAGAGCCCCAAAATCCATGTTACACACTAAACACAATACTCTACTGACTTTGCTGTTATTTTAGGTTGATTTCTTTTTGGCCTGAAGACCTTGTGCCCATGAAACATTTATTTGGGGGGGGGGAATCACTGAATTGCTGAGTTTGTTGCACCTCTGGTTGATATTTAGAGAATTGTGGAGGCAGGTCATTTCAGAAGGGATTATTTTCAGAGGAGAGGAATGTTGAAGAAGCCAGCAAAATCTGAAAACACATTTCAGAAAGTTCCCCAAGATCCGCTGGGATGAAAAGCACAGGAGGCAATTTTCCATGTGCACATGCTGTCCAGATTCTTCTTGTTAGGTCTGACATGGTGCACTATTTCCATAATGCGCATTAATAAGGTAATTTTCTTGGAAAAATAAATGGGGCTGCATGCATGGCTTATTCAACTTTATTTCCATGGAAATTCAGTGGTTTGGTGCACTGTGAAGAAAGATGGAACCTTTCTACAGCAAGGCTCTTAACTCGAAGGTTCACTGCTGACCTTTAACATATACTTTTATAAGTTCACTTAAAGCCACAGCATGGAGAAAACAACCTTACTGCTCTTCTGTTCTCCAGGGCTCATGTGCTCATGTTGCGCTAGTCATGTCATGTTAGGCGTTATAACTAAGAGGATCTTAGGTGACATCATAATGAGTTACAAGGGGAAAATGACAGGTAGATTGCAAAGAATCTGGCACCTTGAAATCAAAGAAATGACTTTTGTGGAGATGCCTTCCCCTTACTTCAAGATACTGAAGCCAAGCTGCTCTGATTTCATTCTAAGCATGTTTCCTGGGCATCTGGAAGATACTATTAAACACAGGGAGTGTATAAGGCTGAACTCAAAAATGATCCTTGCCCTCTGAGGGCTGATGACCACATGGGGAGGAAAGCCATGCACTCAAAGGAGCAGAGTAATTATTACATAGTTCATCAAAGCATGGGTTTGGATGGTGGAGGAGCTGGAGTAGTACCCCCTTCACTCACTGTGAGATGTTAATCAAGGTTTTTTTTCTGTTTAAGTTTCAGCTTCCTTGTCTGGAAGATGGCAATAATAATACAACTTGCTTGCAGTTTTGTTTTGACAATGACTGAGCATAAGCTCTGGTTCCTAATAATCACTCTGTAAACTTGTGCTAATGCTTTTAGAAATAACATCAGTAATAGTACCAGACGGGGGTCTGTGTTAACTAGATTAAGTGAAGGCATTGTAAAGTGTTGTGCACTTAAAGAAGAGACTCTTAATTAGATTGTTGGAGTCTTTATGGATTAGAAGGTAGTGCTGAAAATATGTCTAATAGGCAAGGTTTGAATAGAAATAAATAGCATGCATGATGGAAATGTAAGGAGGGTGGAAACAAAGAATCTGTCCCCAGAAGAATGAAGAATTGATCTGAGCAGGGCACTGGAATACAAATAAGGCTACAAACTTAGTAACTGACCAGAGGGTGGAAAAACATCTACCAGGCAATAACTACTAAAGTATTTTCCTAAAGAAAATAAAAGAACTGGTATTCCTGAACTGTTTTTGCAATGTTATAAAAATAGATCATATGGCCAACTGGGGAAAGGCAGAATTTAACAAATAGATGTTTTAATTATAGGACTTTCCATGGATTTTTAAAAGCCATGTGTATGGGACTGGGGCTGAGTGTGCATGGGCTTGTTTGAACATTTTACCATGGTTTCCCCATTTATAGAAAATAACACTCTTTCATGAACAATGAGGAAGTTTTAATTTTAGCAATGGAAATCATTTGGTTTTATATGCAACAAACTTAGTGAGAAATATGCAACTCATAGGTGTGCAAAATGAAATGATTTGGCTTTTATTTGTTTTAGCGTGTTGTTGATTTCAATCCCGATCAAGTCCCTCTTTCTGGTTCCTTATCTGGGACACATTCTGAAACATTCTGGAGAAATTTTGAAATTACTATTTTGGGTAGTTCCAAGTTCTGAACTCGAATCCAAATCAAAGTTCAGTGTCCATTCCTCCTCCTTGAAGGTTCAAATGCTTTCAGTGGGTTAGGATGAGGGGAACAAGAAAAGTCAACATTTTTCTTCATTCCTGAGATGGACACCCCATCCTTTTATTGGCCAATTCTGACCGGTAGTATTTCTGTGTGGCTGGCATCCCTTACACTAAAAAGTACTTGCACACAGACTCTTCACCCCAGGGAGATGTCCCATTTGCATCATCCTGTGACAGGGAACTTTCAGCTGAGTCATCCCTTCTACCCCTCCCTCTTGCACCAGGAAAGGTGCTGTACCCTCCAATATGGGGAACCAACCTGCTACTTCCCTGGTGCCTATTTGACCAACTGGACACTCACAATCTTGCTAAGATAGTAGGCAGATAAGATATCTTGCTAAGATAGCTGTTCAACAGCTCCTCACCTGAAATAGCTTCCCTATTCTCTCTCCTCCACTCAGAGTGTTTTGGACACAGACCAGCAGGCAAACTGGCTGAACAGGGATCTGGCTTCTTCTCATTGGCACCTCCAATCTTTAGGAGCAACTCAGAGTTACTATTCTCTTTCCTCAAACACATATCTCTCTTGGCCTTTCAGGGAAGAAAATCCCTGTTGAAAGAAGAGGAAAGATCTCACCACCAGTCCTGTGTTCCAGCAGGGCTGCAGTCTGGATTCTCTCCTCCCTCTGTTTTATCCACTTTCTATACTCACAAAGGGTAAGAAAGAGGCTGAGGATAGAGGGGATCATTGACAGAAGGACAGATTATGATTGGCTAACCCTGGTTTTTCTGGCTCTAGAGTTTGGAGGCTTCTCTGGAGCCCTTTTTAATATATGAAATGCACGGATTTTTGGTTTACATTCAGATTATCTCCTGAGCCACAACTCCGGATCAGTAAAAGGGGTTGAGTTCACATTTACCAAAGCTGCAATCTTAAATTTGATTTTTTTTTTTTAGTACTGGATATTGAACTCAGGGACACTTAACCACTGAGTCACATCTCCAGCCCTATTTTGTATTTGAGTTGCTTAGCGCCTGGCTTTTGGTGAAGCTGGCTTTGAACTGCGATCCTCCTGTGTCAGCCTCCCAAACTGCTGGAATTATAGGCACGCACCACTGCACCCGGCTTAAATTTGATTTTATGCATATCCAAAACACACATGCCTACATGGAAAAGACGCATAGTGAGCTGTGACAGATATATGGTGTCAGAAACAAACTTTTGCTGTTATAAGCCATTAAGATATTCGAGTTCATGTCTTACTGAGTGTAACTTAGCCCATCATGACTGATGAAGATGTTCAGGGCTTCAGAAGAAAAATAGAGAAGAGAGATAGGGAGAGCTATAGTAGGGGAGGGGAGGTTTAAGTAGAGAAATCAGAGGTGCTCTCACTGAGCTATCATTTGATCTAAGACCTAAAGAATGTAAAGGAAGAAGCCTATTTAGATGTTAGACAGAGGTAATTTGCATTTTCCCCTAGTCTCCTGTTTGTCCATCATGAGACTCAGCTGAGCTCTTGACCTTAGTTGCCATGAGATACATTTGCGGCAGTCCAACAATTTCCTTTTTTGTGCTTCATTTAATTTGAATGAATTTTATTTCTAGAACCATAGCCTGGCTTGTCCTTTTATTTACTGCAAATGAAGAATGGTGATCAAGACTTAGGAACATAGGATTATGGATATTCCAGTATCTGCCATAATGCTATCATCATGATACGTGTCTGTGAATATATTGTGCATCTTACATTGGTGACTGAGAAAACACGCTAGGGTTGAGCCTGAAATGGAAGTCTTCTGCCTTCTGTGATTTAGCCATCTAAATGTGAAAACTTATTTACCAAAAACAAACAAACAAAAATTTCAAATGAGGGAAGCAACATCTCCAACTGCAGGAAAGTAACACTGTGAATAAAGAGTCAGATATTTCGTCTTAATGTGAAATGACCATTAAAAGCCAAGGGTCTCTTTTCATAATGTATTCGTCATCCACGGGCAGCTGTGTGGAAGAAAAGCTCGTTTAATGCGAGCAGAGTGTGAGGCACTCTGCAGACACTCAATCAATAATTGTGGAATGAATGTTGAAAGCCTATTTTTCTGCTCCTACTGGTAGACAAGTGTACTTGTTTTTATTTGTTTCCTGTTTATATGCTAGTTGTTTTTCCTGCCCAACATCCATTTCCCCTCTTAAAGAAGAAAGTGCACATTTTCTAAGGGAATTGCCCCAGAGCCTCTGCAGGTGGTAGTGTGGGTTGTAACAACCATGGCCCTGACATCCCCAGATCAGGAGACACTCACGGGGGACCCAAGACCAGGTGTGCTGCATCTCTAGGACATATGAATTCTAAATGGAGTAAAGAAAAGGGGAGCATTGTTGGGCTGATTCCTTTCTGTGCTGTTGCTCTGTTTGCTCTGTGGTAACAATTCCTTCAGTCCTGTTTTCAAGATTCTTTCGTGTCCTGTCTTTTCCAGTATCATGACAGTTGGCACTTTCCAGCTCCTTTTTGCTAACCCAGAGTTATCAACTAGATAAAATAAAACTAAAGACAAAGAAAAAAAACCAACCAAAACAAAAAGTGCTCCTTTGTATTTTCTGGTCTCAGTTTTCTGGTAACAGAAGAAGCTTATAGGGTACACATGTGAGGAAGAACTGGAAAGTCCTGAAGACAGTGGCAACTGTGATGCCACCCCCTTGGGCCAGAGCCCCATGTGCACTTCCCTCACCTCAGATTCCTTCAGCCTGTTATTCTCAGCCTTCCCAAGACTGCAAGGCTGTTCTTCCTCAGGAGACCTGGGATTTGCTGCCCTTTCCCACTAGTGTTTCTCCATTAACTTTTTACCCAGTGCCCGCATCTCATCTTCCAAGCAGACATGATCAATAAACTAATCAAAGGAAATGCTGGTCCTCAATGTGTTAACACCCCATGGGGCTCTCTTTGATTAGAGGGTTACAGAGTCATATTAGGAAGCTGATACACCCTCTTCCAAGACCCAGTGCCAGCTCAGAGAGTCTTGTGTAGGCAATCCTTTATAATGGACAAAGCCCTGCTCATCTACTGTTCTGTTTCCCAACCATGAGAATGAGATATGGACCTGTTTGTAAATTGAAGGACAGGTGGTCATATTGGGAATCTTCTCTGTCTGCTTTTCCATTTCTCTTTTCAATAAAGATAGTAGAAGGAGACACCAGGTTGCCTTAAGTTAGAGATGGAGAAAAACATGTCCATTTATAACTTCAGCAAGTTCCTGGGAGCTCTCAGTCCAAAACTGTATCCCTGTGATAGGCATTAGAAACATACAATCTGAGAAGTTTATGATTTAAGCAGCCTTAAAATCTCCTAGTTTCAAATTTCCACATATGCATTCTATAGATTCTCTATGAAATGGTTAGTATATAAATCATCCCATCTCTCTTTGCTTCTGTACAAAGGTAGAGATCATCCATAGAGAACTGCTCATTTTACCTTTATAAGGACCTGTTTGTGTAATGTTCTCGTTTTAGTTAAAATTCATCTTTTTACATTTTTTCTCAGTACTACGAGATCTATTCTCTAAAGGAACAAATAAATCTCTATGCCATTTCAACATATTTTACACCAAACTTTCACAAAGTCTACTAGATTCACTTGAAAGCCTAAATAGTAAGTTGCTAATAGCCCAAATAAACTAATTAGGAATTGCAATTTAATTACACATTAATTACACACCATTTTCTTTTTAATTAGTGTCACTTAAGGTGAACTGTGACTACAAATTTGTTTCTATTGATTGTGATAGTAATAAAGCCCAACTTAGAGTAATACCTTTTTTTTTTTTTCTTTATTTAACATTATTCAATGGATTAGTGTAGTTTTACATTCCTTGTCTCTTTCCCTGGGCTATTGTACCAAGTGGATTAGAACTTCAAATGCTACAAAGATACAAAAGTGCTTTATTGAAAACAGCCAAGACACGGGTAATTATCACCCAGGTTTTTCAATGATTTCTTTTTTCATGTTTAGGTGGAGCTTTGAGCAATGAGTTTCTTTTTAAAAGAGAGAATAAAAAATATTTTCAGTGGATATGTAATACTTTTCAATGTCTCATCTATTGGTTTTCTTTGGATGTTTAAAATCTCAGTGTGACTTAAATTTTATGAAATGGGGGTCAGTGACATATAAAAATGTACAACAAATATATATACTGAATATCCTGTGGACTGAAACGCAAAATTGTCTAATAAAAAGGTTATCCACTGTGGTAAGTCCATCACTGGCAGAAAATTTCTATTACTTCTAAGAGAACAGATTTGGCCGCCTCTTCAAAGAGCTGAAATTTTATGTTGACTGGAATTTATCCATGGGTATTACTATGTTCTACTACCAGCTTATGGTATCTAATTTATAAAGTCAATTTACATGCAAAGCTTTTTTATTCTTTGTAGTACTTAAATTCATCGCAATACATTTTATTTTCTTTGTGAAATCACTTCCTGACTCCCAGCTATTCAACACATAACTTTTTAAACAAAAGAAACTAATTTAAATGGTTTTTCCAATAAACCAATTCTAATTCAGCAACTGAGTCCATAAAAACTTAAAAAAAAAAGACTTTTCTTTTTTTAATAGATTCACAGGCAGGGGAAAATCATTATTTTAAAACCACTATCAGTGCATTATAATATTTTCTGGTGTGGTTAATAACTATTACCAAACCTATCCAAAAAGAACCAGCGGGAAATAAGACAAAGGAAACTGGCATAATACTTTTAAAGAGGAAGGAAGGCCATTAACTTGTTTGTATATAGAAGAAAGTCTCACTCTGAGCTCAGGTGCTAGCTTAGAGGTGTGGTTTTATGTCTAATAGGAAGATGTATGCATGTAACCACTTGCCTCCCACCCAGTGGCCCCATCACCCCACCATAGCTGGCATAATGACCTGTCCCACTTCATTGTTCCTGCCAGTGTCCTCTCTGATTGAATGCTTAGTTTTTTTACTTGCACAGGTGTAAATCTGAAAAAAAGTTATCCTCAAATTATACTTCAACAAAGACAGGATTAATTACCATTTAAAGCCACCTATTTTTAAGAAAGATTTTGATTACATATAATTTAAAATAGAACCATAATAAGGATAACTTTCAGAAGGCCCAGTAACTAACGTTGTTCAAGGCCTGATTTCCATCACCATGAAGTAATAATGTTCTTGTCTTGGTGATTCTGTAACCAGTATGAACAAGTAAAATTATCCAAAACCTAAACGATGCTCTTCTTCTTGGTATAGTGAATTACAGATAATCCCAAGTACAATGTATTCTGCTATCCTTTACCACCAATAAAACTGAGGAAGTAGAATGAATTCATTTCAATGAGTATGTGATATAAATAGATTCACTGAAAAGTCCCAGTTTACCTACAGCACTATGTTAAACTTGTTAAAAAAATTTTACTTTCTGGTAGAAGTTTCTATGTCTCTTACTTAAATAAGGTTTCAGATATTAAGTAGTGGTTTAAAACTGAGATCTTTACTTGCAGTCAAAAACCACTAAATGTGTTTTGAATTTAAATCAGAAAACTATATTTTGCAACAAGAAGTTTTACATCCATTTCATTAGATTTTTTTTTTCCTAAGTACAATATTAATGAAAAACAACTTGGGAAAAAATTTCCAGAAATTTCTCATTTAGAAACAATAATGTTTTTGGAATTTGAGACACTATTTGGTGTTTGGTGCCCTGAAACTCATTACAAACTCAAAACAATTTGTATTAAAAACAAATTGTATTAGTAAATAAAGTTCTCATGTATATTATGTTTTCACTTTAGAAATTACTCTTAGAACTCATGCTAAAGAAGAGTGTTTTCCAGCAATTGTCTTTTTAAAAGACAATTAAATTTTTAAAAAATTTAAGACAAACTTGTATTGATTTACTTAGTTCAGAAAAGCAAGAAGGACAGAGAAAGTTAACAATTGAAAAGTTTCTTTAAAGTGAACTGATAGTAGAACAAAGTTGTATTTAGTTTTGAACCCTGAATATACAATAGCCATGGGAAGTGTTTAATGTCATTTCTTTTGGATTTTTTTTGTTGTTGTTGTTGTTTAATGATTTGGAGTCTGAAATGAGTCAGGAATCCAGTATGGTTTCTCTCTGAACAATTCACACAACATACCTGCGGAACAGGAAAACAGCTCTGTACTTTTCAGATGATTTGATATGCCTGGTTTAGACCTTAGCAAAATGAAATGGATATAAAACTGAATATAACTGAAATTAATTAGAAACTTGACTCAGGCGGATGGTGAAACACCATGAGGCTTTCTGAATCCTGAAATGTATCCTTTCATGGACTACATGTTGGCGAGAGATGATTGGGGTCGTTTTAGAAACTATAGCTCTCTAAGGGCCCATGATTAAAATCTTCTCAAATACTGCCTTTGTTTAGAAACACAGAGTGCACAAAGTTAGGAAACAAGTAATTCTTTGCTTTTATATTGTACAAGAAAACATCTTTTACTGGTGTTGAGTAACATTGAATTAACAAGATAGAGAGAGTTGTCAGTAGTCACAGTGCAAAGAAACACATTGGGAATTTATTAGATTTGGATTTATCAGTGCATAGAAATTCATGATGTTTAACTTAAAGGCAAAAAGAGCAGAACACTTTGAATAATAGCTTGAAGTGGATGATTAGCTAAGGGGATGCAACATTTAATAGCCAAAATAAATTACTATAATTATTTTATTACCTATGCTAACTGATTCCATTGTTTTTATTGAAATAACAGCTCCCTGAGGAAGGAAACGGTGTTTCAATGAATCTCTGTTATAGGCTCGTGTATTTTCCTGCAGCAATCAAAAACAATGAAAAATAGCCTTCATTGATAATAATTTTAATGTCTACATTCCGGCACTTGGAGAAAATATCTCAACCAACTGTAAACACCTGGAAATACTTGGAAGTTTCTTGAGAGAAAGGAAAGCCTATTAAAGTCATATAGCTATTTTCAGTTCTTTGGCCCCCATATTTTCACATTTTATTAGTTCATACCTTCATCATATAAGTCTTTTTTTCCCCCATTGCATTCTCCAGGAAAGACATTTTGAGATTCCAATATATCTAACTTCTGAAGAAAAAAAAGAGAGAGAGAAAACAACAACAAAAACACACACACATGCCTGAATGCTTATGCAGGATGAAAGTTTCAGAGGATGTGGAAGAATGGAATAAAATTATTGTATAATCCGAGAAAGTAAATTGTTACTTGAAATTTGAAATTTATTTTGAAAAAAAGAAGTTCTGTTTTCTTTTAAAAAATTATGCATTATGAAGTACATAAACATATATACATATATATATGTATATATATGGGACTCTTAAAGAAATTACCAACTTGAAGCAGACCATGTCTCTCTTCTTGTCTGAGCCCCATTCTATCTTCCTTGCCATTCTCCTCTGCCTTTAGGGGCATTTTACAAGAGAATTTAAAAAATACTGCTAAGGTACTTCTTTTGTTCCTTCCACTGTCCTTCATTCCCAGTTGAGAAAAATAAGAGATCATCTGCCATTACAGGGTGTGGGCCCACAGAAACAAAACATAAAATAAAAGAGAGGAGATTCAATAGATTAAGGAAAATTGGAGGGTAGTTATAGAGAAAGACTTTTAATTCAAGTTTGAAAGGTTTTTGCCCTCTTTTCTTTCTTTCCTTATTAAAAAAAATCTAAGTAGGTTCATTGTATACATTTTCCAGTTTCCATATGCCATGGTTTTTATATGAATATTTGCTTTTATTTGGTTTACAAACTATTTAAACATCTATATATTTAGAATGGTTTCTTCCAAGCATTTCCAAAGTCTACTATCCTAGCATTTACTCATTTACTCATGTATCCATTTATCCAATGAACATGCACCAAGCTCCTTTCCAGTGTGGATACCATGCTTGGTGTGGGAGATACACAGTTGACATAATGATTGTTGGCAACGAGCTTGAAAGTCCAGGAAAACAACTAGCAACATCCTTGCCAAGGTTCATCAGTCATACACAATGCGTGGAGAGAAGGGGAAGAAGTAACAAGAGTGAAAGAGGTGTGTGTGTGCCTAGGGAAGAGATGAACTGAGAAGGAAAGGAGAAATCCACAGATGTTTCCTTTTATCACTTAAAGCAAGGACAATGTGTCAGACTAAGGACATACATATTTATTTTAAAATAAGTGATTATAGCATAAGTGAGATACTTAGGCTACTCTAAATGCATTTGGCAACTACCTGTAGGGTTCTTTGAAAGAAAGTAGGAGGCATTACTCACATCAAGACCTGATTCAGGCAAAGCTTCCCACCCAGTGGCCAACTGATCTACTATACACCTAAGAATCATTTCATCAAGCAATAACATTAGAAAATAGGCCTTCGTTGGCTGTTAACTGCAGCAGGGATGTGCTATGTAATGAAAAAGAGCCTCAGAAGTCGCTATATTGACCCCAAGGCATTTAGAAGGGCTTGGGGGACTTGGGCATAGTATCGTCTCAGAAAACACTTGAAATGTTCAAATGGTATTGCTTTATATGAAATAACCTTCCACTTTCTTTTCATGTATCTTCTCTTCACACACACAGCACACATAAACACATCCACACATAATGATCATCAGAATAGCCTTCAACCTCTCCATTTAAAGTATGTTGGTATTACTTTATTTCATACTCTATGCCCTTCACTCCAATATATTCATTTATTATCTATTTCACTTACTTGGTTTTTGTTTTGTTTTATTTTGTTTTTTATACCAGGGATTGAACTACTCAGGGGCACTCGACCACTGAGCCACATCCCCTTCCCTATTCTGTATTTTATTTAGAGACAGGGTCTCACTAAGTTGCTTAGAGCCTCACTTTGCTGAGGCTGACTTTGAATTTGTGACCCTCCTGCCTCAGCCTCCCCAACCACTGGGATTACAGGTATGCACTACCATGCCCTTCTGGCTTGCTTAGTTTTTGTTTGTTTGTTTTTTGGTTCTGGGGATCTAACTCAGGAGCGCTTTACCACTGAGCCACATCACTAGCCCTTTTTTATTTTTTGTTTAGAGACAGAGTCTCAATAAGTTGCTTGGGGGCTCATGAAATTGCTGAGATTCTCCTTGAACTCATGATCCTCCTGCCTTAGCCTCCCAAGTCACTGGGAGTTTAGTCGTGCACCATTGTGGCTGGCTCATTTACTTGTTTTTATGACTCTGGCACTAAATTTGGACCTTCATATACACACAACTTAATTATTTCATTTTTGTGCCCAAATTCATATTTAATATTTGTTGAATGAATGGATGTCACTGGATGGATGGACAAATGAACAGAACTTTAAGTAGGAGAGCTAATAGCTCAAGTGTTCCAAATGACACAAGTGTTTGGTTTGGTTCTTTTAAAATAATGAAATAGAACTGGGAGTGCCTTCTATGCTCAACAGTGAAGCAGTAAACTGTGTGAATTTGAGCTATTTAGTTAATTTTTTTTTTTTTTGATACAGGAGATTAAACTCAGGGGCACTTGACCACTGAGGCACATCTCCAGCCCTATTTTGTGTTTTATGTAGAGACAGAGTCTTATTGAGTTGCTTAGCACCTCATCGTTGCTGAGGCTGGCTTTAAACTCACAATTCTCCTGCTCAGCCTCCCAACGTGCTGGGATTACAGGCTTGTGCCACTGGGCCCAGCTGCTATTTAGTTAATTTTTTTTAAGGCCGTTTAGACTTCTGTGTTTACTTATTTTCAAGAACTGCATTGAAATATTTTGGAATGTCTTTGTATTGGAATATTTTGATTCCCCTTTTTTCTCTAGAACATGTAATATCTATTTCATTGCCTTGTCCATTGGATTTCCTTGTGCTGGAATCAACTGCAACAATGCTCAAATAAATACTCAAGGTACTGAAGAATACAGGCTTCTGAAGGATGAAAGTGTTCAGAGTAGAGACCAAAGAGACCAGATTAATTCTCCCATTTTCACTCATAAAGCTGTTTTCTCACACTTTCTCAAATAAAGCAGATGTAGATTAGCTTGGGAGAAGACATACCTAGAAAGACTCTCTGAAATGAGATAAGAATTGCTTTTTCTTTCTTGTATCTCTTTTTTATTTTATTTTATTTTTTAGCATGGGACTAGTTTTTTCTATGGGTGACATCACTCAATATGCTGAATGTTTATCACTTCAAAACTCCAAAGTATCAGAACTACTAAAATGAGAAGTAAAACAGTGAGTTTTAGCGTGTTGTAGCCAGATGAAAGTTAAGATCTCTATAAAACAAACACTCCTTCAAACAGGAGCAACATGTTAACTTGGGGTATTTAAGTTTAAAAAAATATACATATAAAGTTAAGCACAAAGGTCTCTTATGGAAATTACCCTTCTAATTCTTTTTTTCCCCATTAACATAAGGGGGTTGTTACATCGTTAGAATTTATGAATGAGGCATAATGCATGCACATAACACTTACCCGAGAATTTGTTTTCTGTGGTTAACTTTTCCAAGATCAATGTTGTCAAAAAATATTAGGCGAACAATTCCATAAATAAATAACTTTTAAATTATACACTATTCTGAATACCATGGAGAAATCTTGCACTGCCCCAGTCTGTTCTTTCCAATCTGCTCAGGATATGAAATATATCTTTGTGCACTATATCCATGCTGTATATGATACCCTCCCATTAGTCACTTAGTTCACTGTCAGTTATCAGATGGACTGTCCTGGTATCTCAGTGCTTGTGTTCAAATAATTCTAAATTTATTTAAAAGTGGCTCTAAAATGAAAGAATAATGATGCTGATAATTTTACCACAGTTTATGTTTATAAACATTAAATTATATTCTGAGTTGACATTTAGTGTTCACTGTATTTAATATGTTAAATTTTATTAGAGATATGTATAGAATAAAACAGTACTTCCTGTATAGTTTAGCACTATCCACACTTCTAGGCTTCTATGGGGGTAGTCCTTGAAAGTATGCTTCTCAGATGTATTTAGAAATTCCAATCAAATGCCACCATTTGTTAAAAATCTAGGAGCATTTTACATATTTTGTTTAAGTCCTCAGATGGCAATATTCTTTGGAAAAGATAATCAAAACTTAGAAACGTTAAGTGAGGTATAGAAATAAACAGCTAAAAAAATGTAAATAGGACTGGACCCCAAGTTTAACTAATTAGAAGATATGTTTTCTTCTTTGTATGCTTTTGCTCTCTCCTTTTGGGGCTTTGGTAGCGATTGCAATACCACAGCCTGAGCTCATTTTAATTCTGAAGAAGACAAGGGTGAAGTGCATCAATAAATCACAATTGATGTCAATTATGCTACTCATCCAAAGGGATCCTCATGAAGCACAAAACCCAGGCACTGACTGAAGGAGGTAGGTTCTTAGTGCGTGTGCATCTATCAGCAAAAGGTGACAAGACAGATTGTGGTAATGATACCATAGTCCTAAGAATGGGCTAAATTTATAGACCGCCAAAAAGAGGTACCTTCATACACCATAAAGACTTTCTGCTACAGAAGAGAGAGTCAGATGGAAATCTAGAGAGAAGAGAAGGAAAGTCCTATAAGAAAAATCTCTAAGAATTATTGTCTGTATTTTATGCCAGACAAAATTATGGCAGAGAGAAGTGAACCCAAATGGAACATAATAATTTAGTAGAATTAGAATTTACAATTCATTTTGAAGCTTTACCTACCTTCAAAACCTGAGTATTTTTCATCTTGCTTTTTGTTTTTTTCTGTTGTTGTTCTATAGTTTATTAGGTTCAAATTCTCAATATACCATCCTTAAATTGGTATTTTACTTTTCATAGGCAAAATAGAAAAGAGAGTGAATATTGAATGATACTTCCTGAAGTCAATGTTTTTCCAGTGGAGCGCTACAGACATTTTAGTGCGGATCTTTTTTTGCTTGGAGAGCTACCCTAAGGTGCTATAGCATGTTTACTAACATTCATGGCTTCTGACAGATATTGCCCATGGCACTGCAGTTCCAGTTTCAAGTTACCACCAAAGTCTCTAGACATTGCCATATGTCCTTGGGAGACACCTCTCCCCACTTTGAGACCCACTGCTCCATAGAAGTACAGGGGTAAAGCTCTGGCATAGATAAGACTCCTAGATTGCAGTCAGACTTCAGTCATTTGCAACCTCTGGCATCTTTAAAACTTCTCAAAGTTATCTAGGATTTTAAGACCTTATTTATAAAAACTGAGAACATGACGACTGCTTTACTTAATGTCGTAACTAGAATGCCCCCAAATATACGTGAGGCTTGATATAAAATTATTTTGGATATGCATATGTGCTATCCAATATGAAGAACTATCATTATTACTTGTTTGGGGAAAGGTGTAAAAGTAAAATAAAAATCAGAGAACAGAAGTCATTTTAAGGAGTATGCTTGTTTCCTGAAAATTATCAGATGGTATAGATTAAAGGGTGCTAAGCCCTAATAGCTGAGAATATTGCTTCCTAAAATCTCCATGCAAGAAAATCAAGTAAATGAAATGGAGTTTTTAACCCTTAAAGTTGTTAATCTCCACCCAAGAGGAATGAGAAATAAGAGTCCAGCCTACCTCCATACATGGAGATCTGTTGGAATTGTCAAGCAAACACTGGCCTGAACTAGTTAATTTTTAATTTCAGATCTGTCAAGAATCAGCTTAGTGACCATAAGGAAGTCATTTGGTCTTTCTGAATATTGTTTTCTTTATCTGTTCAGTGGAAAGCAAATTTAATTAATTAACTTGTGGGCTACTTAGAAGTACTCAAACATACAAATATGTTAAATGTAAGTGGTAAGACCCATGAGTATGAAATGCAACCCCAAACCAAGGCCTTCACCAGATCTGTCTTTCAACAAGTAAAGCCAAAGTTCCTTCAGAAATAGTTGCTTGAAACAGCAAAGCACTTCTATTGCTTTTTCACAACCCTAAAT
This sequence comes from Geosciurus inauris, assembly GCA_004024805.1. NCBI lineage: Eukaryota > Metazoa > Chordata > Mammalia > Rodentia > Sciuridae > Geosciurus > Geosciurus inauris. The sequence continues at coordinate 35,307 of PVHX01000722.1, forward strand.
CACATAATGTGTTCCACATGGGGATCTAGATCCATAGAGAAAGGGACAGATTGACTTATTTCAAAAATAAGGAGCCCATGTCAATCAAACCTCTGGTCATCAAAACCATATTCCAAATTATCTAAAATACCCCCAAAATTTCAATTGCAAACATTATATTCTCATTTCTCTACATCCACTTTACGAAGTGATAAGTCACAAATCAGAAGGAAATATCTTAATCAAATCCCTTCTTGATTGAGTTGCAATAACAATTCCAAATTTTAGTCGGGTTTTTATGTTTTGAAAGCATAAACAGATTGTCAATAGGGAGGAGCATGCTCCTTAAAGTTAGCAGAGGAAGAACAACACCTGTAACAATCAGAGATATAATAAAACTGTCAAAAGGTACAAAAAATTAATTATACCCATTTTGGAATATATATCATTTTTACTATGCTATGACAATAGAAATTATTTTTTCAATAATATTCAAAAGAGCAAAAGACCTAGAAGTGTTTAACTGACACTTCAATAATGATATCTTTATACCTAGAAAAATAACATTGCTTTTCTATATTTCAGAACTATATTCCCTGATGATATTTTCAATGGTGCTGCTCATGTCATCCTCCTCTTGAGCCACCCATAGGTTTAGCCAAACTCAGTGGTAGCTTGTCCTTGTAACTGAATAATCAAATATCACTTTAAGCAAAGGACGGTTCTGCTTTTTACTCTTTTTTGAAGTCTTGCATTTCTAATGGTTCTATATGTATGTTTTTTATTTTTACTTTTCCTCTCTATAATTCCACCACTTCATCAATCATTTAGTTCAGGATTCTGGAGGTGTTTAACATATGGCTTTCATGGGCCCAAGTTAAGACAATAAAAACGGCTGTATACTTTTAAGATAATAGTTCAGGAACATGGACAGCAAACAGTAGTTGCCCTGTCATGGATCTGGCATGGTTTGTAATTTACTACAATAAGCCCACCACTAAGATTCTGCAGGATTCATACTCAGAATCAGTAGATAAGTTATCAATTTGGTCTGGACCATGTTCCTTCTTTACTTGCTAGTGGGAGTTGTTTACATGGTTCTAAGGGAGAATTTAAGACTTTCAAATACATGACAAAAGCTTTTGTGCTGAAAACCACAAAGCACAGGTGAGGTGAAGTCTTGGCCAATGAAAATTTCACAGCACCCAAGACAAGAGTCAAAAGACTTTTGTGAAGCCCTGAACTTCAAATGCATAAGTAGAGATGATATATGTTTTCTGAATTATAATGTGATAGTAATACTTATTTTACTTATGTTGCTGTACCATGGGTTAGAAATATGTTTGTGCTTCCTTTACATTTGTAGTAGTGTTTTTATCTTTGCAAGAAATCTCTACTTGAATTCAGAAACTAAGAAACAAAGTGTGCCAGTCATATTGGTTCTCTCCTGCAGGTTGTAGACTCAGCAATACTTCTGACAGATTTCTCTCATATCTGGAGAGCCTTCAATATACTCTTCTAAATGTTTATTGAAGGTTAGTGCACACATTTTTCCTTTTCATTGTAGAAAGGATAAAACCTGTACAACTATTGTGTTTTACAACAGCCCCGTCTTGGTGTCAGAGAACCAAAGTTGTAATTTAGGATTGATAGCTACAAAAAAATAAAAAAGAAAGAAAGAAAGAAACAAAGAAAGAAAAAAGAAAGAAATAAACAACGGGAGTTCAGGATTTTTCAAGTTTAAGACAAACACTTTGCACATGCACCAGTTAAACCTCCAGCACTTACAATCCTGTGAAGTAAATTCAGGCCCTCGGGCTTGATGGGATAAGCACTACAGGTACTTTATAACAGCAAGTGAAATCATCAATTTAACACATTTGATACATGTGCTGTTCAGTTTTTGAAAAGTAGAAAGCTGAAGGAAATGAACATGGCATAAGATTCAATGCTAAGCATTTTGAAAATGCACATCTAGAAAGGAAACATAATTTATCTTGCAGTTCCATGAGCCTTCTAGAGGCCTCTCTGCAGAGTCAGCAAAGGTGGCATGCATCGGCAATAAGCCCAGAGGGAGGTGAGGTCACTGACCAGCTTGTAGGAGGGAAGACCTTGCATTTTTGTAAAGATTTTGACTAGGAATATGAAGCTAGTATTTCCTACCTTGACTAAATTCTGACATGTGGAGGATTAGAATATTGTATAAGCATAACTTTGTGCCCTCTGAAAAGCTGGCTAATGCCTTATTCTCCAGGTGAGGACAACATGTCTAGCCTAGTTGGTCTCCAGAGCAAAAGCACAGCATACTTAATGCATAGCAGGAAGAGAAATCATCAAGAATCAATCCTAGCTAAGAATTTTACTTTGGACATTAGCAAATGAGTGTGATATACATAAAATTGATAGTAAAAAAAACTTTAAAAGAACAACAGCCCCAAATAATTGAGAAGAACAGTACCCCCAAAATGCAAATATAAGTCAACATTTTTTTTAGCTTTATTCATTAGTATGTACCATGTATGAAAGTCTATGTAAGGTATTTGGGGTCTTAAATGAAGGTAGTCCTTGCCCATAGTGTATGCTTTAGTCTAAAAGGAAAAATAAATCAATTTTATGATATTATACATAGTATTATAAAAATGTATATATTTTTAGAAGCATCATAAAAAATGGACAGATGAATATCTCTTGTTCTATACCCCTGTGGGATAAGAAATAGTGTTAAAAGCAAAAAGTTATAAAGGAAAAAGCCATAGAAAGCATTACTAAGCTGAAACAGGGGAGATAAAAAAAGATCACAGACTACATATGAAAAGAGGGTAGAAAGCATGTCTTGTGATCTAGCAGTGAAACAATGAAACCATGATGCAATCATGAGAAACCCTTAACAGAGGGGGATAGTTTGGTGGATGGTGACCACTCAATTCAAGACTTGGAGGTTAGTGGGCATCTGTTTGATATGCCCAAGGCTAATGGCAATTGAACCAGCATGTTAGTTAGCTTTTCCATTGCTCTGACCAAAACACCAGACAAGAACAATGTAGAAGAAGAAAGGTTTATTTGAGGCTCATGGTTTCAGAGGTTTCAGTCCACAGACAGTTGACTCCTTTGCTCTGGGCCCATGAGGAAGCAGAACATCACGGAAGAAAGAAAGGCACAAGAAGGCAGCTCAGGACATGACCACCAGGAAGCAGAGAGAATGCTTCCCTCCAAAGGGACAAAATATAGACATCAAAGCCACATCCCTGGCAATCCACCTCCCTCCAGCTATACTCACCAGCCTACAATTACCACACAGTTAAATCCATCCACGGGGACTAAGGCATTGTTTAGGTTAAGTTCTCATAACCCAATCAGTTCACCTCTGAAATTTCTTGCATTTTCTCACACATGAGCTTTTGAGAGACACGCACCTCATATCCAAAACAGAACAACCAGTTATGAAGGTACTGTGTATGAAAGTACAAGAGTCTGAACTGAAGGCCTGGCATAGGATAAGAGAGATGGACAGGATGTGAGAGACATTAAGGAGATAGAGTGAACAATCACAACTGTAACAATCAATACTAAACAGAAAGATCAAAATTCATCTAGTCCATGACTGTTGGAGTAATCATGCCGGTGAAGGACAATTTTAAGTTTCTCCATGGAAAGCATTTGCTCTCCAAATAAGTGTAGGCATTAAGAAGCAGCATATATTCATGTAGATACAGGCAGGAGAAGAAACTACTAAAACTTCACCTGGTTTCTATAAAAACTGAACCAAAATTCAGGAAAAGTTATTCCTAAAATTCTAGATATACATACCCAACATAACTGTATATGAATAGACACCAACATTTGTGTTCCAGAATGTTCTTTGCAACTATTCACAATGGGCTCAAAATAAAACTACCTAAAAATTTCTAATCAGTAAAGCTGATAAGTAAAATATGTCATATTCCCACAATGGAATGCCATGTATCAGTTACAATAAGCAAATTATAACCTACAGAAAAAAATACAGATTACTTTCATAAATAAAAAAAGTAGTGAAATGCTAACTGAAAAATGTCAAGGACAAAAGAGTATATATTATATTCTAATGATAGAAAGTATACCAAAATTTATGGTATTAGAATTTGGCATAGCTATTAATTTTGAAGGAGATGGTGGCCGGGAGAAATGCAGAACTGTGGGGTTCTGGCAGTGTTTCATGACCTCCATGGGTTTGCACGAGTGTGATCCATTTGACAAAATACATCCAGCTGCCCCTTTATGACATTTATGTGATGCACTTTTATGTATTTGTATTATAGTTTAACAAAAAATAAATGATTTTAAAAGATTAGAAGAAAAGATTATAGACAGGAAATGAGTTATTGCTGAGTAAATGCAAATCTGCCTCTCAGAGAGGCCAATTACACTGAGCTACAGGAAACATACACACCAAGACAGGGAAACAAATTAGCCTCTCCTGGGGTTAATCATATCACTAGTTTTAAGTGATTTCTCAACAATATATTCTTTAGAACTTATAGCCACCTGCATGCTTTCAGGAGTTGATCCTTCCACAAACTACATCAAAAAATTGGTCTACTGGTTGTTTTCTTGTGTGTGAATAATCAGCACAAAGTCTTGTGTGGGCTGTCCAGGGAAACTCGTAAGCGGTCATGGATTGGAACAATGTTCTACATCATCCCCTGGAAAGGAAGGCTTGTGACCAATTCATGAGAAGAATGAAACTGCCCTGGAGCAGACCCCCAACACACTGCACATTAGAATGTCAGTTACAGCTGCTACCTTGTTTTAACACCCACATTTATTTATTTCCAAGGCCAGCTTCACAGAAAAGGAAATAAAAGAAAAAAAGAATGAAAGCCTGTATTCATTGTCTAATTATCAATTTCACATACCTCGGGAACAGACTGTGGCTCAAACATGTGTATGACTCAAAATATTATTTTAAGATTAAGATCTGGAACAATAAAATATTTCCAATCACTATTAAAGGGCTCATAGAACAGAAAGATGATGATGATATAAAGCCAGCATTTTTCTTAAGTCTTAACTATTTAATGGACAGATTTATTATTAGAAATAGGAAATGATTTAGATAAATGGAGAGGGGGAAAGAAAATTTCCCATAGAACAAGGTGGGCCAAGAACTAGCTTCAGAACCTTGGCAGCCAGCCGAGAACACCTCCGTAAGGGGACATGCAACTTTAATCTTTATTATGGAGTCATCAGAAGGGGACTGATTCTGAACACCATCTGCTCTCAAGCATTAGAGTTACAGGCTACTTACTCTGATATGCCCTTCACCTTTGCTCTCCAATTCCACCCACAGTCCCATTAGGAAAGGTTGAGTTTTATTAAATGGAAAAGTTGATTGTAATTAATATTCTTTATAAGAGCCATTTATTTCTAACAAATAAAACAATGAAGAGCTGAAGTTCTAAATATCATTACCTATCAGAGTTGTCTAGGCAGAAGGAGGGTGAACTTTCAGTTGGGGGCCCATATAAATCTTTCAATGTCAGGTACTACACCAACTTTTGAGTCTCTTAAGTTGCAATACAGATATTCAATTGAGAAATCCTATAAAAACATGCAGACAGGTGACCTGTCCTTAATATAAAACTTTAATAAGTTGCATATTCTGGCGTTTAGTATTATAACAACTTACAAACAAATTCATGAACAAAGTATCATGAATTTCATTTGCTTTACATGTTCTACTAAATACAGCACCTCAAGATACCTAGGTATGGGACAGCCTAGAATAAACCTATAATGCTGTGTAAGACACATAACATGAACATGACTGCCTTGCAATCTAGGGGACTGTAGTGAATTTGAATAGTGTATCCTCAGGATGCATATCTGAATCCTAATCCCTGATACTTGTGAATGTGACTTTGCTTTAAAATAATGTCAGCATAGACATAACTATGCATTTCAAGAAAGAACACCGTGGACAAAGAAGCATCCTCTACCCAATGACTGCTGTTCTGATAAGAGAAAAGAAAGAGAGCTTCTAGACACATAGACACAGCAAGGAAGTCCATTTAAGATGGAGGCAGAGATTGGAGTCAGAAGTGTTCAGAAGCTAGGAAGAGAGAGGCATGGGGTGGCTTCTTCCTCATAGCAACTTTACCACATCAAGATTTTGGAGTTCGCACTTTTGTAAATGTGAAGGAATAAGACAGTAGTCCCCTCTTCTGTAGTTCTACTTTCTGTAGTTTCAGTCAGTTGTGGTTTGAAAATAAAAAACAGAATACTGCAGGAATTAAAAATATTTGTAAGTTGTAAATTCTAGGCTGAAATGAATGCTAAAATCTTGTGCTGTTCTACTCCCTCCCACCCAGGACATAAAGCATCACCTTATCCAGTGTAGCTGCACTGTATACACAACCTGCCCATTTGCCACTTAGTATTTCAGCAGATTGACTATTATGGTATCAAAGTTCTTGAACTCAAGCCATTTTTTTTTAATGTAATAATGGCCCCAAAGCACAAAATGAATGATGCTAGCAATTCCAATATGACAAAAGAAAAAAAAAAAAACAATTGCAAATTACATCCAATAAGTGAAAAAATGAAATTTCTCAAATTAAGGAAAGGCAAAAAAAAAAAACAAAAACATTTAGGCTGAGTGTATTAAAATCTATGGCAACAATGAATATTTTCTCCGTGAAATCAGAAGGAAGGAAAAATAAATTTGAGCTAGTTTTGCTGTCACACCTCAAATTATAAAATTTAGAGCCTCCAAATATAAGTGCTTAATTAAGATAGAAAAGTCATTAAACCTGTCATAGGAAGACATGAACAGAAAGGGTGTTCTGGAAGACGTCACTGTGTTGCACCAGAAAGCATCTCAGCCATCAATGCAAAGACTGCAGCAAAGGACCCTCGAAATAATGACACCATGCCATTTATTTTAAGCAGGGGATGTTGTACAGATTGAGGAGTCTTTATATATAATGTTGGGTACTATCTGTAGATTCAGGTATCCTCTAGGGGTCTACAAACATTTCCCACAGATAAAGAAGGACTACTATACCTTTAAGCTCTCTTTAAGTCTCCCGGTTTATGGGAATTTGCTATAGCAACCCTAGACAAATACAGTGATAATTACTGTTAATTTATATTTTCTGGGAATCTTTTTGTGAGCTTAGGAAAAAGAAATTTCATTGGTATTCAGAAGAGGGGCTGTTTAGGCAATTAAAGCTAAGTGTATTTGCCCTCCTCTCTTGCTTTTTATTTTATTTTATTTTTTTGCTAATTTACCCCTTCCTTTCCTATGCTAAGATATGTCAGAATGAATGCTTAAAAACTTAAAAATGTTTGCAGACCATATTTCAGATAACATGAAAATTAAAAGATTCCAGAAAATTTCCTGGAGTTCTTTTGGCAGATTCTTCAGAGACTCCATGAACAACACAAGAGTCAAGAGGACAATACATTTCATATACACCAACACCCCCCAAAAGACAAGTCCTCTAGGGTTATCAATGGTGTCCTTCGGATAAGTTAGCAGTCACTATTCTTTACTCTGATTATGTAAATATAAAACACTTTCCCCAAAGATGATGTACATTTACACATGAAATCAGCCTGCCATTGTATTTTCCTGATCAGTGTCACCAGAGTGTGTGGTGACTTACCTTGGGCGAGCTCCTATCACCCAAATAACATATGTTACCATTTCCCGGAACTTTCATTCCTGGGGCCTCTCTGAAAGGAAACCACTAAATTACTGTCAAAATGCATACTTATGGCTTAGCATAACTCAATTATCCTGACAGCAATTTTTTTTAACATTTATCCTTTACTACCTTAAGATTTATTGTTCTGTCCCTTAAATAAAACTGTGGAGCAAATCTAAAACAATTTATTTCTAATTTGCAAAGGCAGTAACAACCAACTTTGCCCTCTAAAAATGAGATTACTAAGGATAATGTTCTAAGAATCTCTTTGTCATCAAACAGAATTTTTAAGCAGAGATATCTTTGAAGATTGAAGTACTTGTCTTTCAAGACTATTCCTTATCTTGTGAAGTTGTCCTTGTGACAGATGCACAATGACAAAATATTAGAGCATCAGGGTTGACAGGAGATAGCTCAAGGAAACAGAAGATTTCAATGTTAACAAATATTTTAAAGTTTTATTTTCACTAATTTGAATGGCATACACATAGAGGAAAATGCCCAGAAAACCTTTTAAAATAATAATAGGTGTATAGAAATTTGAGCCATAATTTGGAAATGAGCCATATTTCACTACAATGAGACAAAATGTTTATAAAAAAAACCACTGCATTTCTTCTCAAAGAACTTTAATGTATTTAATATATATTGAGCATTCATAAGTCATACATGAAGTCACAAGACCAAGATTTCAAAAAATACTTTGCATTTCTTTTAACTCTTTGAAGACATATTACATTACTTTTCTGTTTTTCATTTCTTACCTGAGAAGTGTAAGAAATGGACTCTGTATTTATTTTCCAGACCTGCCATAACACATTACCATAAATATGGTGGATTAAGAGAAAAGAAATTTATTCTTACACTTCCAAAGGCTAGAAGTCCAAAATCCAGGTGTCAGCAGTCCCTGCTCCCTCTGATGGCTCTGGGAAATCTCTACTGCCTTTACATGAGCTGCTGGTGGGCCCTCACCCCTCTTTCTGATCTTTGGTTTGTAGGTGCCCATCTTCAACCCCTGGCTCTATTGCCTTCTTGAGGCTCTAACTCCTGTGTATCTCTATTGTGCTGTGTGTCCTCTCCTCTTCTTATAAAGACACTAGTCATTGGATTGAAGACCCCATCTGATCCAGTAGGACTTCCTCTTAACTAATGTTAACTACAAAGATTCCACTTTCAGAAAAAGTCATGTTTGGAGATTGCAAGTGGACATAACTTTGGGAGAGACACTATTAATTCCACTAGTTTCCAATGCTATAATACTTAAATAACTCTCCTTAATTTGTATTTCTTTACTAACAAAAGCAGGGCAAAGTAGCCACAGCACTGCTTGATTCTTCAAGAACTCTTATGCAAGGGTGGAAAAAATTAAATGACTATTTGATCTCAGTATTTGCTGTGCAGCAACAAGTACTAGCAGCACCGTACTGGTGCTTTTTGACCCAGATAGTAAGAAAGTGACATGTGGCAAAGAACAGATTGACTCCAATCTTTCAGTACACTTTGAATAGTGATCAGTTACAGAAAAAATGCCTGCTCTTGGAAACAGAGGAGACAAACAAATCCAAACCCATCATCAGTACTTGGAACATTAAGTCACTAACTTTCTGCTACTACTGGATGAGTGAGTGTATCTTCATAAATACTACTCTTGTAACTCACCAGAACCATCTGGAAGCTATTTATGTTTTCTTCTTCAATTTCAATTAATTATTTTCTTTCAGAATAATTATGAGCAACTGATATCCCTAAAGAGACTTGATACTTTTCTTTCTTTTATGAAGGGTCATAACTATGTAGTCCTTTCCAGCAGTGTTCCATTTCTGACCTTGTGACGCTGCGGGCCAAACATAGCAGTCTCCCTGGTGTTATTCCACATTAATTGCATCACCTATAGAAATATAATGGTTTTAAAAGCTAACAGTCCACTACACACTTTAGGTGTATTGCCTTACCTGATGGAAATGAGCCTCTGAATTTGTGTCTTTAACATTCCTCACTTTGAGGTTGAGAAAATTGAATTTAAAAAGATAGTTTATACTCTCCACAGTCAGAAACTTGGTAAATGAGCATTTTCGGATGCAACTCTTAATAGCTGGAATGGGAGCCCAGGTCCTCTACCATGGTGCCCCACTTCATCTGTTTATTTTTATCTCTCTCCTTTCCTCCTTCCTTCCTTCCTTCCTTCCTTCCTTCCTTCCTTCCTTCCCTCCCTCCCTACCTACCTCCTTCCTTCCTTCCTTCCTTCCTTCCTTCCTTCCTTCCTTCCTTCCTTCCTCTCTCTCTCTCTCTTTCTCTTTATCTCCCTTTCTGTCTCTCTCTTTCATCTATCTTTGGTACTAGGGATCCAACCCAGGGGCACTTAACCACTGAGTCATACCCCCAGCCCTTTTTTCTTTTTTTGATTTGAGACAGGTTCTCGCTATGTTGCTGAGGCTGGCTTTGAATATGTGATCCTCCTTCCTCAGCCTCCTGAGCCCTTGGGATCCACTTTGTACTCTCCTCAGCCTCAGACTTACATCAAAGTTGCTTAGAATCTCAGGAACTTTCCTTATTTTTAAATCTGCTGAGGGTTGGGGAGATCTCTGTTCTTACACTTATGCCACTCAATCCTCAGCCATTACCCTAGATTTATTCTCCTTTTAAAGAAGATATCCCTTGCCACCTCTCTTCCAGGACCCTGGTCTTAGAAATTTCTAAATCAAAAATCCCCAAAGACTCTCAAGCACCCAGGTTATTTCAGTGCAATCTAAATGAATAATACAAGAGTGTATTTATTTTCTTTTAGGATTTTGTTACTCTTCTCTACATGGGGAAACAGAGTAGTAACAAACATGGGAAAATCACAATGGCTTCATGAAAGGTTATCTCTTTTTCCTGAATTTTTCTTTGTGGAAACTTTAAATATCTAAAGATCATTTGACTTTAAGCATTGTTTGGATCAAATTCCCAGGACTGCAATGGTCAAAGCCTAAATTGGTTGGCATAGAGTTAAGTCTATCTCAGTTCATTTTTTTTTCTTACTATTTTTCTTCCTTGGAGGGTCTGATCATTAAAATCAGACCCTGAATGCTCAAAACCAGACTGACCTGCTTTAGGATTTCCAGAGCAAGCCTTGGGTTCTCTCCACCATCTGATTCACTTGAACCTGAGGGAAGTGCACAGACTTGTTTGCTCTGGCTTCAGGGAAGCCACGGGTCAGCTCTCCTCCTGTCAGGACCTCATGAGCTGAACAGAGTTGAGTCATCTCTGGCCTTAGGCTTGCTTTATCTACCTTCCCAAACTTCACCTCTGCAACTCTGCTCTCTTGAGGTTCTACTCTACTACCAAAATGCCTGCTTTTACTCTTTCCTGCTTAATAGTTTCTGTAGACAAGGAAGAGCCCAGGGGAGGCTGGTGGCCCCAAACCAAAGAAATATCAGTCCCTTGCAAATGCATTTAAAGAGAAATCCATCTTTGTGACAGCATATTTATTTCCAGTACATTGTTTCCTAAAATGTGATAAGCACAAAAGCAGTTACCATATTTTATTGGATGCATGGATAAATATAAGAAAAATTTTAAGTTGTGCAGTCTTAATAATATATAGCACAGAATGGGGGAAAACCTCCACAACTAGTCCATCATACCTGTGTATACTTATTACTTCTTGGGATGGAGAAAACTTAATGGGGTGAGTAGACTTTCAGTCAATTTAAAGGAGAGAAATATGCTAAATAACAACCAAAGCAGCACATAGTAATGGCCAAACATGGGATGCTGTTGTGTAAATGGCAAGAGTTGCAAAGTCTTGTCTCAAACGAAAAAAAAAAAAAAACTTTAGCAGTAATAAATACACAAATTTAGATTTTGGAGTGAGATAAGCTAGGTCCCTTTGTACAAAATTTCTTCAATTCCTATGTGTTTCTTCACTTTCTTAATTCAAAAAGATGGAAGCCTTTCTTAATGAGCAGATATTGTCCTCAAAATCAGGACAATGTAATAAGGTTCAGTATGTAGATAGTTAATAAATTTGAGTTCCTATTCTTCTCCCTACACCCACCTGCTAAAACAACAAACAGAGCTGTGTTTATACATGGGCTCAGATCTACAAAGGTATTGCTCTCTTCTCACTCCTTCTTCTTTCTCTCCCACAGATGACTTCTATTAGTCCTTGAAAACAGGATTCTTTCTCAGAAGATTTGCAAATTCTTATTATCAACAAAAAAACTCACATACCTCAAACCCTTTTTAAATTATTCTAAGATTTTTTTTTTAAAGATAGAAATTGAACACTGTTAATTTTCCAATGACTATTTGGAAACTGGATCATGAGAGGTTGCCTTCTCAAAGAAATTTAAAAAACATGTTGCCTTTCCGGAGGAAAAAAATCTGGCCAGCTGTGAGAATAAAGCAATGTTCCAGTAAAACGGAGTAGCTCTTCAGTAGTTTTTCAATACTAGTCAGTGATACATTTTTTACAAGAGATGTCATTTAGAGGTTCTAAAATTTAAATACATTTGTGAACTCTCAGTGTAAGTAAGAAATTGATTTTTATGGGGATATGGAATTGTTTGGCTTAAAATTATAAAGTAATTGATTGAAGAAGCAATCATTTTAATAGATAGATGTGTGTGTTTTCAATGATTCTCTCCATGAAGCATGTAAATTTCTTGATTTTTTATTTCATATTTAGCCAAAGTTTTTATATTTATTTGTGAAACACTTCTAAAGTAAACATTAGCTGTTACCTGTTATTTTTAAATATGGCCAATAATTATATAGATAATTATCTGCATACTGCAAATTTTTAGTCACAGACATTAGGAGAAAATAAGTTCATCTTAGGATTCTGACCTTTTCTCAATAAATCATTCTGATGGGATATTTATCTAATAAAACTGAAAAGGAAGAAAAGTGTTTCAGGCACTGTAAATACTCAGGCAGTGGTCACAAAGGAGCTTAGAGAAGTTTCTCCTGGAGGCAACAGCTTGCTCCTTCTGGGACTTTAAATTGACACACTTTTAGCAATTCTGGGTGGAAGAAGCTACCTTCAGGGCATATGCTAGCTGCCTGGCCTCCCCAGTGGAAGGAGACTTGGACTCTCTAATCTCTAGGAAGAACACATCACAGTATCCTTGTAGACTAAATTAGCAAGTTTAACTCTTTATAACTTCAACTCACAGAGAATGAACTCAAAATCTCTTTTTTTCATAAAAAGAGTTATATCTTCAAAAAAATTTAAAAATAAATCTAGTGAGAATTCCAGTTAACCATGGGATAAAAATTAGTGTCTAAATTGTGAATCTCCACAATCCTCAGTAGACCATGGTTAATGAGCAGTAAGAGTAAAGGAAATCATCAGTCAATAACATTGCAAACCAATGTCAATTTGAACGACAGAGGTGGGGGTGGAGTACCCAAAATCCAGTAGACAGATGTGCAAGTGGGTCTGAGAAGGAATATCTTATCTTTGTTTTCATATACTCAGAAAATAAAATTCTCAAATTACTTAGTAGAACTCATCATGCTTCATTTATATAATGTCTATATTTATCTATGTAACTCTATTCATACCTGTCAATCTATAATCATCATCTATGTGGATACGTAGATCAATAGATACTTTAGCCCAAAACCAACATCTAAATTAATAGGGCAACATTGGCTTATTTCCCATTGAAGAGAGAACATAGCAAAAATTTAAAAATACCTCCACTGTTATTTAATAATTTGATAAAGATGTTGCTAATGTAGTCAGATAAGAAGAAACAATGAGTCATAAAATGAGAAATACATAGATAAAATTATGGCCACATATAGGTGATTAAACGATATATCTGAAAAATCCAAAAGATTGGATAAAATATTATAGTGAGCCAGGTGTAATGACACACACACCTCTAATCCTAGAGGCTTGGGAGGCTGAGAGAGGAGGATCGTGAATTCAAAGCCAGCCTCAGCAAAAGCGAAGTGCTAAGCAACTCAGTGAGAGCCTGTCTCTAAATAAAATACAAAATATACCTGGGGATGTGGTTCAGTGATCTAGTGCCCCTGAGTTCAATCCCTGGTGCCCCCCCAAAAAAATACTATGTGAATGATAAGTTAGTAAAACAGAAGGATATATGATTAACATAAAATATGAATGAGTTTCACATAAATTCAAACTTCATTTTAGTAGCAAATTTAAAGATTTATATGACTATTAATAAAGTTGGTAAAAATGAGTGAAATATAAATTTCAAATTTCCAGAAAGACCAAAAGTAGAATTGGATACATGGAAGGCCAGACCACAATATCAGATGTAAAATCAATATTATAAAAATGAAAATTGTCTCCTTAGTAGAATACAATATAATCACAAGAAATATGATTTATTATCTGAAGTTAGACAAGTTAATTATGACATCCTTGTTTAAAAAATTTTATCAAACAAGAAGGACTAGGAGAAAAGTGTGAAAAGTGAGAAATCAGAGTCAAGATCAACTCATCAGAAATCAACACATATTGGAAATACTCAATGATTTTTTCCTTTAGTGTAACCAATGGCACATCAATAGTGAGATAGCAATACAACAAAACAGAGAATCCCAGAATTAACCCTAGTACATAAGAAAATATAAGCTTTCAGTGATATCTGAAATCACTGGACAAAGTCAAATTTTAAATCAATAATACTAGGACAAATGACAGTCAATTACAAAAGGATAAACTTTGTGTAGCTCTCATACTCTACACCAGAGTAATTCCAAATAGATTAGATTAAAAAGTACTAGTTGAAAACAGATGAAAACTCCTTATAACCAAGGAGTGTGAACAGGCATTTTAGAATTCCAAATCTCAGAGCAACAAAAGATATGACAGTATAATAAATATTAAAAGAATCATAAGTAAATTTCAAACAATCTTGGAAACTGTATTATAGGCACATGTTTTATCCTCCTAGCACAGGAAAAGTTTCCAACAATTACCAGAAAAATGTCAAAAATCTTAATTAAAAAAAAAACTAGGACAAAAACTTGAAGAGGGTTCCATGAATAAGAAGTAAAAGATCCTTTAATATATGGAAAAATTTGTCATCTCATTCATAGTGAGACAGTACAAAATAAACTAGAAAGAGATGCTACTTCTCATCTATTAAAAGGACAAAACTCAAAGTTTCAGGATGTGTTTTGGTGACAATTTTATGGAAAAATAAGCCTTTTATCATACTGCTGGGTTGCCTGCAAAATGGCATAACTTCTATGAAGAGGCTGTGGCAATGTCAGACAAAGCTATTCAGGTATCAACCCATTGACTCAGCATTTGCACTATGATGGTTGCACCTAAGAAAGGAGGAAAACCATTCAGATATGAAAAACCAATGCCACTGTTATTCATAGCAGAATTTTTGGAAACAGTAAAAGGTTGGAAACAATCCACTCAGTATTAGGGGACTGGTTTATCTAATGATGGTACTTCCTCAGAAGGCTGTGTTACACAGCTATGAAAAAGAACAGAAATCAAAATTTGTGTACTGATTGGAAATGATGTTCAGGACATAGTTAGTGATATGGTTTAAAAAGTTGAAAAATGAATATACATAAACATGTATTTGCTTATTAGTACAAAAAAATAAAAACTGGAAAAGCCACCAAAAATAAAAAACTGTTTACTTATAAATAGTACAGAAAATAGAATGAATACAAGGTTTACTTGAAAAGAATTATTTAAGATATTTCTCTCTTTTAAACCATGAAAATCATCTAATGTACTTATTAAAGTATAATTAAATCAAGGGAAAAAATCCTAAAGTTAAAACAAGGCAAACTAATACAATTCTGTATATGATATTCTATGACAAAAATAACTACAAAAATGTCTTCAACATCACAATGTTTTATTTTTAGTAGCATTGTTGATACAATTATTCAATGTCTGATGAATCAATTATGTATAGAGAGTAATAGTATTAGGAACCAAGTATTTTAATGTAATGGAAAAAAGAATCATATATTAAAAATTAAAGGAAAAAACCTTATACCACTACATTTGTATTGGAAATATCATGTACAGTTAAATGTATATTTCTCACTATCTACTTATCTGTATAGACACATTCCATCTCTATTTGTTTACCTTTGTGATGACAACCTAGTAGAAACAAGCACACCTGGAACTACTGTTTAATGAGTATTTCTGACTAAGAGAACCAGATTTCTAGAGAAAAGGGCTGATCATCAGGTCTAAAGCAGAGAAGGGAAAAGAGCTTAGACTATCACTTGTGAGAAACAAGTGCAAACTAATGGGAATTTAGCCAAAGGACACAGGGGTCAGCTAGCCAAATGTGAGACAACTTTGGTCAAAGGAGAGGGAAGAGAGGGGAGGGGACATGGAGGCAGGAAAGAGGTGGAATGAGATGGACAACAATGCCCTAGGCACATGCATGACTGACATATGGTATGACTCTATATTTTGTACAACCAGAGAAATGAAAAGTTGTGCTCCATTTGTGTACAATGAATCAAAATGTATTCTGCTATTATGCATACTTATTTAGAGTAAATAAATTTAAAATTTTTCACAAATTTGAGAAAAAACATTTCAACTCACTGAAAACCCAAATAAAGAAAAGTATTTGAGTGTTAGTAACACTTTTTGCATTATACCAATATATAATTCCTTCAATATATTTTCATGCTAATTGTGAGGGGACAAAAAAGAAAGAGGCATGTGTGCATATTCCAACACTTACACAATTACCCACATACCAACACATACATGCACAACTTTGCAGGAGCAATATCTGATGGTCCCTAACCTCACCAAATGATCCAACTGGGCATCTCTAATTGGGAGTGACAAGTTGACATTTTGTGTTTTCTGACCTGATACATTTGAAGACAACTACATTATCTAATTAGCATTCTTAAGAAGCTAAATTGAATATACACTCTTTTAGCTCTTTTAGTCTATATAAAATACAAAAGACACGGAAAATGATACCCGTGAGACAATCAGGCAAATTCAGAATATGGAACATTTTACAGGACAAGAAATCAGGTCTCTTGAAAGAAATAATGTCATAAGACAAAAGAAAAATTATCATAGGTTTAAAAACAATAATAATCCAAAACAGCTAAATAGGACAGTTGAATGCAGAATGACTCCTTGTTAGGGACAAAAACATACTGTAGAAGTTATTAGGGGAGGGACAAATAAATTCATTTATGGTTTAGTATTAGAGATTACAATTTTCCTTCAATAAATAATTGATTTCAGAACTCATCCTCCCAATGGTGATGTACACCCAAACCCATAGATGCTCAAGTCCTGCATATAAGATGGTAGAGGATCTGTACAAAACTTATGTCTAAGAACCCTTTCATATACTTACATCATCTCTAGATCACTTATAAGTAGCTGTTACAGTGTACCATTTAGGGAATAATGACATAAAAATGTCTGTACATGGTCAAAACAAATGTAATTTTAACGTTTTCAATTCAAGGTTTGTTGAATCTGAGGATATAGAACCCAAAGGTATGAAGCACTAATTGTATCAGGTGATATCACTGGATTTCATAACTGTGATAGCATATTGTCATGCAGAAGAATCCCTTAATTCTTAGAAACACATGCTGATTTTTAGAGGAAATGTGCCATGCTGTCTGAAATTTGCTTTCAAATGATAAAATAAAAATAATAAAATAAACCTAAAGATAAAAGAATATCACAAAATGCTCACTTTTATATATTAGATATGCACTTCCAATACACTGCTCTTTCAAGTTCTCATGATGTGTTAAATTTTTTATACCATAAAGTTGTGATAAGTCTCTGGAAGAACTTGGTATCCTTTCAAAAGGTGGTGTAAAAATTGTCCATTTACATGGTTAATATTGCATGCCATTTCCTTTTAAACAGAAACCAAAAGAAATACAACCTTGATTTTTTTATTTAATTTTGCTTTGTTAGGTCTTCCTTTTCAAGATATGACTTTCTCTCCTAACACCCTAATAAGACAGGAGAAACTCCTAAATGTAATTATCATTGCTAAATTGCTAAGTCATGGAACAGCAGGGACACTCAGGGCAAGAGGTGTCAGAGGGCTGATGAGACCAAACTGAGACCTGTCACTTCAGGAGTCAACCTGTCTTTCTGTCTTGCACCAGCTGAAGAATTTAGGGTTTTAGAAGAACTTAATGAAGGGGGAAAGCAACAGCTAGGTCTTCAGGAAGAACTCACCAGCCACAGAAGTAGAAATACCCTGCACCCTGGTTGCAATGCACTGGCTGCTTCGTGGCTCCAGCTAGCACTGAAATTCCCAGAGATAACTGGGCCCACCACTGGCTATGTGCTGTGTGGCTTACCCTTCTTCACTGACAGCCATATTGTGGACTTTAGGGGAAAAACAGATCCCCTGAAAATAAAATCAAAATAATTTCAAAGAGAAAATGTCTTTGATAATGTTAGAATCATCAATGGTTTTCAAATTAGCTTAAATATACACACCATGGAAATGTTGAAAAATCTATGCATTTTTCATTAGAGTGTTTATTAATAGACTTTATTTTTGGAGCAATTTAAGATTCACAGCAAAATCAAGTAGGAAATACTATAAGTTCCTGTATATTCACTGTCCCCAAACAGGTCCAATCTCCCCAGCTAACAAACTCTCACACCACGATGGTCCATTGGCTACAATTAACGAGCTTATAAGACATGACCCCTCCATATATGGCCCAATGGCATTTGAGAAAACAGTAAAAGCAAAGAGACCACTTTGACCTTCTCCTCTTACTTCTTCCCCAGAGCAGGTCAGGAAACCCAAGAAGGTCTGTCTCTGACCTCCTTTTTCCTTTATCCCCTGAAAACCCTAATGAGAGGGTCTCACCTATGCCAAGAATTTGAACAAACAGGATTTGCTAAGTTTGCCTCAATTTATTATCATAGATTGAATCCTTTTGCTCTTTAGTTAAACTTCTATATGACTGTGCTTAAAACACACATTTCCCTGTTTCTTTGGGTCTTCATTTCCAAAGGCCCCTGTGTCATGGAAAACTCATATTAAATAAATTTGAGTGCTTTTCTTTTGCTCTCTTTCTTTTTTCTTTTAATATTTTTTTAGTTATAGATGGACACAATGTCTTTATTTTTATTGCTTTGTATGTGGTGCTGAGGATCGAACCCAGGGCCTCACGCATGCAAGGCAAGCGCTCTACCGCTGAGCTACAATCCCAGCCCCTGCTATCTTTCTTTAGTTATGGGGGTTTTAAGGAAAAATTTGGTCATGGGTGAGGAAAAGGCATTGCATTTCTTTCCTACACTGGCGTGACACACCATCCCTCAAAGTCCATAGTTTACAGTAGGTTCACTCCTACTGTTGTATATGCCAAGGGCTTTGACAAATGCATCCACCATTTATTATCATGCAGAACAGTTTTACTGCTTGGAAGATACTATGCACTACACCATACTTATTTCTCCCTCCCTCCTCTCTAGCCTCTGGCAACAACCAATCTCTTTACTGACTCTGTAGTTTTATCTTTTCCAAAATGCCGTCCAGGGAAATCGTTGAGTGTGTAGCCTTTTCGAATGGATCCTTTTACTTAGTAATATGCATTTAAGTTTGGTCATGCAATATTTTTAAGTGGACATCCAAAATGTTTCAATACAAGCTGTTTCAAAGGATACAACTCCAAGGATACTGTAAAAGCCAACATTTAGAAATAAAATTTATATTTATTAAAATATAATTTTCAAGAATAGATAAAAGCATGATTCTTATACAGCTGTAAATATGAGCACATGGAGCGCAAACTTTAGTTAACTGGTTAAAGAGGCAATGTGGGAATATTAAACTAAAACTGGTTTAAAGGAGAATTCAGTGAATGGATACTAAATGCTGAAATAAGGGTACAAATAGAGATCACTTTGGGTTTTTTGTATAGGAAAGAGGGTTCTGCATCCACTGGATAGATTCATTTTCATATCTTTAGATGAGAATTACTTTTCAGAGCTCTTGTTCATCTACAATTTAAAGAGTTACAAAATAGACAACATACTGTTTTCCTTATACATTATTCTTTTATATGCATCCAGAGAAATGCAAATTCCATAGTAATTTGACACAAACTTTTATATTTATATATATATGCACACACACATATATACACACAATCAACATTATTTAAAATGTCATTTCTATTTAAAATGACTTTGTCTTTTTATAGAATTTTATATCATAATATTTTACTACTTTTTAAAAATTTTTACTATTTTCTCCCCAAAACAAATGTATACTCTTAAATTTTTTTTGGTAGGGTCATAGGCTCTAAGGGTTAACAAATTTGTGGTAATTCAGTTAGCAAAATCATCATCATTAATACATAATTGATCAAAAGATACACATATACATGAATTCTGAAAAACAGTGATAATAAAATTCACTGAAAATCCATCTCTCAAGCAGATGGTCTATGGGGGTGTTATTTTTCCTCTCAACATCAAATACAGATGTATTTGAAAGGTCCTTTTTGTTACCCCAGAGTTTTTGTTTCTACCTGAACAACACTAGTAGAAGCTATAGGATATGGGCTGAATCAATGCCCAAGGTTCTTCTGCAAATTTAGGATAAGGTTATCATGACATAGGATGATGATAAGAGGGCTGTTCTGTGAATCGATTTTAGAAGGGATTAGGAAAAATACAAGGATTTGGGAATCAGATCTCTTTAAGCTGTCCACTCTCTTGGGTCTTTTGCAAAACTTTAATGTAGACTCAGGAATTCATGTACCAGATTGAAGACTGTTGTCATAAATCACCCAAAGGTAATTTGGTCAGAGGCACTCTGCTTCTTTCCCATTTCTCTCTGTAATCTCTTTTCATAATGCAGTTATTTATAATTAAAAAACTTTACTACCAAGAACATTTTGGAACATACCCACATGTAACTAAAGTATAGCTTTTTCATAGACTAAGTTTTCATAATTTCATTTTACTTTAAAGCTACCTGATTTGTTACCTGTGGCCAGGGAAACATTGTTCTTTAAATAATAACCATGTTAACAAGAGGTATATTGATTGCACCCATTATATTAGGCATTTTATGGAGATATATCATTTGGTCCTCATTTATCCTAATCTGAATTTTATAGGCTAGGGTACTAAGCTTAGTTTAGCAAATGGTATTCTTTGTTCAAGGTCACAAAACTAGGTGTATGTGATTCAGTGTATACATCACTGCAAATGCCATGGTTTAATTCTTTACACTATTCTGTTACAGTCATTTGGTTTGAAGTTAAAACTTAATTCTTTTGTGTTTTAGGGATTCTAGTATCCCCTATATTATATTTAATATTTCTTTACCTTGAGTTTTAATGAATCAATTTTATAGTGTGGCTTTTCATATTCCTTACCTCCAAAATACTTGATTTAGAAAAGCTGAATCTAAGATTCCTTTCCAGCACTAGAGCTTGACAATTCTACAACTTCTTTTTTATTCTTCAGCTTATTGGAAACGTTTCACATGAAACAATTATTAGAACAACAAAATCAATCTGCCAATCTTTTTCTTTCTGGCTGGCAAAAGCATCTTCTCCAAACGAAATCTAGTTATAATTTTATTCTGTCTCCTGCTTCCTGCCACTCCTATCTCCTCCCAACTTTGTCTTGTTATAAGCTGCTTCTTTATTTTTTTTTTATACCACTCCTGCCCCTTTACTGGTCACTGATTTGCAAAGAGTCAAGAAGGCCTGCCAACCAATTATTTTGAAAGTCAGCTTTAATACTTGTTAACCTTTTCAGCCAAGGAAAGAAGGCTCATACTATTAGGGAAGGCATTGGCTCTTCACAGAAGCCATTTCCTTATGAAATCATTTTAAAAGAGAGAAAAGTCCTCCAAAATATTTTCCTCACTATTGTGCCTGGGTAACTGAAATATCTGCTGTTGGAGTTTTCCCTTAACATGGAGGCACTGAGGTCCTGGTGGGATCCTTCCTTGAAAGGACAGTGAACGGAGCAGGAGGTGAAGGGAAAGCAGAGTGAACCATAATCATTTATAAAGTCGTTTAAATTATTTGACTTAAATAACCACTTCATAGGATACTGGAGACCCTGGGAGAATAGGGCAAGGACCAGGTAAATTCTGTGTTGAGATTGGAGAGTGGAGAAAGCACACTGAATTGAGAAGCAGAATAACTCCTGGGAGGCAGGGAACAGCCTGAGGACATTCTGGTGAAATGACAAATGGAACTTGGAACTCTGCCTACTTCACAATTTTGCCCAAGGCCAGCCTATCTATGGAGGTCATCTTCTTCAACCCCAGACTTGCAGACTTGATTGCATGGAAACCGCATAGGACAGTTGGGTTCCTACCAGTACCAAAATATCTCCAGTGAAGGAGATCCAATAACCTTGGCCCAGAGAAAATTGATCACAAACTGTTTACTCTACATTTTTGAAAGCATAAATACCCACAGCTAGGCAATAATGATAACTCTTTATAAACTACACCGCAGCAATATGCTGAGATGACCCGGGCACTGCACAAGCAATAAAAACACAGTACACTTCCTTGCAAATTAAGCTGTGAAGATCTGCCTCAAACCTTCTAGAGAGATTTTTCAATAAAAGGGGAAGTGTCTGCATATTCAGCCCTGCAGTACACTAACAGCACCAAGATTTCTAATTACAAGACCTGTTCTTACTAAAATAACCCTCAGGCACACACATCTGCAGTATAAACTCCCACTGATAACTGGATTTCAGCTCTTAGAAGGGCAAGCCCTCAGAAGAGGCACTGAGTGACAGATAAGGGTTTGAGAAACATTGCACAGGAGAGGTACCTCAGTCTATGCATCTCTGGATGTTCTAATGGTGGCTGTAT
This sequence comes from Geosciurus inauris, assembly GCA_004024805.1. Classification (NCBI taxonomy): domain Eukaryota; kingdom Metazoa; phylum Chordata; class Mammalia; order Rodentia; family Sciuridae; genus Geosciurus; species Geosciurus inauris. The sequence goes on from PVHX01000722.1 coordinate 57,823, forward strand.
CAGAATACGTAAGTGCTCAATCAGAAACAGTGCACTGTAAAATTGAAATGGAGAAGGATTATAATTTATTATGTCTACCATCTCATCTTCCCAAGGTATATAGACTATTCCTAGAAGGTGAAACACAATACAAAATACATCATCCAGAAACCTTTTCTTGGGCTAGGGGTAAAGGGGGAGCTCAGTGGCAGAGCAGTTGTATAACTTGTGTGAAGCCCTGGGTTCAATCCCCAGCACTGAAGAAGAGAAGAAAAATAAATAAAGGGGGAAAAAAAATGTGTCCTTCTTCCTTAACAATGTTTGGTGGCCAGGGCTCACCTGCCAGCAGTCTTGTTTATTAGAGTCTGCTTTATTCCTGCATGAGGGGCAAAATGTTAACATGGGTGGCAAGATACTAAATTTAAAATATGCACTGGCATGCAGAATTAAAGCAGAGATACAAGTTCTCATTGCTCTATTCACCTAAGGAGGAAAATATTAGCACACTGCTTTAATTGGCTTTTTTCTATGATCAGTTCTTAAAAGTAAATCATGCAACTCTAAAATATCACCCTAGGAAGTCAACTTAAATGCATGTAGCATTAGAAATCCTTTTATTCGCTTTTATGTTAAAGAGAAGAATATAGATTCCTTAGTTTTTATTTGTCAGCTCTTTTCTCTTTTCATGCATGCAAGTCAATCATTTTGAGGTGATTCCTTTTTAAACTTAATCCCACATTCATACGGCAAGCCTTAATGAGTCCACTAGGAGTAAACAAATTAGTCTCCACGATGTATTATGCATTAATTAATCAAACTAATAGTATTGTATAATGTGCGATAGATGAAAATTAGTTCTAAGTACAATACTCACATATAAGAAGAGAACCAGAGGAAAAAATAGGGAGTAATAAGGAAAAATCAGTTCCTACAAATATAGTTAAATAGCTCAGCTCTTCTTCCCCATTTCTCAGTCCATTCAATGGCAAAGAGCATAATCAAAGATGGCTTTCAGTTGAGATATCTATGTGGCGTGGAAACTGAGAGGAGGAGGACAGCATCTGTAAGCAACAAATCTAGGTCCAATAACTGGTTTGCCACCTGCTTTTGTGCTGCTCAAGAACAGTTAATTCTTTAGTACATTTGTAAATGGTTGATAAGGAATTAAAAGAACAACATTCCAAGACACACAAAAATTCAAATGTCAATGTCAAGGGGCTGGGATTATAGCCCAGCAGTGGAGCGCTTGCCTCACATGCATGGGGCCCTGGGTTCCATTCTCAGCACCACATACAAACCAATAAAATAAAGACATTGTGTCCATCTACAACTAAAAAAATATTTAAAAAAAAATTTAAAAAAAACCAAAAAAAACAAATTTCAATGTCAAGAAAAGAGGGGTTACAGGAACTGTCACACACACTTGTCATATGTCATCTACAGGTGATTTTACACTGTGCTGCCAGTGGATAAAATGAGACAGAGACTTTCCAGTAGGCAAAACCAAAACTATCTGTTCTCTGGATTTTCACAAGGTTTGCCAATCCTAGAAGAAAATGAGTTCTCTGGAAGGACAGCACATGGACATACATGGTGCAAGAATACCATTTAAAAATTGGAGGGGAAAGTGGATGCTGTCTTATGATTCACAAGAAAAAACATTACTGTTGCTCTTCCTGCCAAATTCTTCAGTCTAATTATGAAAAAAAAAATGTCAGACAAACCCAAATGAAGGAAAGAAATACAAATGTGTTCAGCTGTACTTTTCAGAAGAGATAAGGTAATGAAAGATAAAGACAGACTGAAAACTGTATTAGAGAAGACAGTTAAGATGATAACCAAATTTAATGTTTGACTCTGAATTGTATATAAAACCAGACCTTTTTTTTTTTCCTTCAAATTTTGGGGTCATGAAGGATATTACTGTAATAGTACGGTAAAATTTAGATAACTTTGGAGATTAGACAAAAGTATGATATTGAATTATTTTTTCTTTTTCTTTTGGTACCAGGGATTGAATCCAGGGGCACTCGACCACTGAGCCACATCCTCTTTTTTGTATTTTATTTAGAGATAGAGTCTTACTGAGTTGCTCAGGGCCTCACTAAATTGCTGAGGCTGACTTTGAACTTGCGATCCTCGGGCCTCAGCCTCTGGAGCCACTAGGATTCCAGGTGTGCCCCACTGCACTGGTTAGTTCTCTCTGTTTTTTATCATTGTAATGTGGTTTTCAAAGAGGATGTTGTTGCTTTTAATGGAAAACACAGAAGTACATGAAAATAAAGTTTTAAGTGTATTACTTGGTCTTAAATGTTTCAGGGAAAAAAGATGTATGTGTGGGCATGAATGCAATATTTATGCATGTAAATTTATGCATGTAAATTTATGCATGTAAATACACATCTACACATATATGTGTGTATATATATGATGGGAAAATGCAAATTTAGTAAAATGATGAGGAATCTGGGTAGAAGATAGAATAATTTGTATAATTCTTAAAATTTTTCTATGTATCTTAAATTACCTAAAGTTAAAAAGTAAAAAGAAACAAAGAAAAAAAATAAAAGGATGAGAGCGCTTCAAATAGTTCCTTCATCCTTATTAATGTGAGCCACAAACCACTAGTCCTGTAGTTCATCTTGGTTCTCAATACCTGGGCTTGGAGTGGTTACTTGGTGTGGTGGTTCTGTATTACATTCAAGTAGCCAAACTAGAACTCCCCTTCCCAAATGTCCTTTTCTCTGTGGTTCAGAGTGAGTAGTGGACATGGGCAATTCCCAGAGGGTTTGCATGGTACAAAGGGGAGCAGCAGCCATTATTTTTCCTTTATGGTAGGTACAAGATCCAGCATTAGGTCAGCAGCTCACAGTGCTATCGGTGATATGATAGCTCCCCTTGCTGGTGTGGGACACAAAGATCCTCCAGCTTCTACCATGTCTCTTCCTTTGGCATCTTGAGTTTTGGCCAATGTGTGCAAAATTTGAAGGTGCATTCTAGAGTACCAGCTGTTCTTGAGGTTATTCTGGCAGCAGTTGTAGGTGGTGAGAGAGAGACACAGATTCAGTTGTCGTGGCTCTCATCCACTCTCAGCTCTCTGCGTGGCTGTCACCACTAGCTCCCAAAGTCATATAGGGTTTGAGCCTGGTTTTTAGATCCTTTATTCTATATCACTTATAGTGCTCTGCTACACTGATCAAACCCTGACTCTGACTGTGGCCTCCTAAAGTAGTGCAAATCTTGCTTAGCAAGCACTTGACCTCTTCCCTTCAACTCAAGCCTCACATCATCGCCTTACCTTAGAAAGCATGCCATTATCACAGAGTCCTAGCAAAGTGCACTGAGAACTACATATTAACAAACATGAATAAAATCATCATTTGTTGAGTGCCTACTATGGAACACATCAGCGTTAAAACTTGCCAACATCCCACCGCTAGTTTCTTCCCTAGTCTTACAGTTGAGAAACTGAGGGTCAGAGAGATCAAGCCATTTGGTCAATACCTTGCAACTAAATGATGGTGAAACAAGAATCAGTTCTGTTCAAATCTCACGTTATTTTTCATTGTGCTAAGTTGTTACCTTGAAAAAAAAAGGCACCTCCTCAGCTTCCAGAGGATGCTTTGTGAGTGTCCAGAAGTTTATTGAATCCCATTTCATTCTTGCTTACACTTCACAGCGTTATTATGTATTTGAAGAGATGCATTGCTGGGAATATGTTACCATCCTAAGGCAGTTCTAATGTTCTCAAAAACAAAACACTGCTGATATGCACAGTAAGAAAATCACAAACCCCTCAACTGAAAACTGTCTAGTTAGTCTTGGCTTATAGACAGTATTATTAATTTTCTTAATCTTTGGAGTATTTCACCCTATTGCAAAAAACAATAACTCTAATTCAACAGTTTTTGATGCATTTCCACATCTATGATTTTATTTAAGGTTTATAATAACAAGACTAGGAAATCTATGTGGCTCATTTTATTAATGCTTGTTTTACAGAAGCACAGATTAAATCTAAAAGAACACACAAATCATCTTGAGTAAAATCTGTTCTTTTTATCTATTTGTTTTCTTCCTCCTTTAATCTAATAAGAACACTCAGATTTTGCTAGAACTCCCCCATCCCCACACAATTTCAACTTCCGATAGTTGGTCTGAGAATAGTTGCCACCATCAACACTAGACAAATTATCCAGGCCTGGGAAGGTACCACATACTGTCCTCCTGATCATAATATCATGTTCAAAATGCCATTTTATTCAGGGCTCATTGCAGAAGGAAGACAATGAAGGAAACATCTTCTTTACCAGCACTTTCCCAGAATGTCAGCCTAGCGTTGCAAAGGTCAACAGAGAAGTAAGCTAAGTCAAGAAAGTGTCATGCTACTTGCGCACCAAGATCCAGCTGTAACAAAACAACTAACTCAGAATTTCTCCAATACATTTAAAATACAAGTTGAGCATCCCTAAACCAGAAAATCCAAATTCTAAAATGTTTCAAAAACCAAAACTTTTTGCATGCCAACATGATGGCACAGGCAGAAAATTCCACACCTAACCTCATGTGATGGGTTGCAGTCAAATTTCAAGCACACTAAAAATAATGCATCAAATTACCTTCAAGCCATGTGTGTAAGAAATACAAATGAATTTCATGTTCAGACTTGGGTCCCACCTCTACAATGTTATGTATACACAAATATTCCAAAATCTGAAATACTTCTGGTTCCAAACATTTGGGATAAAGTACACTCTAACTGCATATTTCATATTCTCCATCTCTCTCTATCTTTTCACCACTGCCTGGCTTTTCTCTCCTCTTCCTCAAGCTTTCTCTCATCCTCTCTCTCTCTTCTCCTCTCTGGTCTTCTTGCCCCCTCTAAAATACCTCCCATTCCTTACTCTCTCCTGTCCTATAACTAAGCTTTGCAGCCAAAAAGACATACTTCACCCAAAGTTTGAAGTCTTAACTACAGAATTTGGAATTCAGGATACTAGGTATATAAACATTTCTTTACTAGGCAAGCTACCTCCTTAGTAAATGGCAGTTTCCCCCTTGGCTGGGATTAACTTTCAACCAAGCACTTATTTCTACTTTTATTCTCTAGAGAATTTGTTTCACTTGACTATCCATTGAAGAAATTAATGCTTATAGGACCTGACATTTTTCTCAGCTGCATAATTGCATATGCAGGATAAAGGATACCAATAAGGCAAGATTGATTTGAGTCCTCTATTTCTGTTGAAGAAATCCACTTGGTTTATGCTATAATCAAAGTCCAGAGACTGAAATAACACCAGTCATCAAAGTCTCCTTTAATCAATTATTTTTATTATGTTTAGGGAAGATATATAAATGAAAACAAGCATTTCTGAATTATTTCAGTGTGTGGTATTCTTTTTTTTTTCCCCTATTCTTTTATACTAGAGACTGATAAATCCTGTAAAGGACTATATCAGGAGTCACTATATTATACTGAAATGAGAACACTTTTGCCTGAGTAATGAAGAAGCACACAATATAAAATTTATAGCAAAATAAAAGTGATATCGTATTATACCATAAAACCATCAATTGGATTATCACTGAATAAATGGTTCACTGTTTACTTGCACGTAGCCAATATGTTGAATGAGCAGGACGTGCAGGTGGCAATTACAAAACAACTTCACTTCATTGGTTGATCTCATCTAAACTGAGATTAGTATACTGGTTACCAGAGACTGGAAAGGGTGGGTGGTTGGGAGGGATGGGGAAGTTTGGTCTTTGGGTATGTATTAAGGTACAGTTAGATAGGAGAAATAAGTTCTGGCATTTTACTGCACAGTAGTATGTCTATAGACACTGTCTCCTGAAGCAGAAAGGTGCGTGTATTTGGCTTCTTTGTTTCTCTACCTTGTCTTCGGCTCTTCTTCCCTCATTCCCTAGGCTGCCTGTGGCTCATTCAGGGTTGAAACAAGACAGAGGAGAGGAAACTAGCAGGAAAGGTCATTCTGGGATGACCCTATGTAACAGAGTGTTAACTTGGTTTAAAGATGGTAGATGTTCAAAGGTGATTCTTTGGGTCATGTGTGTTCCTGTTCACTCCTGGGAGATGCCCTTGATGCTCCTCTTAATTGGTGGCATATTTCCTTCAGCTGGCTGGTCACCATTTCTCCTTAATTCTACACCTCACTATGTCCCTGCAGCCTCTGCTGCAGGGGTCACTTGCCCTGGGCAGATGCTCTTAAGGCAAGCATTCCCAATGAGGGATGGAATGTAGTTATTTTTCTCTTGCCTTTGGAATGATAAGGTGTGGTGGCTTCCACATGCATCTATGTTCTCTGGTACATGTCAAGCAGATTCTGCTGTGGCCTTCTCTGCAAGAGTCCATCAGACACCAGTTTCCTACATTCACTCAACCCCAGGAGACTCATCTCTAGGATCTCCATGAAGTCCTCTTATAGCCTAAGGGAGGGGAAGAGGAAACCATCAGCCCCCCTCCATCTTGAGTAAGTTATTCAAGAAATCCTTTGGTTTCCAGTCTGCAGCCCAGACAAGTTCAAACTTCTCATAACATTAACAAAACTACTTTTGAGCCACTTCTTTGCAGGCCCTGCTTGTATGGTCTAGCTTCTCCTTTTGGGATTTGGATAATTGGTACCTACTTTCTCAGAGCTTGGCAAAATTAGAGTCACATTAAGCAGCCTATTGATGTGGATCTCTCCCACTCAAAGCAGTTTTACCAGATACCATAGCATTTTCTCATTTAAAAACATCATATTCTATAGTTAAACCAATCCATAGTCATTATGCATGCAGCATTTAGGAATAGCTAAGTAATTATTTTTATCCTCCTTGTATACATTTAATGTTTAGATTTAAATTTCAATCAACTAATCTGTTTTCCAGCTACATGCTGAGTAAAATCACGTAGCTCTGAAAGAACAAATGAACTAACCAGTTGGAGAATGTAAGGAAATTTCCCAGAGGAACAGTTCCCATGAAGTAGTTGCCTCCCAGCATGGAGGCCCTCTGCCTCCAACCCCAGGAGAACAGATCCTGAAAAGGCTGTGTGTGCATTTGTGTGTGTGTGTGTGTGTGTGTGTGTGTGTGTGTGTGTGTGTGTGAGACCTTCCCTGACTGAACGCAAACTGAGAAGTTTGCCAAGATTTTTGTGATAGGGATAAACAAGTCTAAGGGGACTCCCAGTTGCTGCATCAGGAAGAAAATCAACACACTTGGTTGCAACAGCACAGAGGTTCTCAACCAGGGGTAACTGTGTCCTCTAGGTGACATTTTTCAATATCAGGGAACATTTTTCACTGTCACAAATTGGCTAGAGTGGGTATGTTGGTATCCAGTGGATAGAGATGAGGAATATTGCTAAATATGCTGCAATGTACAGCAACCCACAGGAATCCTCTGATCCCAAATGTTGACAATGTTGAGGCTGGAAATCTTACTTACATGAGGAACAACATCACAGATATGAAGGCAGGGTGATAGATATAGAAACTATGACATTTTAAATAAAAACTTTTAATTATCTACCTTCCCTTTACTTGTTCTACTAGAAAAGAACTGCACAGTGTGTGCTGATCTCTTGGTAAATAGCAAAGTAAACGTCAGGGAATCCTGAGCTCCTGTAACTGACCAATTCATGCAGAAGAACCTTGACAGAGAGATCTTCACAAAGTTTGATGACATATTCTTCAAAAAATTTTCAAAAGCTCACCTAAATCTTCACATATTTTTAAAAATTTGTCTATATTTTGAATTATCATTGTGAGAAAAATTGGAAATGATATATTCTCCTGCAGTGAGGTGGGTTGCATATGCACTTTAAATACACAATTTAAAAAAAAATACTTAATGGCTTCAAATTTAATTCATTTAATTTAAAGAAAGTGCCCACTGAACAAGGTAATGGACAAAGATAATACTCAATATGAAACTGGCTCTTAACTGCAAATGTTAATTTAATGAAAACAAAGTTTGGGGCTGGGGCTGTGGCTCAGTGGTGGAGTGCTTGCCTACCACATTTGAGGCACTGGGTTTGATCCTCAGAACCACATAAAAATAAATGAATAAAATAAAAGCATTATGTGCATCTACAATTAAGAAAAATTAAAAGAAAGCAAACAAATTCTGATGTTATTTTTAATTTAAAAAATTGATAACATGCATCTTTGTGACAAATTTTTCACTTATTTAAATCAAATTTTAAAAAAAGGAGGAAAGTGTCTGCCACTGGAATGTAAGATTGGGTAAAAATTGTTTTCTTTTGCTCATTGATATATTCTCTGAACAGTAAGCACACTGTAGGTGTTTCATAAGTATTTGGTCAATACTAGATAAATAAAGATGATAGAGGATATATAAATAAATAGATAAGGAATTTGTAGCCAGGATGAAATAAAATGCCTCATTACCTGAATCTCTATATTGTCATATTATCCCTCAAGGTCTTTACAACCTGAGGCAACATATCATAATGAGATTTTCACAGGACAAGTTTATTTGTTTTAGGACAGAGAGAGCTGAGCAATATGCACAGGGAGCTGGTGGAGGCATTGGTGAACAGTTTTTGGAAGGAAACTAGTTAAGGAAATGAAGTATTATAAAGCTCTCATGTCCATGTAGCCCCTGGACAATCCTCTTGTATCCCCAGTTTGAAAACCAGTGTGCTAAAGACTATGGAATGGCATGTTAATGAGGAAAGCAAAGGAAGTCAATGAGCCTGAAGAAGAAAGAGGAGTGTGTTTTGAATTCAGAACTGGGCCCGATCAATGATCTAGTGGTAACATAATCTCTAGTTATAAAGGAAAAAGGTAGGCAAGTTTATTCAGCAGAGAGCCTGAGAATTGTACAGAGCAGGTAAAATGAGATATGTGCTGGGGAAGACATTTGCATAACCTTGTAACCCTTCTAGGCCACAGAATGAGCTTAGCCTGGGCACTTCCTTGTGGTGACAGTCCTCACAGCCCAACCCGGAGTAAACCTTGCGGGTCTGTTTTACCCTACCTCAGACTGAATGCATGCACTTGTATTAAGGTTGAACTTTGCTTCCAATGGTGACTGCCTATCTCATTAATTTTCTGTCCCCTTTGGAGAGTGAGTAGTTTCTCCCACTGTAGCACATAAGAAAAACAATCAGGCCAACCACCCTTTATCAGCTGCTAGGAGGACCCCTGCTAGGGAATAGAAGTTGACTCCTGAAGCTGGAACTGTTCTACCCTTTCTCCACGTGAGAATGTTACACCATCCAGGGCTTGACATGTTTGGGTTTTCCTTGGTGGCTCTGATACGAAGGAGTACTGGCAGAAACACTTGGGCTTCTGTTAACAGGAAATAAGCTCAGTTGCTCAGCAGTATAAAAGTGACCCTCTGTATCATTTTACATGGTTTATTTTTCTTCCTAGAAGTTGTCTTTTCTTGACATTCTATTAAATATTTACCTGCTTATCTGTTCTCTACCATTATGCAATATGAAAGTAGACCTTTTTGTCAGTTTTGTCAATTATGTTTTCATTTTGTCAGTTTTTTTCACAGTTATATATCACCAGGACCCAACATAGTGCTGGGCATACAGA